>OZ032124.1:9609287-9946787 GCA_964026355.1 Pseudorhiza aurosa | reverse complement strand
TTGATTTGAGCCAAGAACATAGCCATGCCTCCACCACAATCCAAAGACGTCGGAATTTACTCAATCCCAATACATAAATGTTTTCAAGTCACTAATGGCTTTTTAAATTTATCTTTTAATTTCGTTCCCGACTTTGACTTTCTCTTCTGCATATGCAGCAACCTAAATCAAGTCTTTGAAATGAAATGTCTTCCTGATTCCTTAAAATTGTCATTTATAAATATGCTTAGTTTCACAAACCTGGTATTCAAGGGACAAACCAGTTTTATTGACAATCCAATATGGACTGAAAAGCGTAACATGATGACTACCGGTGTCCTTGACATAGCAACCAATCTGCCGATGAAAATAAGTTTGAAAAATGAATATACAGATGAAAACAAAGGAACAGCAGAAACACTAAAAATGAGGCAATCAAAAAATAACAACGAATTAATCTATGAAATAGGGAATGAATGTAAGAATGAATGAAGCTATCATTCAAATATAAGAATTAATTGTTGAAGTCAGAGATAGATAAGAGCAATCTACCCAAATGACTTCGTTGCCATCTTGTTGTTTCAACTTAATTCTTATCGTTGAATCTTCGCTTTCGCCTTGTTTTTGTAATGAAAAACTCCCACTCCAATCTTTATCCAAATAGCTATCCACCTATTGATGACAATTTGAGTGACTGAATGTTCATTTATGACCGTATTACAAAAGGTGAAACTCAAAAGATATTCTCAATAAAGCCACGAATGCAATCTGACAGATTGATAACCTCAGTGGTGTAGAACAAGACTGAGTCCAAAACCAACGGCCACCTGACATCAATGCGAAAGGAGAGGACCAGCCTAGCATAGTTTGATCTGGCTTCTGGGTAAGGCAGAAATCCAACCAGAACTGCACCAAGCAAGCCATCTCCCTTTCGTTCTCCTAAACGAAATGCGTACCAAGCAGTAAACTGGTCCTTTCTCACAATGTGACATCATCGCAATCTGTTTTACCTATCCAATTTGACTGCGTCTCCTTCCACCTATGGCTCGATTTGGGAGCTAAGATCCATTTTAGAGAACGTCAAGACATCGCAGAGGTTGACGAGCAAAACAACCAACTAACCAACCAATCAAAGATATGCGTGGCATAAAAATGGACAACTGGATCTTTATGCAATTGCAAATTGAAAATAGGAAGAGCATCAAAATGTTGACTAGCAATCATCTGATGTGACGGAGCAATCAACAAATGATTATATCAATCAATAGTTTCAGAGCCCCCATGCAAGGGAGAAGGCCAAAACACCTGATTTTTTCTCACATCAAACCCTTGCATTTATTTTCATTCTATCGATGTTCTCCTTTTAGCAACTCTGATCTCTGCCTCATAACCTTACTGCATGACTTCTCCCCCCACCTAGATAGACCTTTCGCTCTACAAAAAGCATTCCAATATTGCAAAGCTTAAATAAACACCATCTCTATCCCAAAAATAATAATTCACTACATGAAAATGCAATTTATGGAACATCTTGCCTTCTTCCTTTCCCGAAACCTACAAATTGCCCTCTTTCAAATCTAAAACCAATAAACTTGATCTTATCTCTCTCTCTCTCTCTCTCCTGTTAGCCTTTCTCTTTCTTTCTTCCCTTGTTGGGGCTTTGCATAGGCCACCACGGCCTTTCCCTAACATAGCAACGTTACTCAATGGAAAAAAAAAAAAGAAAAAAAGGAGGGATGGAAGTCAAACATTTTGCTCCATGACGTGAACAAGCCAAATTTGTAATGAAAAATATATAAAATGATCATTTGAAAAGTTAAAAAACTTACCTGAAATTCTATCAGTGGTAGTTGACCAAGATTAGCACTAAAAAGAGGCCAGTTCTCACCACCTTTTAATGGCTCAAAGTTAAACATTCCCTTCAAACGGAAGCAAAAAAATATAAAAAAAGTTGATGAAATTTAGGAGGAATGAGACGAAAAGAGCCTTGCATATTTTTTTTTTGAATTCGAGCTTTATAATCTTTTTAAGTAATGAAATACAAGTATAGATAGGCATAGATAGGCATAGATAGGCATAGATAGGCATAGATAGGCATAGATAGGCATAGATAGGCATAGATAGGCATAGATAGGCATAGATAGGCATAGATAGATAGATAGATAGATAGATAGATAGATAGATAGATAGATAGATAGATAGATAGATAGATAGATAGATAGATAGATAGATAGATAGATAGATAGATAGATAGATAGATAGATAGATAGATATATAGACAGGCATAGACAGGCATAGATAGGCATAGATAGGCATAGATGGGCATAGATAGGCATAGATGGGTATAGATAGGCATAGATGGGCATAGATGGGCATATATAGATAGGTAGGTAGATATATAGATAGATAGATAGATAGATAGATAGATAGATAGATAGATAGATAGATAGATAGATAGATAGATAGATAGATAGATAGATAGATAGATAGATAGATAGATAGATAGATAGATAGGCATATATAGATAGATAGATAGGCATATATAGATAGATAGATAGATAGGCATATATAGATAGATAGATAGATAGATAGATAGATAGATAGATAGATAGATAGATAGATAGATAGATAGATAGATAGATAGATAGATAGATAGATAGATAGATAGATAGATAGGCATATATAGATAGATAGATAGATAGATAGATAGATAGATAGATAGATAGATAGATAGATAGATAGATAGATAGATAGATAGATAGATAGATAGATAGATAGAACGATAGATAGATAGGCATATATAGATAGATAGATAGGCATATATAGATAGATAGATAGGCATATATAGATAGATAGATAGATAGATAGATAGATAGATAGATAGATAGATAGATAGATAGATAGATAGATAGATAGATAGATAGATAGATAGATAGATAGATAGATAGATAGATAGATAGATAGATAGATAGATAGATAGGCATATATAGATAGATAGATAGGCATATATAGATAGATAGATAGATAGATAGATAGATAGATAGATAGATAGATAGATAGATAGATAGATAGATAGATAGATAGATAGATAGATAGATAGATAGATAGATAGATAGGTAGATAGGTAGATAGATAGATAGATAGATAGCTAGATAGCCATAGATAGATAGATAGATAGATAGATAGCCATAGATAGATAGCCATAGATAGATAGCCATAGATAGATAGGCAAAGATAGGCATAGATATGCATAGTTTTGATCTGAGCAGATACAAGCTGCTGTGAGACGAACTTCTTGTTAACCGTTGTTTAATCTGATTTGTGCGAGTGAAAAAGGGCAGATGAATGCTGACTTCTACTTGACACAATATTAGCAGTAAGAAGTTGAAGAATGAAGGTTTATATTACACGAAAAAATGATGACATAATCTCATTGTACAGAGGAGAGTTTTTCCCCACGCATCAGGAAACATCCGATGAAGCATCTAAGAGCCTTAAGAGGATACATCATGCCGCTACAAAAATGCCAGTACAGTATTATATCATTTTACTATTGATGACCACAGGAATGGCTGAGCTATTTAGCGTCAGATGAAATTACGTGTCAGCTCATTTGTCAAATGGTGGCATTTTTCATTGGCTTTGATTTAATAGCAATTCTTTTGTCATTACCAACGCTTCGCGTGTATTGCTGAGTGTGGGACAAATGACTGTTGATCAGTCGTATTGCATCATGTTCCCAATCTTTCGCATTTGGTGGAATTTTTACATAAAAATCAATTCAATAAAGAAACAGCTGAGTTGAGTCAGCAGAGATGAAAAAAATCAGACCTACCATGGATTTGTAAAGCACATTTGACGGCAAATAATTATGCAGAACGACAGTTGGATGGCAATGCAAAGTGAACTTGGGAGCAAACCTTTCCAAGGCCGAGGTTGAAGAAGAGTACTCTTGCTCTTCACATACAATCTGTAATTATAGGGTTACTTGTAAGAAGTTTGGGAGCAAATATTTGAACATTGTGATAGGTATAAGTAGAGACATTAGATGTGCCAAAAGCATGACGATAGCTGAATGGAACAAAAATTGCTCAGAGATCCTACGGTCAATGGTGCAAGCTCTGGCTGGATGCTAACTTTCGTTTAAAGCCAGAAGAGTAATTTGCTATCTATAATTCTACACATGGGAATCAAAATGCGCATGGAGAAGAAGGACATGGAGAAGAAGGACTAGGACGGTGCTTGGCAAGCAAAAAGTTTCTCAGTGTCCAAAAAAATATTCTGTGGTGTTAGGAAGGAAAAATAAAGAAGGATGGATGCGAAAGATTTAGATTGAAATTGATCTTTCGAACCTGGATGTAGAATGGTTGGCCTGACTCTCCTTTACAAGAGAACAATTCTCGTGATTTAGTGTCACTAAAATTATTCCACGAAATCCCTTCCTTTATTTGATCATACCTAATGATGAAGAATGAAATGATCAATTTACCCAACTCATAAGGACAACTCTTGATGTAAAAAACTTTCTGAACCCTATACAAAAGATTGGAGGCAGATTTGTGTCGTACTGAAGATATTTTCTTCCACATTCATCAGAGTATTAAAATCTAGGTAATAGTTGAGAGGAGACTGAAATACGTCATACACTTGGTCTCCTGGTTACATTTCGGCCAACACAAAATTTTTCAGACTCTGGTGAGTATGAGAAGGACAGAGCTTCAGTCCGAGACGATTACGTTTACATTCACTATTCTGTGCACTCTTCAATCCAACCGATTCGTCTAACAAATACCACTGAAAATTGAAATCATTTCGCATCGGTGTGCTCTGATTGATTGATCGATTCACCAGAACGATCACATGAATGAATGCTGTAAAATTGCAAACATCAAACTGGGGGTGATAATGGAGGTGGTGATATTGGAGTGGGTGATAATGGAGGGGATGATATTGGAGTGGGTTATAATGGAGAGGGTGATAATGGAGGGGGTGATAATGGAGTGGGTGATAATGGAGGGGGTGATAATGGAGAGGGTGATAATGGAGTGGGTGATAATGGAGGGGGTGATAATGGAGGGGATGATAATGGAGTGGGTTATAATGGAGAGGGTGATAATGGAGGGGGTGATAATGGAGTGGGTGATAATGGAGGGGGTGATAATGGAGAGGGTGATAATGGAGTGGGTGATAATGGAGGGGGTGATAATGGAGGGGATGATAATGGAGTGGGTGATAATGGAGGGGGTGATAATGGAGTGGGTTATAATGGAGAGGGTGATAATGGAAGGGGTGATAATGGAGGGGGTGATAATGGAGTGGGTGATAATGGAGGGGGTGATAATGGAGAGGGTGATAATGGAGTGGGTGATAATGGAGGGGGTGATAATGGAGGGGATGATATTGGAGTGGGTTATAATGGAGAGGGTGATAATGGAGGGGGTGATAATGGAGTGGGTGATAATGGAGGGGGTGATAATGGAGAGGGTGATAATGGAGTGGGTGATAATGGAGGGGGTGATAATGGAGGGGATGATAATGGAGTGGGTGATAATGGAGGGGGTGATAATGGAGAGGGTGATAATGGAGGGGGTGATAACCGGAGCACCTTATTGAATCAAAAAGTAAAAATGAGGAATGAATTGAGCAGAAAAAAGTAGCAGCATACCCAAATCCAGCTGGTTTAACAAACAGTCGAGTGTGGTATGCAACAGCAAGAGGAACTGAGAAAATATCATGTCCTTGAATGGTTGACATGAACTTGATATTTTTGCTGCTGTTTTCATATGAAATATCGAACGGCATCGGAAAGTGATTCCGCACCTAAAAAGTAATATAATTGAGTTGAAAAATTGATCGAGATAGAAGGATTTACAAACCCTTCTCTTGCTTTGCAGGACGTAAAAGGACGTACAAGGAAAAGGAATGTAAGAAAGAAATCATGAAACATAATTACTTGTAATGGAGAGCGAATGGTGACGATTTTCTGTCCTTCTGATGCGTCGATGTCAACAACAATTGAGTAATTTGTACCAGCACCAGCAAGCAGCTAAGAAATAATTCGTTGACTTACGAAATTAATCAGATGTAGCATATGAAAATATACAGAACATTTAAATGAATTCTTCAGCTACGCATCAGAACATTGCTCATCCTGAAGGTCTGCGCCCTGACATTTATATAATCACCTTGTTTCAACTACTCGGTGACTCTATCGCTTAACTTTTGGACAAAATGAGTTGATGAATATGACAATATAGATACTTGGATTCAAATGATTGATACAAACAGTGATAGGAAACACCAATAACTTAGTGAATACTTGATAGGAAAAATAGCTAGTGAGAGCAAGTCTTACATTGGATGGTACGATGTCATACAGCACAGATCGATGTCTCTTCACAGCAATGTCCGAAATTTCATGGTAACCTTCAACCTGAGAAATATGTCAAACAAAAATCAAGAGCAGTTAAGTCACACAAATTCACACATTCGCACATTTATATTCATAATCCATATCAATCTATAAAAATTTCAATAAGGTTCCAAATTTTATCTAAAAATCATTATTTACATATTTATAGATTTGAGTACAATTATTGAATCTATTTGATCGATTTTTCACGTTTTTATTCATCTTTTCTTACGCAATAACTAAAATGTTTAAGAGCAAGGCATCAAATAAAGAAGTTCATTTGAATGAAACCGAAGAATTCAAATATTCACCTTGATTGAAATGGTTGGAATAGGAAGTTTTGCATATTTCGAGATGCGACCAGATGCAGCAAAATCTGACAAATATTTCGGCTTCAGAGAAAATCTTGTTGACTGCGCATGCTCCAAGTTAACGTGATCATCTTTACTGTCACTCTAAAAGAAAGATGATTGGAAGGGGAAATTAGCAGAAAAGAGCCGAAGTGAATCAGTTTGACTAATCAACAAACGTCTGTGCTGGCGATTTTTCAATCGACCAGTTGACGATCATAGAAACCACAGTTATATTAGGAAGTTCGTTTGATTGTCTTGATTCAGTTGCTGATTTATCACTTTTAATCTAACTTGATCAAACTGAATTCGTGAATAATCTGCGAAATACAACAAACCGTGAGAACTTCACCAGGCTGAATTCTGACATCTTTACCAAGCTGAAACAGGAAAAAATTGTCAAAAAGCTTAAAGATGACAGCTATAAATAGAATACTAAAATGGAGAGAATAATGAAAGAATGAATGATGAGATAAAATGAGATTCAGAATAGGTTTACCATATTGTAAACAATAAACAAAGATTTCTCAGACATGATATCAGATGCAGATGAAGGTTCTTCCGAGTACACAGCTTGGCTAAAAACCTAGAGTGAAAATAGAAATAGAATTTAAAAATCAGTTGAGGTTGAAGTGTCATGATTGTTTTATGGTCATCTGGATCGGCGAACGGAGCATGGCATGTCAGAGTGGCGTGAATGGATGCCATAAAAATTGAATGAAAAGAAAGAGGCTTAAGCGTTAGGATGCCAAATAAAAGCCACCGCTATTGATAACAGATCCAAAGAACCTCGGGATAAACTTGCAATTCGAGTGAGTAGAGTCACCAGCCCTTTATCATTCCTGGCGAAGGAATCACGAGGCGAGGTCACATCGAAAAAAAGGACAAAGACACTACTCGATAAGCAAAAACTTTTCAGTATCACAAGGCCTACCTACTAGTGCTAGCTAGAACACAGGAAAGAAGAAAAAACGAGGCAGAAAAAGGCTATATTTGTGTACCCAACTGGACAGAGCTAGAAGCAAAATATGCAGTGAGATATGAAAGCAGCAGCAAAAGAAGCATCAGTGCCGGGAGTAGTTGAAAAGTAATAAAAACACAGTGTTGAAAGAGCGATACCTGGCCTAGATTCTGCAAAATTCCCAAACTGGTTTTCGTCAAAGTTAGCTCAAGGGGATCTTTTGAATCAATTTTCAATGCAGTCATGGGGTTTTGTATGTCACTAATGTCATCTTCATCCTCTTCCCTTTCATTGTCCAATTCATTTTCGATTTGAGTGATGTCATCATAAGTTAAATACTAGATGGAAAACACATGACTTTATTAGCTATACTCTGAATCACATTTCATCATACTGCATCACACTGCATCACGCTAAATCATAGAAGATCACAATCAGTCGTGTTGAATCATAAAAGTAAATGAAGAAATATGTATAATTATAAATTTATCGCCGATGATAATAAAGAACCGCAAAAAAAAACAGATAACAGCGCACAGAGAATTAAAAAGTTATTTCATGAAAGAAAATTTGAAGGAAAGCAATGAAAGAAGTATTATTATTTTGAAATTAAAAATGAAAGAAGACCCTACAAAAGAATTTGAAATATGCAAATGAAAAACGAAACAAAAAACAAACATAGCTCACCGAAATATCGAAACCCATTGGTCGTTGTGCGTTTTCACTGACAACTGGATCAATCAGAGGTTCCCATTCTGCGACTTTTTCGTTGAAATATGAAGCTTCCAAACTCAAAGAAATGTTCATACAGATCTAAAATAAGATTAAGTCTCTTTGATTTAATTGAAAAACCAAACTTAATAGGACGAGAATGAAATGCAATTTTAGCACCCCCTCTTCTCCCCTCTTTGGGAACACCTAAATCATCGCACTGTAAATTGCTGTTCATTTCCGAAAGAGCCTGGCTGCTAAGTCACAGTTGCTATGTGGCTAAAAACACAATTTATCTATTCCTACTTCCACAGGCATCTACCAGAAAGTGAAGTTCCGGCTGTAGACTGTCAAGCACCATGTCCACCACCTCTTGATGACTCCATGACAATTTGGCGTTTAATACTTGAATGCCAATGCCATTTGTCGCCTTTCACGGCACGCAAGTCATACGCTGCTCCTTTCTAACCAGCACGCAGGTAGATGCTAGAAATACACTGAAAGCCGAAAAATTTGAAATCGAGTGACATAGACTCACGTTTGATGACCAGTTTCTGATATTAGCCTGTACTTTTGAATCCATGCACAATAAAGGTGTCAGTTGACCACCAAGATATCCCTCAATCTTGAAGCTGATTCCTTCAGTCTCGAAAATTAACTGTGAAATACAAATGCAAAACGGATTGTTACAATCAGGCAATTCGTGCAATAAAGAGTGGAACAAAAAAGACGTTAAGAAAAACAAGCCTTTGCAAAGATGGTAAATTGTTGATAAATTGAATCAGAAAAATTCACCGAATCAAAATGTCAAAAATTACATCATCTTCTTGTCAATAAATCTACTTCTTCGTATATCAACGATAAAAATCAGTAAAAATAGAATTGTGTCGCAAATTTTCAAAATTAAGCTCATTTTTGGCTACCTGTTCGATTCTCACATTTTCAACGCTTTCACTGTTTGAACCATCTGAGAAAAAAGTTTTCAATTCAAACAATCATCAAAGAAAAAAGCCTTCTTCTTTTTGAAATAATCTTCCTTGAAACTCTCTACCTAACATCTGAAGGTGAATTCTTCGACACTGAAAGCTTCACTTTTCTCCATTCCACCACATTTCGTAATTCCTATTACTGGAATTACAAAAAGCCACCTACTCTTCCCACTATAAGTAAAAATTGGGCTCAAAGTGGAACCCAACCCAATAACCATAGGATCAATGTGCAAGGAGCTTAGCATTGAGCAATCCTTACACATTCCCTTCAGTAGCTCCTAAGTGGCAGCATTGCAAAATTGGTTAGATTTATGCTTAGAAATAGTTAATAAGTCTCTCGCATTTTACGATATCAACTGGAGAACTCTAAAGGGCAACGTTTTTCATATCATAACGAAATATAAGAGGGCTGAAAATTGATTGAAAAGCAAAAGGTAGAAGTAGGAAAAAAACTAAAAAGCTGAACCTGGTTGATCTCCTTCGGGTATCACTCTCATTTTCACAAGATTAACAAAGATTGATTTGCCATCAAATCTATCCACGAGATAAGTCGTTTTCTTTCGTATGTTTGTTTTGATTTCACGAATGCGGCCTAAGGTCATTATCTCTTCTCTATCATGCTCCTCATCCGATGAGATCACCAAAGTTCCGACTCTTAAATCAGCAGCTTTTGGTTCCACATTCCAAACAACTGAATCAAATCGACGAATGTTGAAGGTTTGCTTTTGTCCAGTCAAATATTTCACTGTCACCTTTTTCAAATTTTTTTCACAAACAACTGCCTTTTCATACTGATCTTGCAATGACAAACTTTTTGCAAACACGAAACTACCGATGCCAGGGACCACTGCAAAAAATTAACCATGCAAAACATAAATTGGTAAATATGAATTGTAGAAGTGAAATAGAAAAAACTGAACGGGAAAGATCGAAATAATTCACCAAAAAATGCCACGCAGACTCACTGTCAGTATTTGGTTTGGGCAGAAGAATCATTTGGTCAATCAAAACCCCATTTGATTCACCATCGTCAAATTTTATGACGTAAGTGGGTTCATCAGTATGCCTTTGTACCATTCTGATTGTTCCAGGGTGGTACCTGAATTGATGATATTTGGATAATGAATGGGTGCGCCATTTCAAGCACCTTAATTTACTTAATTAGTAAGTAGCTAAAATTATACTATGAACATTCATAGAAATGCTTGCTAACTGCATCGTCATGTACCATGTTGAACCACCACGAACCACTATAGTTCGCATTGAGTCACAATGAATCATTAAGAATCATAACCATTCTCTTGCATCATGATTAGTCGTAATGTATTGATGAATGCGAGCAGATCAGTTTAACACTTCAAATGAATTGAGGGGGGAGATGCAAAGGAAAGGGAAGGGAAGGGAAGGGAAAGGAACGGGTCGTAGTGTAAAATATTTTCATTAGATGAGAATAAAGAAAGCTTACTGTCTTCCTTTTAATTTGAAACATATCACTTTACTTCCGCGCTGCACGTAAGAATGCCTTGGATGCCACGCAAATACCACTGCAGTCGAATCATCGGTATCAAAAGGAATCGTCTCTTGCCGATCGAATATGTAAACATGGCAACGGAAATCACGTAATGACGTCACGCGACCTGGCAAGTAACAGCCTTTTTTCATGCGAACATAGACCAGCGCACCGACACCAGGAATGGCTGTGGATGAGTTTCATTGCATTGATACATTAATTTTGTTTAATAACGGGCTCCGAAACTGAAATCAGACTAAATTGAAAATTAATCAAAGAGCAGAAAATATCTGAGACAAATTGAATCGGAAAAACTTGCAAACAAAGGAGGACCGAAGGAGACCAAGGCCTAAATAACCCTACGTGCGTGTACATACCATCGATGTTGGGTTTTGGCACCAGTCGTATAGCTGCTGCTGATTTCCAATGCTCTTTCCCAGTCAATGAACATTTAACAAGAAATTTGGTGCCATCCGGATTGATAGCAGCATCTTCCCAACCACTTTCAATCACTTTATCTTCTTCTTCCTTTTTCACCCAAATTTGTTTCACTCTTCCCGGCTCAAATTTCCCCTTTTCTGCATTTGCGACAATAACGTTTGATCCTACACGGATCTTCTTCTCGTCTGGAGTTTTATCAAGAATAACCGATGTGTTGTCTTTTACAGAATGCTTCAGTTCTCCCTCAGGATAGAAATATACGTTGAAATGCGTATCTTTTTGAGACAGAAACCCGTGCTCGTAGTATCCACCTCTCGTTCGCGCCCATACCATGCTTCCAGGACTAAGCTTATTTGCATCAGCTAAGCAAAAGTAAACAGCGAATGAAGATGAAGTGAAACTGGAAAATATTCGATTGACTTTTTTGAGGTAGCTACTGTTGAATAAACTACCATAGATTACAGTGCTGATGACTGTGAAGGAATAGCAATGCAGTGATGGATTGGCTTAAGCGTGCACACTCAAAACAGAGGGGCCGTTAGCATACAAACCTTCTTAGTGAGAAAAGCAACGGGAAACCACATCATAAAATCCACTTCCCTGGAAAAAAATCGGGGCCTGCCACTGGCTTCCGCTAAGCTCGGAATCGAGTATGGTATCCATTTTATAGAAGAACATTTTAGATAATTCATGGGTTAATAAAATGGATCAGGTTCATTTTTCTACGCACAATATAGAAGAACGAAAACATGTCAACATGTCAATATTAATTAATCCGGATTTCAGCTTACTCGATTCTAGATACCATTTCATTGAGTTTCTTATGTCTTCCATATCCCACATTCTTGAAAAATCTTTAAGATCATCAGTGCCCTGTGTATCTTTCTGCAAAACGAGTGAAATTAGCATGAAATGTTGGGATGGTGACAAGACAAAAGAAAGTTGAAGAAATAAAGACGGAAAAATTGGAAGCAAATAAAGCACTTGAAATGAAAACTGAGTAAAGTGAGATGTCTACCTGTTGCTGAGTGACAACTGTAAGGCAGGCCATGATGATACGGATGGTTGCAGGGGAGAGACTTGTGTACATGACAGTCGTACTAACATTTATGTGGGGCTTACCCCCAATGGGGCCAACACTGTACAGACTAACGCTTGACAGAAAAAACACCTATGAAAACAAAGCAAAGCAAGTAATATGGCAATCAGAGAGATACTTCAGAAACAAATGAAAGGTAAAGAAGTCGCATTTTAATTTTAAGACTGAGAGGTGAAAGCTTTCATATAATTCGAAACTTGAAATCACATCATTTACCTGTGAAGATGTTTCCTTGCGTTTCTCTTTTTGAAAGGCAGCAGAAACCAACTTAGTATCTGAAATCGCTCCGTAGATCTGATGCTGTCCATTTTTTTCAACAAAATTTATATTCAAAAGAGTCTAAATATGAAGAAAATTGATGCAGAGGTACAATTCTCATTCATGAAAAAAACAACTAAATGAATGCTTACGAAGATATAGAATGAAAAAAATAAAGATTATATAGATATGAAGCGAGAACATTGGCTGCAAGAGACATGAAGCGAGAACATTGGTGAAAGACTGCATCTTGGAAGACCTCCGCGCAGCAGGCGTGCAGTCAGAGGACGCCCAGGACAGAGCGAAGTGGAGAGGGGCAATCCGCACCGGCGACCCCACCTGATGTGGGAATGAAGCCAGTAGAAGAAGAAGATATAGATATGAAGCGAGAACATTGTGTCTTATTTGCAAATTGAAATTTTGCGAGAAGGAAAACTCTCCATTGGTTTAAACAATGATATGAGGAAAGCAACTCTTGCGTTGTAATAGTTCTGTGAATCATTGGCAGAAATGCTTTTAAGAAAGGCCATTTTAAAGTGAACACGATTCAGAACTACATAGAATTTTTCAATAAGTTTTTTGAAAACGATTCATTAAATCGTAAACTTGATTCCATTTTCTTGTGCCATTGATTCGCAGTTTTTCACTGACTTGTTGAAAATAAAAGGAAAATAAGAATATTCCAGTAAATTTTGAAATGAACTTACGTCAAGGAACAAAGCGTTTGTGTTTTTGTCTTGCGAATCCGCAAGGATAACTATTTGCGGATTTTTCACATCAATCGTCACCTTCATTTCCGGTACATGTTCAAGGGGGACATTTTCAACTGCCATGGCAACTTGAGCTCCACTTGAAATGGCAGAAGTTGTTCTCTTTTCATCGGCAGTGACCGAATGCGTTGGTGTGGGGGGAAGAGAGGCTTTATCTGTCTCCTCCTCAGGAGTTGTTTGCGGCATCGCACTCCAGAAAACCTTTAAAAGCACCATGATGTACTCGACATTGAGAATGATCAACAGGTTTTGTACTTTGATTTGCATCGTCGTATCTAATTGGTGACTAATTTCATATTGAAAATCAACCATGGCCCCTTTTGACTCTACTGCACTCTCACCCCTTAATTCTGAAATTGCATTCTTTGGTCTGTGGCACTCAATCATCCTAGTAGGTAGAAAGATCGATGAAGGAGGAATTATAGAGGAGATGGGATGCATTATAAAGACAATCACTAAAAGGAATCAAGGGGCTATCACTAGGAAATATACAACACTCAGACTTACAAAAAACCCGGATTACAGTTAAACAGGAATGGACATCGCAAAAAAATTAAAATTGCAAGAAATAATAACGAATGAATTAGAGAAACAAACCTGATTAAATTCATAAATTCATACCGATAGGGAAAATTTGCAGTTGGTGAAATTAAAATGGTGGAAAATGGAGGCTGATTTTAGCTGAGAGTGATCTATCTACTTATGCGAGATTGTACATCAACCGACTATGGTTATTACGTATACCAGTCGTTAGTTAGTTAGTAAAGTTCCCTAAACTATCATTACACTATTAGAAAATAGATCAAAGGGTTACCACAATTAAGTAACAAAATTTCTTTTCATTTACAATCTCCACGACTTGAATGTCTACATTATCTGCATCTAATCTTAGGGACAGTTACTAATGTATTTCTGTCTCTGATGTATACAGGCACACTGTTCCACAACTTCTCTGATCTTGGAAAGTATAAATACTGTCCATATTCATCGATCTTTTTTCTAGTGAGTTATGTTGGGGTAAGGCAAATAGTGGCCGGTAGCAAAGCCCCAACAAAGGAACAAAGAAGAAAGCGAAAGGCTAAGAGGAGAGGACATGATTCGAAAGATGGCAAAATGTTTCGCTAAACCAAAATGAAAGATGCTACGGTCAAACATCGTCTTAAAAAAAGTTTCAGTTGAAACAAGGCTACGAACAAAATTCTCGAAAAATGATATTATATAAATCATAGCATAACATAACATAACATGATAAAATCAAAATATAATACAATACAACATAATGTGATAAAATATGATATAGACATGTAAGAAATTGATACAAGAAAAGTAAAAATACCAGAAATGATAAAGATATTCTCATAAATGATACTACGGAAAATGTGGCATTGTGACCTTGTGATGCCATCTCTGCCAGGTCTTTTGTCATCAAGCGTCAATGTATCCAGGACAACAGAGATCGCCATCGCCTTGTCAGACAATATGTTCCCGATTAGTCCTAAATGTCCGATTGCGAAGCTGCCTAAACAATGAGCTGCATCCCGCTCTAAGAACTCTTCTCCATCCAACTTTGAGAAAGAACATTAATTTATACATTGTTGGTGGTAATTTTGCAGTCGTTGTAAGGGAAGATTGAAGTCATTATGAGATAAATGGGCTTATGGAAATGATTGATGCTTCGCTCATCAATTCATAACCTTTGGTCAATAAAGTTGTCAGTCAGTATTCGTCGGGTAGTTGGGGCAGTTTACAAGATGGTTAGAGAGGATGTGCTGAAAGTAACTGATTCCTTTCAGACTCGTTCACGTTCCTTGATGGCCTCTATTGAATAAGTCCACCCAGGAGTAAATTGCTACATCATGCAAGCACAAAAGATCGAAAAGATTCCACTTGTATACCATTGAGCACCAAATTCAAATAAAAGTCACTGGCATCAAAATCCAAGACGAGGCAAAACGTATCAAATGAAGAGGAGGCAAAATGCACCGACTAAAGAGCAAGTCCGTGTCAAGTCATACCATGTCATCAGGCTTGGTGTAAATCTCGGCTATGACATTCTCGATTTCAAATGTGAATTTCGTCTGAAGCCAAACTTGCCCTGGTCCTTTGTCATCATGTGTTGCTCCATCTTAAAAATAGTGGTATTAAATTCATCTTAAAAACAAAAAACCTCCACATGAGAATGTGTTCAAATAAATAATCAATATATAATTAAAAGAGATGAAAAATTTTTAACGAAAAAGATGCAACAAATGAAGGTTTTCAAAAGAAGCAAAAATTTGTTGAACAACAGAAAATAGTTCATTTTGTTCACAAAAATTAAGATGAAAAAAAAATGATGAAATCATCACATAAGAGAAAAATGAAGAAGCACCTGTTTTCTTGAAAGAGCCAATTTCACCTTTGGCCAAAGATTCGGAAAACAAATCTTCATCTCTGAACGCGTCCGATTTGCCTTTCTTTTTCTGATCTGAACGAAAATGTTTAAAACGTGGTGATTTGAAATATCCTCATGAGAAATTAAAGGACCTAGTGGTAATAAGACACGCACGGGAGATTAGTTCAAATGGTTAAAGGAATTGAATGAAAAGTAACAAGATTCTATTCTTTAATAGTTTAAAGTAACTTACAAGATTGTCATTTCAAAAACGAAAAATGAAAAATGAAGGGATTTACGATGAGAGGCTTCGTTTGATTGCAAGAAATTCAAATATGAACATACAATGAAACATGAGTAGAAAACGAAGACAAAATACCTTGTTGCCACACTTCAAATCCTTCCTTCATATTTCTGTCTAAAACTTCGAGTACTGCTCTCAAATCATCTTCACTTGCAGCAAGCTGGAATGAAAAAGAATCACGATTAAGCATTGATTGAATTGATTTTTTTGATTGCTGGCAATCATCAATCATCGACATGGGACTTGATTACAGTATACGGCTTAAAAATATTTCGTTTAGCTGCCAAATGCCATGCCATGTTGCACGGCGCGCTATGGGAATAAATCATGATCGACCTCAACATGAAATCAAAGTTAATCACAGGGATCGATGATGCATCAGTCCATGTCAGAATAGCATACTCATTTTTGAGCTCAGCAGAAACTATAGACGTGGCTCAGATTTGTTCCTTTACTGTAAATCGTGCAAGATTTAAACCCACAACCCTTGCCTTACGACTCCACTATGACACAGCTTCACAAATGGCAAATTATACATGATAATAACATGGATTATCGCAATCAGCTTGATGATGAAAATAATTTGAATTTCTATACTAAATTTACTTTGACTGATTTCAGCCATCCTTGTACTTCGATGTCTGGAATTTCATGGTTCCAAGTACTCAAACTTCTGATAAATCCGATGTTTAAAGTAACAGGATCCACAATCAACCGCTGTTCAATTATATTTGTGCCATTCTTCACCAAAGCTCTTTTAACAAAAGCAAGCTATGAGATTCCCATTAAAAACCAAAGACCTATTTTACTCTAAACAAAACATTCATTACACAAATATGAAAATCATGACTTTGTCCCACTGATGGGATCCTTGATAATTTCGTCCGAAATTCGTCAGAGAATGGATCGCTTGATTATACGACATTTCGCACGCTGGCGATGAGTAAGAGGCAAAAGACCTCGTTTCGATGAAGCTATCCTTTTGCTTCTTTGTGCATTAATACAATTTCTCGACATCAAACAATTAGTCTTATTCCCATCATCCTAAAATTCCAATATTTCAGTTTGTCATTTTGCTCTTGACAAAGAAAACCCATTGCAAGCAAACGTACGAAAGGTGACAAAGCTATTCAAACCGACATTGATCAGCGCATAAGTCGGTAGAAATTATGACCGAAAGACATCGAAGGAAGAAATACCCCACAGTGGCATGAAATGTGTAAAACATGAGCAGCGAGCTATATTGCTACCTTTTGATTACTCAATTTTTCTTTCATTCTCCATCCAATACCTTTAGAAAATTCAACTTCACTTCTTTGCTGACGATTGCTTTGAGACGTTTCTCCTTTCAGCCACTTTACTTATGCATTATATCCCTTCGCTCTCTATTCAATCCATTCTTTCATTCTATTCTATCCATTCTTTTATTCTATTCAATCCATTCTTTCATTCTATTCTATCCATTCCTTCATTCTATTCAATCCATTCTTTCATTCTATTCTATCCATTCTTTCATTCTATTCTATCCATCAACAATCGTTAGCAATCATAACATATATACCTAATATTTAAATCCAATTAATGAAGCATGAATTCGATTCGAGAAGAATTCAAACGAGGCCTCACTTTGATATTTTAAGCTCAGTTAAGCTGATCGCCATGTTATCGGTGATTGCGGGCTGTGATTGCTCTCCTCCTTCGGTAGGTTTCTTCGTCTTGACTAGACAGAACTTATTGTACATCTTTAGCTGCCCAAGATCAACAATCAGACACAAGTCGGATAGTGAGTCCACAGGGACTATGATCAGAGGTGCTTGAATGGTAATGTTTAGCTTGTTTCTTGAGCCGTACTCACGCATGCTCTGAACCTGGAATTGAAATTCGTCCCCATTTTGAATAATTCTAAGCAAGACACTACATATTTAAATTGGAAAGGAAACCTGGATAGATAACAATTATTCGATTTGAGTATAGTCTTAGCCTTCGTCTCTTTGTGCATATTTTTTACTTTTCAAAAACTTTGGACATCGTGGGTCTTTTAATAGTTTTTAATGCGTTCCATACTCCATCCGAGTGTTAAAGAGCACCCTATGATGGAATAGTACCATCCTAAGCCACGGTATTATGAGGTAGGGTGGCCAGTTCCTTCCCTATCCATACTTTGCCACCAGCTTCACGCCAGATGCCCATTAATTGCAGGGTGGGCCATTAAAGTAGAAGAAATCCAGAAATGGGGCTGAGAGTAGGACTGAGCAGTCAATGGACATGCGTTCTGAACACTCTGCCAGCTACCACCTTAAATAGAAATGGAATACTCACAGCAGCAACAGTAGAGTCAACAGCAACCTGCCGCGCCTTCTCAGCCGCTTCTTGTGAAATTTGAAAATTGTCCAAAAATATCTGACGGCAATGAGAAAGTCAGCAGAAATGAAGAAAAAGCTCTTGAAAATGAGAAGTGAAAAGGACAGAGCCAAAAGGTATCTTCATGATCATTTGTGCCACGTTGGATGACAGAACATGATTAAGCAGAACAGATAGAGAAAATTGAACATGAACATGAACATGAAAATTGAACATGAACATGAAAATTGAACATGAACATGAACATGACAATTGAACATGAACATGAACATGAAAATTGAACATGAACATGAAAATTGAACATGAACATGAAAATTGAATATGAACATGAAAATTGAGCATGAATGAAACTGCGAGCACTTACGAGTAAATCCATGATAAATCGATGAAGATAGAAAGCCTTCATTCGACCAACCACCAATTTTAACGAAACATCGACAGCGCTCATATTTCTGACATTTTCACCAGCTGTCGCCTCGTTGTAAACCACAACTTCCAAATCAAAAACTTCTTCATTATCCATGAAAATTATCTGTCAATAAAAGAATTTGTGAAGTTAATGATCTTCAGTTGAACGAGGAGATCAGCAATAAAATCAAGTTACAGTGAATAGATATGACAATACTAGGCTACAGGAAATAGGTTTCACTGAATGTTTGATAATAAAAAGAAAATCCCAAGGAGGAAGAAAGACGGAGCTCGCAAATAACCTGTGGGAAAATTGTATCCTCAGAGCAGTCAACAACTCTTAAGTCCATCATTCTAGGAATGAAAAAGAAGCAGATAAATCAAACCAAAATGTAACGAAGATGAGGAAAGGATTAATCAAACATAACAAGATCTATTTCATACCTGCTTCACAGAATAACAAACATCAACAGAAATTAAAACATTGAGCAAAGGATCAAGAAAGACAAGAATGAAAAATTGCTGACTTATTTAATTGCTCATATTCATAAAATGCATTGATAAATGGGCTGAGAAAGCGATAGGAATCAAATTACTTCGCATGAACTTGAGTTTTGTCTCGTCTAACTTCAACCTGAGATGAAAGGCCTAGGGACAATTTGAACAGATTTTAGCAGAAATAAATCAGGTAGTCAGTTAAAAATAGTCATGGAAAAGGCAACGAATTTAATGGCAGAAAAATTTGCAATGAGCACTACGGTGGAAACTAATGATTTCCTTAGCACTTCAAAAAGGAAAGGATATTGAAACAGACAAGTAAAATAAATGCAGACAAGGGAATAGAACTGACCCCAATAAAAAGAGAAAATTCACGAGAAACAAAATCAATGCAAATAAAGATAAAATTTATAACAAAAAAACAAAATTTATGCAAAAACCTTTGAAACAGGCCTTGGCAAGCTTGACTTTTGATGAGCAAATCTGCAAATCAACGCCTTCCATTTGTGCAGTCACTATTATAAGGCGTTCATTTGTTACACCCAACTTTTTTTTCAATGCTGCAAAAAAGTTCAGATTATTAAGAGACACGGATGGAAACACTCTGTCTGGATGTGAAGTGTTCCCAACATCTAATACGCCAAGCGGTATTATTCCTTCTGCTTTTATATACTCATATATAACTTGATATACTCTATAAACTTTAAATATGATAGATAGCTTTCTGAAAATGGATGCCAGAGTCAATGAACGGTAAATGGATCAATGAGCAGCTGAGCGCATTGCAAGTAAATAAATGAAGAACACGTGAACGAGGGGTCTTCCCAAGGCCTTCCCTTCCCCAAAATGGCCGCTCTTAATCAACGTTGGGCAGTTCTGTTTTGCTCATTTCCCGTATTTTTCAACCAAAAACTTAGCAAAACAACAAGCTTCTAAAGTGGTAAAATATTTGATGACTGACAACAACCAAAGATACAATGGCATATAATTTACCACGTGCTTCCTTAACTTCTTCTGCTACTGTTACTGTTGAACTTGATGAATCTCTAATAGGAATATTCTCTTTACTTTCGACAAATGTTGTTGCTGCTGCTGCTAATGCTGCAGTTTTTTCCGGTGACGATGTTCTTGTCTCAATCTGAGGTGACAATTCTTTTGATCTGACGAAAATAGAATGATTCCGGATCAGCATGATGCTTTACAAATAATATATGGGAATTCATTTCAAAAATGAAATTGGACTCATAAATATATATTCCACTAATAAGACTTACTGGAGAGATGAAGAGATTCTAGTGAGCAAGTCCATTGCGTTAAGAAGTGCCTCTTGGTGGAGTATGACATAAACCATAGCAAAATTTACGTCGATGATTTGTTCAGTTGATTCAAATTCATCTCGATAGTGTATCATTGCTCTATGGGCCTGAAAGAAGTGAGAGAAGGATTATTACCACCTCAAGGTCAATTGCGAAAAATTAGCTCGTCTTAATCAAGAACCTTGCCAGTAAAAAGAAGTCTGAACCGATAAAAATGAATTGAAAGATGAGCGAAACGACAAACCTCATCGCTTAAAATCCATTGTGGTCCAAGAGCGATCATTCCATTAAAGAAACACTAAGATGATTTGAGATAAATGAAGATTAGAAGTGTTCAATTTCAAAATGAAAAAAAAGCAAAACTATCTCCCTTCTAGGACGAAGAAGCACTAGTACAATCGATGACAAATGAACTATGTTTACAAGGCTAAATTGATGCAGTATGTTATACCATATTCGGTTACCTGTCTATATGTGACTCTGAGCAGATGGATATCTTCTGGTGTACTTAGTATTCTAATGGGAGCACCATTATGATGTTGGCTCATTTCTGATAAAACCAATCTTCGAATGGCAGCAACAACAACCAAATCCCATCGACAAATCTTTATCCTGCTTTCTACGTCATCGATATGAAATTCCAAGCACGGGATGACTCCTTCGTAGGAGTCAAATCTACCAATTGCCAGTTTTATGTGCTTTATTTTAAATTCGAGATCTAGCTTGATTTGGTTAGCGATTTTCTCGTCAAACATGGGACCAGAACTGAGGAAAAAATGATCGAAACCAGAAAAATGAAAAACAAGAAAGAAACAAATCAGTTCACCAAAATGAATGAAGACCTGCGCAATTTATGAATTCTTTATCGAATTGTGCATTCCAAGGATGATTGCAAATCATCCAATCGTGAATAATCACACTTAATCATGGTGCACCTTATGATACATTTTTATTCATTTAAATGCATGAACCATCAAATATACTATTAAGAATCTGATGACATTCTTGTACAATTTTAATACAAACGATTTGATTTAAAACATTAATTTACGCTTTGACATTAATTTTTTGTTTACTTTGATTCAATAATTAATGATGCTTATTTTAGGTATCACGCCATATACACCATATTTCGCATAGCATTACCTTGCCTTTGGTGTCTCAGGTGGCGTAGAATAAATGCTATCCTCACTCTCTTCCCTTTCAAATACAGACATGACTTTTTCATTGCTCATCTCAATTTTGCTAAAACGGTAATTTTCGTATTCACTCGTTGCCCAATAATTCTCAGCTGGTCTGTCATCATGTTTCGTCATTCCAACTAACTTTAAACACCAGTGATTTCAAACAACTGTTTACCAAAACACATTGCAAGATTTATCATCATTAAAGACACTTGGGCTTTAAGTTGATGAATTATAAGTCTTACAAAGAAATTTTTCCGCGTTCGCAAGAAATAATTGAGACTTTAATAGGAGAAACTTCATCCATTTTGTTCTGATGAAAATCCTGCCAATGTCCAAATTGCTTTCAAGAAAAGAAAAAATAGCTTCTTCTGGATGATTCTTCTCCTGAACATTTTAAGCCACTAGAGTAATTATTTTTCAAGTGCAAAATTTTCGTAGATTTTATTCGGGTAAACACTAAGAATTAACAACGGAAAGGTTTAAAGATTTTCAAAAATTATCGAACTCTTTCAAAATTCTCGTCTCTTAAATGCGAAAGAGATGTTTGCAAAGTGGTTCATGCGGGTGTCCGTTTCTGGATATTCTGTCTCTCTGTCCACCCAGCATTAAATGGGCACCTGGCTTAACAAGCTAGGGGGGAGTGGGGGGCCGATAGGAATTGGCCACCCTACCTCACAATGTATTGGCTCTGGGTGGCCCCTCTCTAACAAGGTGTCCCCAACGCTCGCTTTGAGAATGGGAGTCGAATTATCAGTTTTTACTCATGCATAAAGTATTGATATCATCATCACCATTTTAATTTTCACCGATGGAGCAATGAATAAAATCGATACTTAAAACAATTAGAAAGCCTTGAGGACGATTCACTATTTTTTATGCTGATTTATATTATTGAAATCTCCAGGGAAGAAGCAAATGCAACCCGCTCCAGCCATCACTAACATAACAGCTGCAAAACTAGTAAACATCACAATGTATCTAAATCTCAGAAACAGGTGGAATATGAAATACCTTGAAACTATGTTTGTGATTGAAGTATCTGGTGGGGTGTTTGGCGGGGTTTTAAATCCTTCCTCGCCATAATCATCATCATCATCATCATCATCATCATCATCATCATCATCATCATCACTGAATATGCTTACGACGGGGGCAGCAAGGTCTGTTGCTGTGTGACGTCTGGTTGGTGATGGCTAGAAAGAAGAGAGAAGAGTGTTCAGATTAAAACGCCAGAAATAGGAGCTTGAGAAAGTACCGGTAGCATCGCTATCGAATCTTAAGACAGAGAAAAGTCCCAATCAAATTTCAAAGCATGGCTAAAATCATTCCCTAAATCAAACAAAGCAAATATGAAGCAAGATGAAACAAAGTCGGAATGAGATTCGCTGAAACTGTGGAGTTACTCTTTGCTTTGTTGGGGCTTTGCATAGGCCACCACAGCTTTTCCTCTACACAACTCACTAAAAAAAGGCTTCATGTCCTTAATACCGAGTGCATGCCGAGTGGATTTGATTAAATCATTTATGTTCATAGATGATTTGAAAAATGAGAACATAACATATATATTGATACAATACAGTACAAAATCAATGAAACATTTATTAACAAAAAACATATATTCATTCTCTGAAAAACCGTTGACAAAACACATTTACATAAAAGGCCTATATAAAAATATGACTAAAATAAACATGCGTATTAAAAGCTTATTACAAAAACATACGACATTGAGCTTGTCCATGTCATCCCTTTTGATTTCTTGTTCGTTTGCCAAACTTGGAATCGGGATGCTGTTCGCAAGCTGCAATATATAAAATGTCCATTATGACTGAACTATTATGAACTGGATTTGTTACTTTGCTTAATTGCCAAAAGACTTCGAGGTAGATATAAACTTGACAATGCCATAACGAAAGCTACTCAACACGTCCATAAATCGCTTCTGTTCAAATCTTATCGACTGCTGAATTAAACGTAAAAATGAAACCGTTCGCAAAGACATACCTCGAAGAGCTGAGTAATTTTTGAATCTGTCAGATTGATTTCTAGTCCTGATACCGTTCCACTCATTATGATTCTACACGCGGGATAATCAAATCACGTGTCAAGTTGCGTAATTTCCTAAAGATCGTGTGTTTAAATATCAAACTGAGACCGTTGAAAAGCCTGGCACAAAATCTTAAATCTCCAAGAAATATACAATTTCAAATTCAATCTAATGTTGCTTGATCTAATCTTTCGACTAAATATTCCACATATATTCAAGTTCATAAAGTTTTATATCTGAACCTTATGTAGCTGAACTAATCTTTTTCCTTCAGAAAAATGTTCTCTAACATTCAATCTAAAATGCCAATGCTGAGGGGCAATCCCTCCTCCTTAAGTTCACGTGGGAGGATTCTCATGTAAGAAGCCCAACCAATCCAAAAATTATCCCCAATAGTTACGTACAAGTATTCATTCTGTATCCATATTCAGCTTTAAATTTTGCTACGTATGGCTATATCAGTCCAGCTGGTTTAACTTAAGTTCGATGATGATAGAGAAGAGAATGGGATGATGAAAATGGACAGTAAAGGTGTAGAGATAGCTTACTGTGCTAATCTAGCATCATCCGGCACAAGAGCCTTGGCAAGTTTACCGCTGAATGAAAGAGGCGCTAAGACGTGCATCGGCGTATTTTGGCTGAATCTTGCAGCATTCCAATCAGCATCTGTTGCACAAAGAAATAAACACGTAAATTAAAGACTATATTTGTAATATGAAGATGGAATAATTAAACATGTTAATAATGATGATTCAAATCAATCTTCTCCATCGACCTGTAAGTAAGTACGCAGGCAAGAGAGCTACTTAGCAGCTGATAAAGCGAAAATGAGAAAGAAAATAAGCAAGTGAATATGAACATGTAAATATTTTATCAAGTGGAAAAACCTTTCTGGCATAAAAGGACTTGCAAGGCTGTCAGACTCATGAGAAACCGATCGTAGCATTTCTCTTGAACTTCATTTTCATCCACGTCCTAAAAAGAGAATATTCGATGGAAAAATGAAATTTTTAAATAAATGGATACTGTATATAATGATGAAAACAGGAAGGTTTAGCATAAAGATACGATAGAACTACAATTAGTGGCGAGTCCCTTTGCAAATAAAATCGGATTTTCGTGGCAGATTTTTGATCAAATGGAAAATATTTCAATTACACAGAAAGAAAAGAAGTTACTACTAAACGGAAAGAAAAGGAGTTGACCTTTATGTTGATGACTCTTTCTTGGTCAGGATCACTGTCCAACTTCAAACTGCCGAAATCAGCAATCAACATTGACTTGCAACTGAAAAAAGACAAACGATCATGTTTCTGCTTTCAATAATGATAGCCTAAGGATGGCGCTTTGTTTAGGTTAGAAACCAAACTCAGTTAAATGTGAAACTACCAACCTGTGATAGTCTCCACCTTCAGGCAAAATTAAATACGATGCTTTGATTGAGATTTCAACATCTGTCACCTAGAAAAGTAAACAAGTAAATGAATAATGAACGAATAAGTAAATGAATGAATCAATCAATGAAAGCATGAACAAATGAATGAGTAAATGAATGAATTAATGAATAGTTTTATGCATGATTGGACGCAGGAAGCAATGAATGAAAGAAGAAACGAACAAGCAAGGAACGAGCGAATTAATGAATGAAAGAGTGAATGCATGAACGCCCGAAAAGTATGCCAGCAAATGGAACTGACAAATAGGGTTTTGCTTTACTTAGACACAAAGACATATGCATAGATAAAGAAATAGGGTTTTGCTTTACTTAGACACAAAGACATATGCATAGATAAAGAAATAGGGTTTCGCTTTACTTAAACACAAAGACATATGCATAGATAAAGAAATAGGGTTTCGCTTTACTTAGACACAAAGACATATGCATAGATGAAGAAATAAAGTTTCGCTCCGCTTACACTATGATGGTCCAACGCATACAAAAGTCCTGCTGTGCTGTTTGTTTTCAATTCTTGGAAAGTAGAGTATGCCTTGCCCTGCAAACTATGAATAATTCATGAAACCGTCAAAAATGAGATGAAAGTCTTAAAGGAGTTTTGCGGTTTAAAAGTAGTAAAATGGATGCGTCAAATTCAAAATTGAATTTGGTGCTGCTTCTGTAGAGAACATTCCTAAAAAGTCCATCGACGGAGAAATGCAAAGTCACCTACTCCTGGAGGATGACATCTTGTGGTGGTCGGAAAAACGTTAGCAACTGTTCAACTGTGTGCTAAAAACAAAGTAAAAAGCTCTTTAACTAACCAATTAACCAACTAACCAACAAACCAACTAACCAACTATCAAACTTACGTTGAATATAAAGCAATTAGGCCTAACAAAGGCACAAGGCTACCAGACGTAGCGTAGTAGTGCTTATATTTCGGTGTGAAAAACCTAGTAAAGACTGCATCAATAATAAACTAGAAGTATCGATAGAAAGAAAAGGCACCTACTGAATCATAGACAATTTCAACAGGCTGGAATGACGCTTTGACAAGTTGATCAACCGTTGGCTTGTTCAACGGATTCGTTTCGACGGTTGCGTTAACCAATGCTAAATGCTCATTAGAACCTGGAATGAAACAGTTCGCCCTAATTAACAGAGGATAGCAATCACCGTAACCATGAAACTATGAATAAACCTACTAATGCAGATGCCGTTGCTTTTTTGCTAAATCCTCATACGAAATGTCTACTTTTACAATTTCAAAGAGTAGAAAAGCTTTCTGTGTGTTTGTTTGTGTTTGGAAGACAACGATGACAGCAAATGACACTAAAAATGACACCAAAACATGACAATGCCAACAACCAACAACGTAGCAACGTCACACTAAAGATGAGAATGACCGATGAGAATCAAGGTACACATATTCCTATATCATTCTGACTCGAGCTTAATTGACATGTTTTCATCCGGTAGCAGAAATAGGAATAAAATAGAGGCACCAATGAAATATAGAAGCAAGGGGGTGAGATAACAACAGTAATTACGATGATGAAATAAAAATGAATTTGATAAAAGAAAACTAATGATGTTTCGAAAAATGAAATTTTACCAGATTCTTTCTGCACCGACCTAACCATAACAGGTGTTATTCCATCTTTTGGCGCTCCGAATAAGCACAAACTATCCATCTTAGCTGTGACCCTAACAGTGCAAAAGCAATGGTCTCATGTTGAAAAAGAACATCGAAAATCGAAACAAGAAGGCTACACTGTAAAGATCTATCCATCTTAGCTGTGACCCTAGCAGTGAAAAAGCAATGGTCTCATGTTGAAAAAGAACATCGAAAATCGAAACAAGAAGGCTACACTGTAAAGATAGGTCAGAGACTTAAACATCAAAGGAGGTACATGATTGCAAAGCGAATAAAAAAGAGTTCAAAGGCGAATACAATAAGAATGTGATAGACAGAGGATGAAAATAAAATGATATCAATGCGGAAGGGTACTTGATTGCATTTGCGGACGGTCTTTGATGAACATCGGCAAATAAATCTCTCAATGTGAATCTCATGACTTGCACTTGAGCAGAGCTTTGAAGAAGAATCAAAATTGATGCGATTATCTAAATCAATTCTTTCCTAACTCACAAAAGAAGACAGGTTTGAACGAATTAATAAATCTATGCAATGATAAAGATGGGAACAACAAGAAAAGAATGAAACAAGCCTTCAATTAGCAGGTGGCTTGATTTACGCATGCTTGATTTGATTGGAGGAAAAATGTATGAATTCAGCAAACGCAAGAATGATTCGAGTATCCAAGAGCCATTTCAAAATATGTCAGAAGTGGCATTCTAGTAGGAAACTTCAAAAGAGGCGATGTGCTCTACCGCTGACATTCATCACAAAATTAACAATAGGGATAGAAAAATAATGGCAATTTGAGTCCAATAAAAAATTTCCATACCTGTATGAGTTTTCAAGTAAAGAGATTGATATCTTCTTTAAATGGAAGTAGAACTTCAATGCGACATACTGTAAATGAAAGAATGAATGAATGAATGAATGAATGAATGAATGAATGAATGAATGAATGAGAGGATGAATGAATGGATGAACAATTGAATGAAAAATTACCTACAATCACAAAAAATGAATAACTTTCAAATCTTACATGGAGACATTTCCTACGGCCTTGGCGAAAAATGAACTAATTAATTGGAGTGATTCCTGTTCACATAAGCAAACTACAAAAATACCTCATTGGCAAAGGGCGTTATGATTTCGTTTTCACTGTAACCAATAGCACTATACAATTTTTGCATCTCGTCTTGCCTTTGTTGTTCTGGTATGAGATCTGCATACAAGAGAGGCATCACATCAAGGAGGCATACCGGCATCATCAAAATGACAAAGGAATAAGCATTGAAGTATTCGCTAACATTGAATTTGATTCAAATCACGCCATTCCCACAAAAATACCTTTGATTTTTGTATTCGCAGCTTTCTCCTTTGAAGATTCAACCTTGCCTGATGAGAAAATGCTTCCAAACCATCCAGTCTTCTTTTCTGGGCTGCTTTTCTTCCTTGAAACCTTAAAACAGTCAGCTATCATCAATCATGAATCATTAATAATCCATTATCAACCATCACTGATCAATCATTAACCATCAATCATCAATCAATAATCGTCAAAGTCGATCATCAAGCTTTATCTAGACAGAATTTTTTAGAAACGGGCAAGTTAAGAAAGATGAAAGATACAGAAAATAAGTGCCTCGAGCCAAAAGTGTTAACCTAACAAAATAAGCATTGAAATTTGATGAAAATAAGCAAAAGATAAAAAGAGCAATGAATACCTCGTTTAAAGCCATTTGTCGATAAATGGTGATGCTCACAACATTCAAATTCATTTCCATTTCCTATTCAACAGAATCAAACATCAGCGACAATCACAGAACTACCCTGGAACTGCCAAAGACTCCGGTGCTATTCTTAGAAATGAGATTTAATCAATTTCTCTCAGCAAAATTTTACAAAGCAGGTTGACAGATCAGTTTATGAGCAAATTCAGTTTGATGGCGACTTTGTAGAAGTATTATATACTATGAATATTAAATGCGTTATTCCACAAACAACAAAACTTACATTTAATTCCGTTGAGCGAAGTTTTGATAAGGATTTATTCTTCAATTTTTCCTTGTACTTCTCTTTATACCTTCTGCATAAATCCCTACAAGCATCAAGACAGTGAGCGTTCGGTGAATTTCGATTATGATGGAGAAAATTTCAAAGTTGCACAGAAAAGCGGAACGATAAAATCATTGTATTGAAGATATTTTCATCTGACACTCGTCAGATAATGAGAAATCTGATAAAGGCAAACATGAGAACTATGCATGAAGCGAAAGATAGTCAGCACGATGAAATAATGTTCTTCTTTGATATGCGAAGTTTCCCTTTTTCGGACTTCGTGAGATTGGATGTATCACCCACCATAGGTTTTTACAAACTGCATTCTAAGGCAATAAGGAATATACGTGTATGTGGAAGTTGAATAAAAAGAAAGCTACATGTCGTTTTCGGATGTAATGAAAAGAGCAGAACTAAACTAAAATCGGAATAGAACACAAGAAGAGAAATAAGGTGCATCGCCACCTGTGTTCTTTGATATGCTTCCAACTCCACATGTTTGACCTCCTTCGAACATCTTCCTCCAGGATACACGTAATGACGTATCGCCACCTAACAATAAACGTGAGAAGGAGACTCGTGAGAGATAGCTATAAATAACTTCTTCACACGTGTCAATTCTAGTCTTCGTCAAACCCTGATTGAATGTCTCAAGCATCACCTAGCATAATACACGATCACGTCAAGATAAACCTCGTATTGGAATGTCATTTTCCACGCAATGCTCAAAGGAATGATTTCAGGGGTTCATTTCTGTCAAGTGCATCTTTTTATAAGGCACATGATACACCATAAAGATACATGACATCAAACAACGGATGCTACTGTATTTTATTCATGTCAAATATTTCTATAATAGAATTGATTGAAATGATGAGAAACCACTTGGCAAGGCGCACCATGACTTCTTGGCCTCTGTCAACGGGGTCAGAGGTCGGTATTTGCGGAATGGTTCGTTACGGGTCATTCTTTCAAACGATTCCAAAAGTTCCATCATGCTGTGATATTGTGCTTTGCTCAAACTCAAACCGAGTTCCTCCATCACCAAATTCAAAAAAAACTGCAACAAAATTAAGTTAGCATAATCATATCAAAGCATGCATAATATTGACCATCAAAAGTTTTAAAACCAAGCGAACAAAAAACATGATGAAACAAAAGTAATTCTCAAGGTAACCATGCTCTGCATATGGTGCAAGCATACAAGCAAATTAGCCAATCCTTCTGCTGCGGGCATACATTTCAACCACGTGAATGATATATATGAACATGTGAAAGGCTAACATTATCATGTGAATTTTCAATGTGAGCACATGGATGGCCAAGTAGAAATTGAGGAATGGCTAACCTTGGGAATATTCAAATCCAAACCAGGCTTTGTGTTTATTTTCATTTGCATCTTTGAATTGATAGGACGAAGGACTACAAAGTTATGAAATTTAACGAATTTTAGAAATATCACTTTGAAAGAAGCTAGAAGCTATAGATCAAATTGTTGGTAAGATCGATGGAAAGCTAAAGGCTTCTCTCAAAGATGCTAAGTGAATGCGTGGACACTTTTATTGTAAAAATTGATAAAAGTACTTTTTGTATTGCTTTTCTATAGGTTTGGTTTATGTTTAGGTTGCAATCTTTAATTCATACTGGACCCACGTTGATGACAGCTTTTCAGAAGTTGAAGGGTCTGTCCAGTTTAAATATTCGAAATCATTATTATTATTATTATCAATTGAAAATACATAAAATTGATTGCAACGATAAGGAGAATGCAAGAATTAAGAATCAGAGGCAAAATGAATTGAAAAGTGTTTACCAAATTGCATTCCAGACAAATTCTGAGATCTTGAGATGGAACCATTGATGAATTCCTATCAAATTCAAAATTAGGAAGAAAAGGAGAAATGTGAATAACGATCGGGAATAAAAATAAATTGAAAACTTATTCTAAAACCCTAGGGAGGCAAACGACATGAATCATCAAAACTGACAAGGCGTGGTGGTAAACAAGGGGGATTCTTCAACAGTTTTACACTCCAAGTGATGCGGTGTTTGACAAGTATATGTGCGGCCAACCTGGCTCCACCCTTGTACGGCCGTACGCATAGAGTGCAGAAATGCCACTCAAAGGAATAAAAGCAATTAACTGTTAAAGATCAAATAAGGTTAACTGGACAAAAGACTACGGCAGATAACATGCAGATAACATGAAGAGCAAAAACAATTAATTAACAAGCAATCAAAATCGATTGAATGAACAATGAACAATGATCATTAAAAATAGCCTGTGAGAATCAAAGGATTTGCTTACCAGCCATTCCTTGCTTGATAATTCTTTAAAGTTGTCATTTGTGTTCCAATAGAGAGCAAGATTGTCCATTTTCACCATCTTACAATTAATTTAAATAGCAAAATCAAAGTGAATACAGAAATCCAGTTTCAAATCATTCCAATGATAAAGACTTCCTGCAATTTAGGATTTCATGGGAAACTTTGTTTGAGCTTTCACAACAGAGCACCTTGTCAGTACATTAGAATAAAGAATGTCATCAGGACAAACCTTGTGAATTATTTTGACGCTCTCTTTGATCACTTTTGGCATGAAATTTGAATCGGTAGTCTGAAATAAAACATCAATCAATCATTAACCAATCAACCAATCATCAATCAATCATTAATCAATCAGGTTTCAATGGAGCTATCAATCAGTCGATTGATGAAGTAATGTTAACATGTCATAACCATGGAACTGATGAACACAAGACATAAGTAAGAAATATGCAGAGATAGAAACAAATGATTGATATTCACCAAAGCAGATAATCCATCGAGGGTGATGCCAATGCTGAAAGGAAAGCCAGGCGTTGTAGTCTGAAAATGAAAATTTTCCTTCACACGTATTGAATGGACAGCCAATCAGGTCGTATACATAATGTGTAGATCTATACATTTGAGTTCATATCTACATGCATAATTTCAAATAACGACTTCGAGGATTCAAACTACCCGTCAAAACAATACATCTAGGACTTGAAGGAGAACTTCGTCAATTGAACAGTTCCTGATATTTTAATCCTCCTGATCTTCTATCCGCAAGAGAAATCGTCACGTGATAATGACTTACAATAAAGGCTTGCCTGTTTCATGTGATAGCTCTAATCAATTTGATGATGATTGAAATCCGTCACATAAATCAAATTAAATCAAAAATTTAAACTGACAGAACTAAATCTTCATAACTATATATTTGTATTTCTTAACCCATCTTACTTAAGTTCAAAGGTTTTCGATTTATATATGCTTCACCCAGCTTCTAAACTAGTCTTAAGTATTGTAAAGATAACCCGCTTGACACCAACGGAGAGAGCAATTCATCGCACGCCTGCTCAAACTCTTTAAGCCAGACTTGATTTTATCCACACATTGTATGTCTATTGCGAAACGCACGAAACCATCCATATTCGAATATTGGGACAGCGTGTTAACAAGGCTTAACAGAAAAATTCACTTGTATGACATAACCCATTCAAAATTAGCCTCTCAATGACAAGTACATATTTATCGAACGGATCAAGAGATTGTTGGTTATAAAAAGGCCATAATTGGAGACCAGATGCTTACACTGTCTTCGTATCGTATGTGAATGCTTTTGATGGAAACCTGAAAACCAATAAAAGTAGACAATTTAAAATCAACGAAAAACCGAAAATAAAAGAAACACTCGCATCAATGAAGCGAGATCACTGCAAATCAATTATCATGGAATCATAAGATTTGCAAATATTATCGTTATCGTCGTCATCACCGTCAATGTCATACGCTTTGCAGGGCATGGATGACTCCTGGGTGGAACGACCCATCGCCAGATCCACTGCCTCCCTTGCTCCCTACTCCATCCAGTTTCATATGTTGGTGTCCCTACCCCATTCATCTTTTGCTGTGGTACACACGTGGCCTGCCTATTTAGACTGTTAATAAATTGAGCTTTGACGCATAAAAAACAGCAAACCTGCAAATTTTTGACAACTTGAGTTGCGAGTTTTTCAGCAAAACTGTCTGGTTCATCTTTTTGTTTGCCTTTGAAAATCAAATTTGTGAAATCAAATGTGACTGAATAAATTTATCTAAATTGTGCAAATCATGGTGGTGCCGTGGTGTAGTTGTTAAGCATGCGAACTCACTACATTAAAATTCAGTTGACATTCCTTTGATTATTGCTTAATCGTCCTTCTTCATTAGCTTCCCTCTCGTTTGTTTGTTGATTGATTATTTAAATAGTTATTGGTTGATTTGTTTTAATAAAAATCAGTAATCACCTTTTTTCTTTGCCTCTTCCTCCCTTTTTTGAGCTTCGTCGATGTTCTCAAGCTGTTGCTGCTTTCTTTCAAACTTCTCCTTCTTGTCTTGTTCTGCGTCATATTTTATATCTGATTTTCAAGATAAAAAAGACGAGAATGCAACATTTCAGCAGCACAAGATGACCTCATTAGGACCACAAATTTTGAGAACATCGACTATTTGCTAATGAATTTTCCGTGCCATCATACGAAGAGAGAGTAGCCTGCACCTACCATTGTTTGGTTTCGCCAAAACAAAGAGGTTCTCAATTGTCACTTCTGTTGGCTCATTATACAGGTTCTTCCACGGAATACTCAGACACAGTTTTCCTAAAAAAGGGGAAGGAAAAATCACCGATCATTAAAAATCTCGTGAACTGAGAATCATTTTAAAAGTTCGTCTCGGCAATTTCTCAAAACTTCTCTCAGTCTCCCTCTCAATTTTCAGCGTTCCGTAAAATACATCAAGACTGGGTAGTTTGAAAAAGCCTCGTTTGCGATGCCTTGATCGAAACTCTTCCTTAGCAATGAAGGAGAAAATGACGACAGATATTGCAAAATTTGATCTGCTCTATTATGGCAATTCTAAAATGAAAATATGCAATCAAACCTAAGAAATTTAAGAAATAAAACCATGTGCATAGAATGAAATAAATGCATGAATCACCAACAAGGAAATACTATTAATAAATCATACCTAAGTGACCACGGACGACTTTGATTGGCAAATGAAGATCATCCTATCCAGGTAAACACAGAATTTGTGATTAGAAACATGCATCTGGACTAGGCATTGTGAAATTACAAAATTAAAATGGTGAAAATTAACTAGGAAAGCTTAGGTAAACAAAGAAGGGAACAGGTACAAAACATTCTTTCAAAATGAGTGATTTCGTGTAATTCCCATAACGAGGCAATAGACACACGCTCAGACTCAGGCCAAGTGCAAAATTTTCCGACAAAATTTTTCCTCCACTGTCTAAAACGGGAAAGAGATTAATACACTTTGGTAGATTCTGAAACTTTTCTGACAAATCCAATAAATTTTTTGACAATTGTCCCCTTGCCCCCCCCCCCACCACGACGCTACTGCGCAGGCTCAATATCCCCAAATCAAAAATGGAGTCGGAAAGAAAATCAATTTATTCCAGTAAAAGAGCTATTCAATTTAATGAGCTCCCCCAGCAGTGGTGAGAACAGAAACGTCTCTCTGAAGACTTCAACATCTCTTTGAGGATTCCCTTCTTCAGCATTTGATTGACATTTAGCTATTTGCCCCTACATCTACCTTTCATAGTACTTTCACTTTCTACATGTTGCGTTGCTTAAACTTAGTTGACAGCAGAAATTAAATTCATTTCTGATAATGGAAACCTGTTAAATAGGCATTAACAATGGCAATGATATGAGCACAATGCCACCTGAATTTGAATATGACCTCAATGGTAGTGAGGTACCCTAGTATCACTAACATGCTTTAGTCAAAGCAAATTTCAAGTCATTGGTGAAGAAAACTTAGCGAAATATGCTTGTCTAACATGAATCTTACACATGCAAGATAACCAGCTGAGTAAAATCAAAATAACATTGTTTCTCAAGGAATATCTGAATGCAATCAATATTTCAATCTGGGGTTGTTCTTTAACATCTTCAAAACAATGACAATGTTGGGTATATTTTGCGTGCATTGGAGCAAAAACAAAAGCACTTAATGAGGATTACATATATATCAAGGAAGACAAATCAGCATTAGGAGGTCTTAAGATGCCCAGAAACCATAATGCACGGATAAATGGTGCTTATCTAATCATGGTTACTTTTCTGAAATTCATGGACCACAATTCACAATCCAATCGTAATGGTGAATGAATAATGGATAGAGTAGAATTAGCAGAATATCAAATGTCAAGTAGCTGGACAGCTGCAGCAGTTAGCTCTCCTGTTTAGCCATATCTACTGCTTTTGAGTGTTTATGTGAAGTTATTAAGAACTGGGCAAAGCACTTCTTTTCTTCGAATCAATACGCTACAAGACATGTAAAAGAAATACTCTCTACAAAGTAAATATCGGTTATGCAAATATGATGAAACGGGAGAGCAAAAGATTATGACTTCCCATAGCCACTGCATGAAAATATTCCACATATAATTGTATCTAAGACATATTACATAAATACTTTACCTATAACTACAGAATGATACTACAAAGATTATGCAAAAAGTTATAGTTGCCACCTGACCACTGATGAAAATAGTATGCATAGAACTGATTAAAACGGAGAAATACATGTGAGATAACAAGACATCAAAAAACGATTTGGCCACTGTTGCTGCAATCATTATCAATAAAGCTGACCAGTTAATGTCGCACGAATAGAATAATAGTTCTATATACATTACGTTGAGGTCAAGTTTATACAAGGATTGTGGTCATCCTAAATTAATAGGTGTTTTATGACATCATCTTTGAAAGAGTTGATCAGCTCTATGTTGATAAAATATGTGTTTTAACAAACAATTATCAATAAAATTTGAAAAGTAAAGAAAATGGGAACAAGCCATGAATCCTAAAATTTGAAAAGGGGGGAATTAAAAGATTTCATATTCTGCACAAAAAGGCATAACAAGCTTGAAAAATGAAAGAAACTGAAGCAGAAACTTGGTAGCACAAGGATAACTTCCAATCAACTTACTAATGCCGTTTCCTTCAATTCAAGATTTTCCAGTTTGGCATCTCCTGCAACAATGGAAAATTTTCAGTCCACAATTTAGCAAATTTGCACCATTATGATTTAAATAAAATTGCTCTTTCAGCAAAGAAATGTCAAATGTTGGCATAAATTTGGCCTGATCCTGGGAGATGCAGATTTATTCTTGGCATCTCTATCAAATGCTCTATCAAATCTCCATGAAAATTTCAATTGTCACTTTGTTAGGCAAATCAGTTCCTGAATTATGTTCTAGAATTAGTTTTCCAATTGGGATTTTTAATGGAGATTTGAGGAAGTTGGCAATGAAAAATTCACTAAAACTATGTTTCCTTTTTTAGTGAGTTACGTTGAGGAAAGGTCATGGCAGCCTACACAAAGCCCCAACAAACGAAGGAAGAAGAAAGCAAAAGGCTAAGAGGAGAGAGAGATCAGATCAAGTTTATTGACCTTAGATTTTAAAGAGAGCAAGTTATAAGATTCTGGAAATGAAGGAGAAGGTGATTTTTAGGATTGGAATGAATGGTGATTTTTAGGATAGAGTTTGTGGATTAGGTAGTGAAATATTGAAAGGGTGTGAGTGGGTGGAGCTTCTGGTGGTTCTGGCTCGCCTCAGAGGAACTAGAATAATATCCCTGATATCCTGAGAGCTATGCCTGCAAAAGTATCTGTAAAAGATGGAAAGATCTCCAACTAAACAATGATGGGGAACAGGTTGGAGAGATTTAGTGAGGTTATGATTGTTGATGAGACGAATAGCTTTGGGCTGGACTTTGTCAACAAGACAGAGAATGGAATTAGAGCACCACCCCAGGCAAGGGAGCAGAAGGACCGATTGGAGACTTGTGAACAGAGTTGAGATCTTATGCAAAGAAAATTCACTGAAAGTTTGAAAGCCAGTTAAGCACTTAAAAGAAATTGTACCATGATGTCAGGGATGAAAACAAATAGACCTCTTCCTTTGGAGGGATAGATGTCCATGGAGAAGGAACATAAAACATGAAGGAGGAATACATGATAGGGATCCAAGCACTTCCAATGTGCTTCAAAGGAACAATCTTATAAAGGAAACTATGATGTATCATAAAAATCCCTTTGGGTTACATTCAAAATTACTTGCAGGTATTTACTTGACTTCTGGCAAGTAACCTGTCTGAATATTGACAATAAATGCTAAGCCCTAATTGTTCTCTTTAAAAGTACAGCGGTTCTGGATTTTCAATAAATGCACGCAAGAAAAACGACTGCATGCAGAGATGCCTTGCAAATTAAAGATCAATATTTAAATCATTAATAATGAATCCGAAAGGGCAGACCATCTAAATTGTAATTTTGCCATCACTATTGAATTGAGGATTCAAACTGCTGAAGTACAAGCTCCGATCGCTAAATGTCAGGTAGCTTTGTTAAATTCAATTGTGACTTTTATGACCAACAATACCAACATTAGAAAAGCGGAGGAAGCTAGAATTCTGCAATAAATGAGACCTAGCCGTTTGGACAGAGAACTCACAAGCAAAAAGTATCTCCCAAATTCCACCAAAATTTCTTTACCTTCTTAAAAACTTATCTCTCTTGAAAGGATTAATACTCGGGAAATTCCATGAACACTAATGAAAAAAGTCTCACCATCCCAAATTCCAATTTGGAGCTGTGATGGATCCAAATTTTGCACAAAATGGCCTAAATGCTTGTTCAGTAAGTCCGTGACGAAAGACTCGAAGACCATCTTCTTATGAGATATCTCTCTAGTTCATCTCTTTCTTACTCCTTTCTCATTAAAATAGGTCCATACTCAGCTGTTTTTGCTTTCGTGCAACTAGTTCAACCTGATTCCATTTTGAGACAAAACTGGTTTCGAAATTGATTCGCTTTCCCTCTTGACCAAACTCCCCTGTGTGCACAAGGGTAAAACACGGACTACCAATTAGAAGTAACTATTCCATTTGCACCTAATTAATGTTGAATGAACATCAATCTCAATCATTAAAATATGAAAATCAAAACTTTCATGACATTACAGTAAAAAAATTGTTATCAACAGGTCAAGGTTGGAAAAAAAAGGACCAGCAAGAGAAATAAAAACTTTCACAAGCAATGTACACATTGCAACTAATGTTTTCAAATGAATCCTTAATGCATGAAAAATGAGAAAAATATGAAAGAATAACAAGAAACAATCATATGTATAACTTGAGCATCAGATGTTAAGCATCTTTATTCACCAGCAAAATAGTACAATTTTAAAGCTGTCTAGATAAGAAAACAAAATGAATAATTCCTTAGCATGTTGTAAATACTTGAACATCTACATCTTCAGTACTATTTTTCCTCTTGTTTGTCCTTTTGCTAATTTTTCCAGTGCATCTCTTGCATCACAGAGCTCATAAACACTGCTAACAACCGGGCGGATACTGCCTCCATCAACCAGGCTTGCAATTGTCCTCAAAACTCCAGAGCTGGGGAAAAAGAGTCCCCAAGCATACTTTCCTTTATTTTGAACAAAATTATTCAATGTCTGCATATAAAATTCTTTTCCAGAATTAATTAAACCTAGGGTCAATCCACTTTGGTCAATTGAAGGAAGGAAAGGGGGCATCAATGTAATGTAGATGGTTCTTTGGTCAGCACCTATAATGTTCTTCTGCTGTCCCCTTCTTCCATCAAGAATTATGTCATATGGTCCAATCTCATTGATTAAATATTCGTATTTCTCATCTCTGTAATCGATTACATTATCAGCACCCAAAGATTTTACTAATTCATGGTTTGTTAGGGAACAAGTTGCTGTAACACGGTTTCCAAGGTACTTAGACAACTGCACTGCTACTGTGCCGATTCCTCCGCTGCCTCCTAATATCAAAACATGTTTCTTATTATCAGTCCGGTTCGGGTCAAGACCTGCCCGGGAAACCAAAGCAGCCCAGGATGTGCATGCCACATATGGAAGAGAGGCAGCTTCAATATGGCTAAGAGTTTTCGGCTTTAATGCAACCTCAGACTGAGCTGTAACACAGTACTCCGCATGAGTGCCATCCCCAATCACCCATCTTGCGCACCAAACTTCGTCGCCAACTTTGAACCTTCGTACTCCATTCCCTTTCTTCACAATCACCCCAGAGCAATCTCTTCCTAAAACTAACGGAAATTCAGGGATTCCGTATAATTTCCGGATAGTGTTCATGGCAGTTCTTCCATATCCTTCCATCATTTCAATATCGATTGGATTAACTGATGCTGCAGCAACTTTCACTAAAACTTGGTCATTTTTCAGTCTTGTCGGCACCCTAGCATTTTCCGTCAATCTAAGTACATCATTAATCCCATAACCTGACAATTCCCATCTTCTCATGATTCTTGGAATGCTGTCATTCAACTCGTTTCTTTTTTCATAAGAAAAGAGTCTGCATGGTCTTCTTGCCAATGTATTTTTTACAGCAGAATGCATCCTGAGTTCCTTCTTTCGAGAACATAGGTTTAACAACAAAGAATTTGTCCCAAAAACCAAATGTGTAGATGCTGTGGAGGACAAAACCTTTTTATGACAACGAGGCCGTGCAAAATCAAAATAGTTTTTGGCCTAACGTGGCAAGGTACCAGCTGATGCGGAAATTCACCACAAGTCGCTGAATGACTTTCGCCCCAATACACTTAAAGACGATAAATACTTATTCTAACTGGCCATCTGATCTTGATAGAACTCGTATAGTTGTGCGTGATTAATGGCATTCTGACCTGTTTGACGTGTTTTGAATATATTTTCGACATTCTGTTAATGCTTTGGCCGGAAAGCAACATGTCATCTAAAACAGGAAACGGTTACGATAAGGTGGTTATTTAGCTTGCTTTTGATTTCATATTGAAGCTAAATGTATTACCATCTGATTTGGAAGTCCAATTCTGCTATTTTCATTCCATTGTTTTATGATATGATGTATAAATCAGAAATGGCGCTATGACGTTTCCATTAATCTTACTACCAGGTTCCCTTATTGGCTCGTGATGGTGATTCAAGTGATGAGGATGATTTGTAAGTTATTTGCTTTCCTATGCAGTTTTCTGAAATCGTATTTTGCTCTCTACATAGAGCTTAGAGTGTGACTAAATGATAAGGCACTTGCTAACAGGCTCTTTGGTCAATGCCAGCTTAAGCCTGACGTGAAGCTTCATTTTCAATTAGATTGAGGAAAGCTGCTTGATCACTCTTGTTCTAGGCATTGGAATCAGGAAGTTTGACCACATGAGATGACAGCCCAGAATACTTCTCAATAATTATAGCTCCCAGTGCCATCCAAAATTTACCCTCCTATGCTATGTCGAAAAACATAAGCAAGTCTATTTTTCGTTACTTTTTGTAAATCCTGAAAATAAGCGTGCTGATTTGTTATAATTTTGCATTTTAGGCTTGATTTAAGACAAAGTAGACCTGGGAGGCCAAACAGACTTTCAATGAATAATGATAAACTTAATACAGTTAAAAATGAAATAAAAAATACAATGAACATAATGAAAAATAACATCAACAAAGTCATTGATCGAGGAGACAGGCTTGAAGATCTTGAAGCAAAATCAGGTTTGTATTGCTGCAATTTGATGTCATATTGTATTTTATATTCTATTTTTGTCATATTACATTCATTAAATGGAGCTTACTTCTCACTTGTTCAAATTTTAGCTTGCCCTTCTTCCTTTGCCAACTAGTTCCATAACAAAACTGCGTTAAAAACTACTCGCACATAATTATTTCTTTTGCAGAGAGTTTTGAAATGAATGCATTTAATTTCAAATCAGGATCAACAAAATTACGACAGAAATTATGGTGGCAAAACTGTAAGGTATTGTCTTATTGTATTTCTCATACCTACTGTGGGATTAAAATTTTTGATTGAAGCATTATGATTTTTCTAACAGCGTCAAATTTACGTCTACGATAAATTTACATGGCTAAATATAATCAAGAACTGCATTAGTCTGGCAGGGGTTACAAAATCAAGAAATTATGTTTTGCTCATTATTTCCAACAATTTCATGCCCATTTCAACATCAATGAAAATCATTTACGATTGTTTCTAGTTAAAGCTGATTTTAGCATTCATCGTCTTTGCTGTTTTACTTGTCATCATATGTAAGTATCAGTCTTTTTTTTGAACTGAGATTTCTCCTTGGATACTATTCATGACTGGTGCCCCAAGAACCCAACTCAGGGTTAAAGCAACATTAGAAGACATTAGATGTAAGAATGTTTTCCTTATCCTTTTGTCCACCCCCTTTGAATACAGCAAAACTTACCCAGTTTTAAGGAAAGTAGGAGCTAGGTAACGGTTCTCCTGTTTCTCCCTGGGGCAGTAGATTTTAAGGAGTTGGTTTCCCATTCCCTCCCCACAGAAGATGTTTTTATTCTGGACCATTGGGGATTTGAACACATGTTTTACCCCATTACATTAAAGCATCACTACTTTCATTGAAATCAAATCCTATTCAGACCACCTCCTTGTATTGCAAAAAATGAAATCCCAACCCCTTATCATCATTTTTATAATTACTACCATATTCCTGTTTTCTACTTAAATAGTACCTATTGCTATCAAGAAAAAGAACTGACAAAATGCAAAATTAAAGTATCAAAATGAAGAACAATTGAACAAATGAAGACTCATGAATTTGCTCGCAAGGAATTATTTCACTCTTTGGACAAATTAATCAAATTGCAGATTAGTTTGATCAACCATTAAATCGTATAATCAAATCAGAAGAAATTTTAAAACTGCCTCAAATAAAAGCAAGAACTTTTGGCCTGAATGGTGAATCAGCTTTTACCAATTGCACCAGACCTAACGAAGCTGTGCCATGCATAGCCACCTCTAAGCAAGTGCTCAGAGTTGTCACTTCTTTATTCCAATTGCTACAATCTTCTTATCATATTGATCGGTTTTCAAAGAGGTCAGCATGAAAGTAGCCACGTCACTGCGAGAAATTGAAGAGGTGCAGTCTGGCACAAACTGAGCTCCGTCAACAACTGTCATCTCTTTTTCTGATGCTGGGTCTGAATGAATAAAAAATTACACTATGAGATAAATGTAGAAAATGTTGATCATTAAGAAAGAGGTTACTGAAAAGTTTCAGAATGAAATTGCTATTTATGATTTTTGTAATTTGAATTTGTCAATCAGTTCTTCTTTTAGTTATGATCATTATGATTTTCATGATGGTTATTACTATTATTTATTGAAGCATCAAATAACAAGAATTGCTTGAAACAATCTCCAAGTAAATATGAAATAAAAATAGTCCTAACAATGTTTGTGCGTAGTCATTTTCATCATTTATTCTGATGTCCTTGCAATGTCTAAACTGTCAACTTACCATTACTAAGTCCTCCTGGTCTGATAATTGTATAATTTGCCTTAGTGGTCTGAATATACTGTTCCATTTGGCAAAGACTGTCAAGAATGCTTTTAAGAAAGACCGGTCGTAATATCCAACGGAGGAAGAAAGGAAGATTTGGGTCATCCTGTGTTGCCCACGATGACATTCCAATAAAACGGTTTATTTCCTTCCTACAATTAAGTCAAAAAGTGAAATTATAGATCATTTTGAAGAAATTAACAGAGATAAAAAAGGTACAGTATCTCTTTCAATCTAGATGAATCATTGAATTAAGATAAACACATTTCAGCTTTTAAAGAACTGCTATCAACATTGGCTTTGACTATTGGTTATCTTAAGGGCGTTATATTTCATCAGTTATTCCCCTTATCACATCCAATTGGTTTTTGGGTAAAGTCGGCGAACCCAAATTGCCAACTTTCCCGGAAATACAAATATTTTGACAGGGTGACCTAACAGTATGCACTATTGTTATCAATAGGGCCCTCGCATCGCTTCTGCCTCATGTTAAGAGAAGCAGACACAGGTTTGTTGGCAAAACGATTGACCAAATGAGATAAATGAAAGAGTGGTAATAAAACTTTTTAAGATGGAAAAAACTTTCTTGATGAAGTGGTAAAACGATTTTATTTGCTGACAATGCAAACTAAACTGCTAAATTTCTGGTCTGAATGCGTTCAAAGAAAACCTGTCTCTTTCAAACGGTTGTTATGTTATCAATGTTGTGCAAGCTAGGTTACTTGGAAGGAGCACAACAAATTTCAGTGGTAAGCCAGGAACCCATGCGTCATGAGATCATAATATAGATGATCAATCAAATGGATCAATGATTGACGATCATCAATCGGTGATTGAGGCGCTTTTGTCTCAGCTATCATGGACGGATAGAAAGTAAACTGATACAGGGGATTGTGTTTGCCATTGCTTGATTTCACAGGAATCGATCTTCAGTATAAATTGCCTGGTCATAATTTCCTATTTCCCAATCCACACTCGCAAAGTGTCAAAAGAAAAGATTTTCAACGCAACAAAATTGTCTTTCCGACTTTCTTTGATGTACGCATTGTCTGACTTTTACATCGAAACGTCTATTTACAAAAAGGGCATGCATACAACAAAATCAGTTCTACTTTTCTGTGCACCATTGAGGATTTCATAATTTTTGGGTGTCATCTGAGGATTTATCCTATTATGGGTGTCAAAGAGTGCAAAATTATGAAGAGTCGTAAGAGTGGTGAAATTGCATCTTGGCTTTTCTGTGCAATATCAAAAGTATTCGTACAAGTGGATAATTTGGATAAACAAAGATGAGTTTACTTTTTCATTGATTCATGTATCCCCCTGATTGCATCTTCGAAAAAACTTGTCCCTGAAAATCTTGCTAAGCTGCTTGATCCAAGACAGGACATGACAACATCATGATCTGACATCGCTCCTTCGAATGATTCCCTTTCCAGGGCATCCCCTTTGCATGACTTAAAATTGTCATACCGAAAAAGAGAAAAATAACTACCAGAAACATTTCAAAGTTATGTACACAGTGCATTTAGAATAGTGTGCTTAGCGTAGAAAACATCGAATGGCTTTTGCCTCTTAGATTCCCTCCATGAGCGTGGGAACTCGTGACGTTGGTGTTATGGGCTCGATTCCGGCACAACACTGTCTCCAAGAATGGAAATGAGAAGCTACTTTGCAAATACTAATTTCCGTAAAAAGCTAGGACCTCTGCCACTGGTTTCTGCTAAGTTCAGAATTAAATACTTTGCAGCCTTTCGTTAACCAAGGAAACAAAATGAACAGATGAGCTTGGTCACATCCAAAATACAATTGGCTGCTTCCAATTCTGCGCCCAATCCAACACAGACCACCAGAAGTACTTGGACGGAAAATCAAAGTCCACTACAGCGAGTTTGTCGTTAATATCTGTCCCCAAGAAACTATGCTTGCATTGAAGGCTATCTTAATGTAAAGATTTTAAATCCATCGTAGTTCTACCAATCTTATCATTGTATGGATGACTGATTAAATACTGTATAAACAGTATACATTTCCATGAGAAGCGGGCCTAAGCAAGGCAGTACAACAACTGCAAAACAATTTCACATACTTTTTGAACTCTTCTAACTTATCTGGATCTCTTGCAACTGCTGTCACAGTGTGTCCTTCATTTAAAGCTTGCTTCAGAAGCTCTTTGCCTGTTTGACCAGTTGCACCAAAGAGGAAAATTCTTTTCCTATTCATTCTCACAGGGTAACTTTAACCTCGTGAAAATAAAATAGCAACTTCAACCACTTTCCCTCCAATAACTTGCGTAAGTCCAGTACGCTCTCGTTGAGACTCTTTTGCTGCAGGGAGCACATCTTTTGAAGTTTTCAGTGCAGCTTACGCTTGGCATTCAGTTTCGATAATTTACCAACACTTACCTAAAGGTCTTACGGAATTCATAGCCATGTATTCTAACTTTTTAATTATATCTCCTTGGGTTATAGAGTTAATTTGTACGGGAACTTATAATCCAATGTAATTTTGAGCTTCTGAAAACATACAGTCGTTTTGAGGAAGACTATCGCTTTTCTGCAGCTTGTCCATTCATTTACAGAACACTTAAAACTTCTTCTTAGAACCCTCGACATGCAATCGATTCAAATGTTTATACGGCAACAATGGCTGCCTCTAATTTTAATCACATTATCATAAGCATGAACTCATCTTATTCACTTGGTGAAGGTACCGAACACTTCCAAAACATTAAGCTCAATTCATTCACTCATTCACACCTTTTCAAAGTTTCACTTCCTACTTCACAGACTTGCTACTACAAATCATCATTCATCCCAAGAACATGCAACTTATGGAATGTCTTGCCTTCTTCTTGCTTTACTGAGTCCTATAACTTGCCATCTTTCAAATCTAAGATCAATAAACTTGATCTTATCTCTCTATTCTCTTAGCTGCTCGCTTTCTTCTTTCCTACTTTGTTTTGGGGCTTCGTATAGGCCACCATGGCCTGTCCTCAACATAACCCACTAAAAAAATTGATTACTTTGCCAAGAAACCTTAACTAGTTTTGTAAGAATAACATAGGCTGTTTTGGACCAATGATAATGTCTGGATCCCACTCTTGTTGCTATCACTCCACAAACTCTGTCCAACAAATCATCACTCATTCCTAGAAAATGCAACATGGAATGTCGTGCCTTCCTGCTTTCCTGAATCTTACAATCTGCCATCTTTCAAATCTGAGATCAATAAACTTGATCTGATCTCTCTCTCTCTTAACTTTCGCATCCTTTTCTTTATTGTTGGGGATTTGTATAAGCCACCAAGGCCTTTCCTCAACATAACCAACTACAAAAATTCCTTCTCAACTCAAATAAGCTTCAGTCAAATCTGCCTCAACTTGCTATCCAAAATTCCTGTTAAATCCCTTCCTATATGCTTAATTTCTTCATTTATCATTCAAATTAGAATATATGAAAAATGCCAGCTTCGCAACTGGCACACATTGTACAAATTTTCCCTATGCCTTATTGCCTCTACAAAAGGATTTCAAATAATAATCAACCAATAGAGATTCGAATCAGCTGAAACAATTTGACACCTAAAGCTGTGCAACCACAATCAATGCTGGCATAATAAGGAAGGAAACCAAGAGAATAGGATTTTTTGAGTATCTTTCCTTTTCATTTAATACATTGCAAAGATTTTTAACCCTTCTTCTTTGATACACCAACTGTGCGTCCTTTCCTTCCAGTCGTCTTGGTATGCTGTCCTCTTACACGGAGACTAAAATTGAGAAATTCATTGCATATAAATAAGAGCAGTCATAGTTGTGTACAGAACACGTTTGCATAGCAATATCAGAGCAGAATAAGAATTACACTTGAGCCTTGAAAGTACATTGGACATTATTGAGGAGCAGGGAAGCTAAATAATACAGTGCAGAGACCAAATGCTTACTTAACTGAAGGCCTAGGATTTGTTCCTTCTTTACGCCCTTCATCCATCCACCCAGCAGTAAATGGGCACTGGGCTCAAATAACAAACACACGCTTCCAACATTTGGTCAGAAAAATAAGGAAGAAATTAATTGGTCTGCTTTTTGTGGCTCAGTGGCTCAAAAGTTCTCTTACAGTATCAATTCTAATACATGAAAACTGGTTTGACATGGTTACATACCCCCAGTAGTGTCGCAAGCCCCTGTGGGCCTTGATCTTCTTCAACCTTTCAAGATCGTCACGGAGTTTGCTCTCCCAGTTGTTGGCAAGGATTTGGTAGAATTTACCATCTTTGATGTCCTTTTGTCTATTCAAGAACCAATCTGGTATCTTGTATTGCCTTGGATTCTGCATAATTGTGATCACTTTATCTACTTCTTCATCTGAGAGCTCACCTGCTCTCTTTGTTGCATCAATGTCTGCCTTTTTCAAAACAATAGATGCAAATCTTCTACCAACACCCTGTAGAATAAATCATATGAGCACATTACTAGAATGCCATTGTAAATTAATAGCAAATTCTAAAACATACTTAACGTGCACCTCTTTTCAAATAGTTGAGGATGATTTGATAAGCACTATGCAGCTATTTTTGTGCTCTTTCATAGCAAACAATTCTGCTGTAAATATGTCATTTGACAGCCCTTTTCCACTGAAACACAATAATCAACTAACTACGCTAATTTACTAAAGAGAACAACAAAACTACATCAAATTAACACTGCAAACAAGACAGGTCAATGAGGATAAGGGGTGGGGAAAGGGAGCAATTTACATGAAGCCCCAACATGGTCAATGAAAAAGTCTGTGGCATGATGCTTATGACAGGTATTATGCAAAAACCTAACAAAAAATTGGAGTGAGAGGCATTAGGAGATGGTTACATTACATGACTAGTACAATTTTGGAGATCAAGGCTTGGGTGGAACATTGAAAGTTTAGGAGGCATCCTCCATTCGATTATCACATATAATTATACAGTAGTTAGAACTGTTACAAAATCTAAATTTAAAGTTTCTCATTTTTAATATGCTATGAGGTGCATTTAATTTCTATGTCAGCCTCTTCTCCACATAAACCCAATGTGCTGGAATTATTGACAGAGATAGATCAATAGATAAATAGATAGATAGATAGATAGATAGATAGATAGATAGATAGATAGATAGATAGATCGATGGATACATAGGAAGGCATAGATAGGCATTGAATATTGACAGACATTTGACTATGTCAAAATTAAGAGAAGCATGAAGAAAGCTATCCAACTGCATACAGCAGGTGAGCAGATTGTCATGGGTAAGTAGTTGCTATTCTTTCCACCCTATTTCATACAAAATCCTGATGACAGCAATAATTGTGTCAGGATAATGCAGTTTTCCATGGTCTCTTTGGCTTTATTAACATTTGTTAAATGTAGGGTGATTCCTTACGACACAAAATAGAAAATTTCTTAACAACTAATTTCAATATAAGTAAATTGAAAAGGTAATCTAAATAAATATGATAATATTGCAAAGAGATCATACACCAGTGTACCCCAAACCACACGTGGTGGGATTAATCCACTAAGTTACTGGAATTCTCGCCAAGAGACATGTACCTTTCTATTTCAATGCAGTATCAAAAAAGTATGATAATTTACTAAATAGAAAGATCTTACCTTGATTGATGTCATTGCATACATAATTTTGGTGCTTCCATCTATGTTCGTGTTCATGACACGAAGAATGTGCTGGAACTTCTCTGGCAGCAAGAGCGACTGAAATATGAAAGTCTTCATTTTTATCTGAATATTTTCTTTTGTAAGTAGCATTGGATAACATTTCGATTAATATCTAACTTTATAAAAACTTGCTCCTAATTATAAAGATGTCAGACATAGGCCCAAGTGAAGCACTGTTTTTGCATCAGACGTATGACAGTAAGATAAAACTGGATATCATAATTCAAACAAATACTCATAAAGATTCATCATGAGTAAAATTTTAAACATTGAAGCAAGGAATCAGCCGATGTGCCTAGATTTATAACATACCATTTTGGCTAAGTAGGCCCTAAACGGGAATCCAGAACGAAAGGGCGATTTCGGGGAGAGGCCTGGCTCTAGTGTACAACCACAACAGCATTTGGTTGCAGGCTTTCCTCTCAACAACAGCAACAATTAGTCAAGTAAGTTATTTTGCTTTTTAAGATTCTTTTTTTTTAGTGGGTTATGTTGAGGAAAGGCCATGGTGGCCTATACAAAGCCCAACAAAGGATGAAAGAAGAAAGCGAACACCTAAGAGGAGAGAGAGATCAGATCAAGATTGTAGTGACTTACCTGTCTTACCCTCCTATTTTATCTATGCCGCCATTGCCATTTTTACTTAACTACATCATTCTATTCATTCAATACATTCAGTCAGATCATTGGAGAGAAGCAAGGCTGAAATGTTTCTGTGGAGTTGGATATCGGTGGAAGCATGGTCATTTGGATTGAACAAAAATGAAGAACTTAAGAAGGTATCATCTGCAAAGGAGTGAATGCTAGAAGACGTAGAGGTAAGTAGATCGTTTATGAAGAGAATGAAGAGTACAGGGGAGATGACAGAGCCATGGGGTACACCAGCATTGATGGAGTGCAGATTGGAGAGGAAGCCGTCCACTCTGACGGCAATTGACCTATCAGAGAGGAAACTACCAATCCAATTAATGAAAGTCTGATTGAGACCAAACATTGGCAGTTTAGCGAGAAGACCCTTGTGCCAAACGCGATCAAAGGCCTTGGAGATATCGAGAGAGATAACTCTGCTCTCGCCACAGGACTCTACAGCAAAGGACCAGACATGGACAGCATAAGCAAGAAGATCACCAGTAGACCTTGCTTTTCGAAAGCCATACTGGTGATCAGAGAGAAGATTGTTTGTTTCAAGGAAGGTAAGAAGTTGTTTAGTGATTATGGTCTCCATTGTTTTAGAGATGAGTGAAGTGATTGCAATGGGACGATAGTTGAGTGGATGAGACTTGTCGCCTTTTTTTGGGATAGGAAAGACATGGGCTAGTTTCCAGGAGGTAGGAAATGTACCAGGAGTGTAACAAAGCTGAAATAATTTGCTAAGAATAGGGGCAAGTTCAGGAGCACAGGTTTTGAGAACTATTGCTGGAATACCATCAGGGCCTTTAGGTTTGGAGGTGTCCAGCTGGAAAAGGGCTTGGCGGACTTTTCGTGTGGAGAACTTAATGAGTGACATAGTGAATTTTGAAGGGGGGAGTGATGTGGTTGGAACTCTTAGTCGTTCAGGTTGGAGTGGGAGGCAAAGACTGACGCATAACGATTGGCCTTTGATGAAGGAGTGGTAGAAGAAGAGTCAGAGTTGTTTTTTAATGGAAGGAAAGATCATTGGCAAAAGTTTTGGGAGACAATTTTGGCCATAGACCAAAAGGAGCGAGAGCCAGCCTGGCAGGAAGCGATTTTGTTGTTGATGCGTTGGACAAAAGATGATTTGGCATTTATTATGGCTTTGGAGCAAGTGTTGCGTGAGTGGAATGAAAGATGAAAGAAGTTCTTGAATGTTGAGTTTGAAGTAGTGATTTTGTTCCATTCCTTGAAGTAGTGTTTTTGTTACTCACAGCGTTGGCGCACCGTGAATTGAACCACTTAGGGGAATTTTCAGCAGGCTTGCAAAAAGAGGGAATAAAAAGATGCATGCCAAGAAGTATTGCGTCGGTGATGAAAGAAGCAAAAGAGGAAGGATCATTTGAAAACCTGAAGACCAAGGGTAAGAAGAGTAAAAAGTACGAAGGGAGTCCCAGTCAGCCTTGTTATAGTGAAAGACTCTTTGCGGAGCCAAGGGTCTATCCAGGTGAGGGAGGAAGTCATGCCGTAAGGTTATGAGACAATGATCAGAGTTACCAAGAGGAGAGCTAACGGTGGGAGGAGAGTAAATGCTAGGATTGGATGTGAGGAAAAGATCGAGAGTATTTGCTTTGTCTCCTGCACGATCAGGAACGCGTGTCGGCTCTGAAATTACCTGTGTCAAGTCATTGACAATGGCAAAGGCCTCAGTTTCCCGACCAGCGGGGTTGGTGACATTGGAGGAATAGGAGACCCAGTCAGAGTTGTGGGGACGTTGAAATCACCAAGGACAATGATTTCAGAGCATGGAGACTGTAGAATGGTGGTTTCAGCTGATTTGGAAAGGTGGTCGAAAAGAAGTTCATGATTGTTTGAGCTATGAGAGCGGTATAGAGTGTAAATGTACTTTTTGGCATGAGGAAGGGAAGTTTTCAACCAGAAGAGTTGAAAGCCAGGATTAGAAAGATCGAATTGCTTGAGATGTAAGGTCTGCACATCAGAGCGAATAAATGCACAAACCCCACCATTAGGGAAGAAGGAGGAAAATAACTCATAACCTGGGCATTTGAGATGAGGAGAGAGAACGGTGCTGTTACTGGGATCAAGAGGTTTGATTTTGGTTTCAGTGAGGAATAGTGCATAGGGGTTTATGGATTGGAGATAATTGTATTTTTTATATTATTTTGAATCATGTTAAAGGAATGGTGAGTGGTGGTTGGGACAGTCAAAATGACAGTGGTAGCGGTAATCTGAAATCCCTTGAGAGTTCCCTTAGCTATCCTGTGGCCTCAGAAGGGCCCCCCGGATCTGCGAGCCAAGTGGCTCCAGTTGTGAAATGGCATAACAGGCAGCCCCCCGGGATTACACACCAGCTGATGAGGCAGCCTCCCAATGCGCTACCAATGGGTTTGAACCTCTGTACGATCCGGCGGCGTGGCCTGCAGTGCACCCTTTCCAACGGTACCCTCAGGTATAGCCAGGGAACAGACTGGCAAATCAGTCTCCAGCAGACCCTGTTCATGATGACAAACCAACCACAAGCGCGGGCATCTTTACCCTAGAGCTGAAAGTGACATAGTCACTGAAAGCACTAAAAGGTAGAGTGGTGGTACTGCCTACATAGATAGATAGGCATAGATAGGCATAGATAGGCATAGATAGGCATAGATAGATAGATAGATAGATAGATAGATAGATGGATAGATAGATAGATAGATAGGCATAGATAGATAGGCATAGATAGATAGGCATAGATAGATAGGCATAGATAGATAGATAGATAGATAGATAGATAGATAGATAGGCATAGATAGATAGGCATAGATAGATAGGCATAGATAGATAGGCATAGATAGATAGATAGATAGATAGATAGATAGATAGGCATAGATAGATAGGCATAGATAGATAGGCATAGATAGATAGGCATAGATAGATAGATAGATAGATAGATAGATAGATAGATAGATAGATAGATAGATAGATAGATAGATAGGCATAGATAGATAGGCATAGATAGCTAGATAGATAGATAGGCATAGATAGATAGGCATAGATAGATAGGCATAGATAGATAGGCATAGATAGATAGATAGATAGATAGATAGATAGATAGGCAAAGATAGGCATAGATAGATAGATAGATAGATAGATAGATAGATAGATATATAGATAGATAGATAGATAGATAGATGGATAGATAGATAGATAGGTAGATAGATAGATATATGGATAGATATATAGATAGATAGGCATAGATAGATAGGCATAGATAGGTAGACATCGACAGATAAGCGGACTGTTAGGTGAACAATTGAAGAAAAGACGAAATATTGGGATTTACAGAGTCACTGATGGTATAGCAATATAAACAAACTTGGTAAAATCATTACAGCTTATCGTGACCGAACCCCTTTTTACATCTGGAAATTGAATCAGGTAGATAAAATCAAAATTTGAAAAGAAATGCATCAGAAGACTGATATCAGACACCAAACACTCTAAGGCAGTTGAATTAACGGTGGTTTTATGGATTAACAATTGTCTTAAAGCAGTATACCAGCGACAACTGATCTAATTGAATGGGTTTGCTACTTTTTAGACTTTAGCTACCTTCAGCATATTTGTGATCGGAGCACAATTACACGGCAACTGTACCAAAGCTGTGCTTTCTATTGTTCAAACTAGAGCCAAGCCATGGAAGGTTGCACACGATGAACACGTCTCATAACGCCAATTTAGTTTGTTATTTCTGAGGTTAGCTTGTTCTACATGAGATACTACGCGCCAACTTTAATTGAAAAATGACACAAATTGTCCTGCAACGCGGTAAATGGTAGCTTTCATGAACACGGCTTTTCTAACTAGCAGAGTGGTGAATTATAGTAAAAAATATCCTCCAAATATGTGCAAGTATCTACTTGTTTTACATACTATTTTAGAAAAGGGAGAAGCATTGATATTAAAAGAAAAAAACGAAGCAATGCAAAATTCAGTCCTTCTTTAAAAGTTTAGCTCTCAAAGACACGAAAGTTTTATTTTTCAATATCTTTCTCCACCATGTCTGCAATACGGATTTGCAAAGCTGAGCAACTTCCAATCAGAAACATCCCTTGTCCTCACTGTCATATGCTGAGTCGGATAGACGAGCGGAATCAAATCATCGGAATCGCTGCGGAGGAGCGGGGCGGTCGACGTGGGCGTGGCTTTGGCTTGCCAATTAAAGGCTTGGTTGGTTTTTTGAATTCCTTCTCAGGATTGTCACTTGGTGTGTATTTAGTGCAGAAAGTGACGAAGGCAATCATGAACGTGATCAACATGAGAGTACATGATGTGATGACAAACCAATACTTTGCAAGCCAAGTCTGGACGGCTTTGGAATAAGAAATCAAATGTCAGTCAGCACATCAAATATTTGATTAAGGTTTCACTTAAAGTATTTGTAAGCCACCAAGAGGTGTAAAAGCACTGTACCCCTCGAAAAAACCACATGGTGTTTAGTAATCAACAAATAATTTTCAAAGTTTCGAGTAAGTCTCAAACCACAGACATTGGCATAAAATGGACACCCAGAAAAAGCTGAAGACCTAGGTGAACAAATTTTATACAAGGTAGCAGGCCTCAGATTCGATAACTTCCCTGGAGATGTAAGAATATGAAATCCCGGAAATTCCTTACTATAAGCTAGAACAGAGAATTCTCCACAAATACGAGATAAGATCCTTTGAAAAAAAATTAAAATCAACATATTCCACTGCAAGATGGGTGCTTTGGTGTGTGGCTTGGTCTAGTTCTCTGGATCATTTGCAAGTTGGACAATGGTTGAATGTTTTTCTTTTCGATGAATGTCGATTTAGCTTCACAAAGGATCCCAGGAATCTTTATGCACAGCGAACAAACGAAGTGGTAAATGGCAACACTCGTATCATTGAAGAACGAAACAGTACAACGACAACATTGACTGATAAACTTCATGGTTAAATTCTGAGGCGACTCTAGCAAGTTTTGAAAAGTCGTAGTCACCCAACAGAAGATTGAATTTTGTCAATTATGCGCGAATTTGAAATGCATGCGTTGTTGGAAATTTCTCATAAGAAAGGTCTTCAATTTTTTTGGTGGTTTTTTTTCTTTTACTTCTCTTTGCTTGGTATGGATTGTTGGACGATCAATCAAATTTGTATAAGAATATAAGTGATAAACTTCCACAGCATTTCTTTTTGCCGGTGCAAAACTTTTGTCCCCTAAGTGGAGGCTTGCGTAAATTTGCGCATGGATTATATGCATAATATCTGCATACTATATGTGTATTGAATATATCTAAAATATGAGCATGAAAACTTTACTGAGATTCATTTTGCTATTTACCAATGCTTAAGACTTGTCTTGTAAACCTCAAGCCAGGCTGGCCAATTTGGAACTACCCACACATTAAAAAAGGCATGTGATTGTAGTTTAAATAACAACAGCTGCTCGTGGCTGACTCACTCTAAATCCAACATCAAATGTGTCTTTTAATGTTTAGTATATTCATTAGTAACTTCCAAATCACTCCTAAAAACATTCATAATTTTTCCAAAGCAAATAAAATTTGCTGATTTCTCGCAGCTTTGCTCATAATATTTTGTTGACGGCGAGTTGGATGACAAATCAACATAGTGAAATTAAGTTGCTTGTCACGAATCATTAGCTTATGAAATATGAATCTGAAAAAATTATACCTGCATAGGAGAAGAAGGTCTGAAGAAGTGTTTTGAATGGTCCATCCATATCTATCATTTGACAATCACCAAGAGCATCGCAATAGCCTTGGTAGTCATGGCATGGATTCCCAGGAAGAACAAATTCACTTCTCAAATTTGTTACCTGCAAGAGAGATGAGAAACAAAAGAAATCATTAACAAATGAAATAAAAAAGAAATAGAAGTAGGTATGAAGATAATAAACCAGAAGAAACAAATTTAAAAATAGTTGATGAGATGTGTGTGAGGATAGCTCAGCAGTAAGACAGTTACTTGCTGATCCTGCAGTCAGTTAATGGCTTACGACACCCAAAGCTAGATGCATTCATTCCAAGAGGGAAGGGTTCTCAAACCCTTGCAGCCTCAGGTGTAGCAATCACTGTATCCAAAGGACAGATATTGACAAAACTTGGTAAACAAAGCCTCTTGGCATCACCAAATTTATCTTGGGTTGATAAGTAGAAAGGCATAGAAATAAGAAACAATAAGAACATAGGGGCACATAAATGGATGAGAAATCATAAAAGAGTTATGACTTACACCAGATATGTTAGTTGCAATCATACATTTGCCACGATTCATACAGCAAACTTTGCACTGATCAATTTTTTCTTCACACATGCATCCCTTGTACCCATGTAACAAACAGATAGAGCCATTGCAGAAACCCTTGGAACATACCATGGTGCCAGCAGCACAAGTTGTGTTGTCAGGTCGGCTTACTGAAGGATCGCATGTCCATGTTCGACCATCACACTGACCTTGGAACTTGCAGTCTGTAGCCTCTCTGCATCTTGTCCACTGCCGGTACACACGACAAGTCTCGTTACTACAGCAAGGACCTAAAAGATACCAGTCATCTTGCTACAACAAATTTGACAAGATGGCAGCATGCATGTGAATTATGCATATAATTACTCAACTATTGTTATTCTAGAAATCTTTGCATTTTTCTCCTTTTCCTTGTTAGCTTAATTTCATTCAATCTGCCCATTTGTATGCTACCTGTTGAGAAGAGCTTGCAGTCATAATTAATTCCAAGCATATTCTTATGGAAGAGAGATTCGAAAAAATTAACATGGCAAGTTTGCTCCTTTTGAATTCCATCTAGGGCTCCAACGGTTCTGACTTGAAGGCCTATGGTGACAAGAGTCAAGTCAAACTCCATCTAAAATGTCCTGGTAAGAGATAAGGTCTTTAAACACAGAGAAAAACAGACAGAAACAGATTGAAACCATCAAACTCTGCAACTGCAATGACCGTTGGAAAGGGATAATCATTGCATGTATGAAGGGTCGTCCCCAATGGTGAGATGTAGTTAGAGACATTAAGAATGCAGGCGGTGGACAATGATGCATGAAGCCAAATGAATAGGATGACAATGCTCCAATTATATAAAATATAGCTCGTTATTTTGATAGCCTGCACAAATCTTGATGGAATGATTCTTTTGCTGCACATTAAAAAGATCACATTTACTTGACCTCAAATCTAAATACCTCGGCTGGGACTGCATTGAAATGCTTCAGTTCTCAATAAACAGCTTCTGTTTGTTCCATCATAGGGATGGCAACATCGCTCTGTGCATGTTGTTGCTGTTCCGCAATCACAAATCTCAGGATACTCCACAATACCATTGCCACATATTGCGATTCTTCTGTTTACAAAACATCCATATGTTTGATCCAACCCTTTGGCATCTGGAAAGCAAACCATGGTTAATGAACAATAACATGGAGCAAAATCACATAGTATTTGAAATGCAAAGTTTCTAAAGCTTTGCTAGGATCATTTGATAACAGCAGTTCTGAAATCATTGGGAATGAGTTCAATTCACCTGACAAAGACATTGGACTAACTAAATGTAGAAATGTACTTACTAATGACAGGTACCATGCTGTCTATACTGCACTTAGAGAAGAAGCGATTGTTCCGTTTGGTCCCTGTTGTTGCTTTGTCAAACATGATATATTTACCTCCCTTGGCCGTAGTTGGTTGGCATTCTTTTGGATCGTGCTAAATAAAGATTTAGATTTTATGCTTAATTATGATTTTTAAAGCAAGGTTCCATCTCAAAAAAGCAGTTGTGGAATAGAACTCTCCCAAGAAATTGAGCTAATTTCTGGGTTAAATGTTTAGAAAGTTTGTTGTTTGGGCCCTGCATCAATCTCAACGAGAACAATATTTGTAAGAAAGGATGAGAAACCACCTACTAAACAGCAAAAATTTTCCTAGCACAACAGCTTCTTTGAAAGCTAGACGGTATAGTAACAGCAAATGTCATCTTACATGGGCACCAAATGCATGACCAAGCTCATGAGCAAATGTGATCTCTGTAACAGCAGGTGGTAAGTCTCTTGCATATAGTTTAAATGTGACAAGTCCTGTATTGTAGCTCCGAAGTCTCCCACCAAAATTAGCATACTTATCACATATTCCACCAGCCTGGCCCTGCGGATAGCCTATCCAAGCTAAACCTATAACACCTGAAAAATAACAAGATATTTCAAAAATGACTAATAATAGTAATAATAATCAAAATCGTGATTCTTAACCAAACATGCTAACGATTTATCAAGCTAATTAACAGTATATGATGAGGCATGGATACGTGGGTGGCAGGAGGGTAGCAATGCAAAAATTCCAAGCCACGTTGTTGCAATGTTAACATTTAATGGTCCATAGCAGTGCTCTTTTCTGGAAGAAGACTATGGAAGTAGTAAAGTACCGATGAATCAAATACAAAAAGGGGAAAAAGCTTTTTTCAACTACATGTGAAGCTTTCAAAAAGGAAGAAGCTGGTGATAACTGCACAGTTGATAGCAACATGATAATCAAGTCGTCAAATGGGCACTAAGAGGTGGGAGAAATGATGCAAAGAGAAAGAAGTGGTAGCAAATAGTTGAAAGGGATTTAATATTTATTAATGTATGCTGGAATGGAGCAAAACAGTTAGCTGTTGATCTTGAACAAGGGAGTTTTGCGACTATCTCATGCTTTTCTTGATGCAAGAGCATCTAAGTCTGAGTATTTCAACACATGACTTATCTTCAGCTAGTTGCATGTGAATCGGAAAGATTCTTTATGGAAGATATCTTTGTTGAAAGAATAAAGTTTGAAGGGCAATCACAACTGTTTGTGGGTTAGAAACAATTGGCTGGTAGTAGATTCTGTCAGATATTACTACGGCAAACTTAAGGGCCTTGTACTCTTGAAGTCTTCAAGGATCAAATGACAAAATTAATTATACGCAAATGCAACAGCAGGATTTAGCCCAGAAATGTAACCAAATCTGGGCTAAATCTAGTTACTATTTGTGTTTGGGATTTAGATACTAGAAATTAGACAAGAAACGCTTATGGAAAAAATAATTAAACAATGTTTCACCTTTATCAAAGCTTCTATCAGTGAACAAGAATGCTTCACAAACAGCACTGTGGTCTTCTGATGAAAACATCTCAAGGACATTATCAACTGACATGTATTCTGGCTTTAGTTTAGCAGGCACACTGTATCCATCATAGACAACAATTCTACCAACTCTGAACCCAATACCTTGTGGATGATACAAACGATCTGCAGGAGATGTGATGTTAAATGTCTGATTTCTAAATATGTATTCAGCTGCTTTGTAATGATTCACCATCTGGTAAATTACATTCTCCTTGTTGAGGAACTTTCTTGTGAATTTATGATCAGCAACAAGTTTCAGCATACAAGTGTTCTTGAAGGCATTTTTTACACCCCTTCGTTTTCTCTTCAATAAACGTTTGTCATCAATGTCATACCCCTGTTTGTATGCTTCTTCCTGCTCTCTAAAATGGAGGTAACACACTAAATAGCTTGACACTATGAATTACAATCATTGACATGTGAGTTAAGCTTTTTTTCATCAATTCATGCAACTGAGTGACAATTATTTGAGTAATCCCCAGTTGTGCCAGCCACGAAGCACACACTGCATGTAACAAGACCACGCCCCTCAAACTCGCGCATAGACAAGGATTCTACTTTGCAACAAATTGAAGGTAAGGATAAAAGAGAGTAAATATTCCCATGTAAGCTCTCCTTTAAATTGAACTGTCTTCTTTTTAGTAAATTATGTTGAGGATAGGTCATGGTGGCCTATACAAAGCCCCAACAATGGAAAAAGCAGAAAGTGAAAGGCTAAGAGGAAAGGGAGATCAGATCATGTTTATTGTCCCTAAAAATGACTCCTGCTTGAATTCAAATTACCTTGTTAGGTCAGGCTTGAGGGAATCTCGTTCATTCTTCACTTTAAAACTTGTTGGTCTTTTCTTTGTTCTCATTGTGTCACTAGCATAGTTATAGTCTGCCCTTACATCTGATGCCCTAAAAATGACTGAGTGAAAACTCTGAGGCTTCTTGAAATGCCGTCTTGCTGGCTCCACATGGTAAACATCCCCTCCAATCTTAAGGGTTCCTAGAGAAAAATTTACAGTTAGAGTACATGATTATTTCAAATGTGAAAAGGTTAAGCTGCTTTCAGAGTTATCTACAAAAAATTGGCACTTTGTCATGCATAATGAATAAGGGAAGAACATAGTTACATAAAGTTAGGGCCTAACAGGCATAAATGAATCATGCTTATTGCTTAAGTGACAGGTTCTAGCGCTTTCTCCTTCCTCCGTAGTTTCATCTTGCAACTATGTTCTGCTTTTGGAAAAATTTAGATTGATATTAAAAGCATAGCTCTTAAACATGAAATTCTACCACAGCAAAAACCAACTTTGAATATATCAAATGTTCAGTTCATATCCTGTAGTGAAAGGCATAAAAATTAACATGATCCGTCATTTAACATTCAAAGAGCAACTAGAATATTGTATCATTATATATTCAACGACGGTTGATTAGGAACCAGAGGCATTCTTAGGCATTTAAACAAACCAATTACCTGGATAAAAAGGTCTTGATGAGATACAAAAAGGAACAAATCAAATAGCATGGAGAGATTTAAACGATCAGAGATATTATGAAGATTTCCATTGTTTACGAAACGGGACGATGATGAAAAAGGCCCAACCTTGAAATCTCCCTTTGTGTACTACACCATGAACGTAGCTTCCAAAATTTCCTTTAACATCTCCTTCAACAAAGTTTGATAAATCTACCTCAATAGGTTTTCCATATCCATCGACGATACTATATTCCGGTGAAAATATTGTATGATCCTTTCGTAGGCGAATGTGTAATTGTTTTCCAAAGGCCTTGAATTTCAAGTCTGAGATTGCATACGGAGACGATACCACAGATCGGCGAACTCTGCTATGAAAGTCTTTCAGGTTGTAGTCAAGTCTTTCATAATGACGTACAAATGAGTTAAGAGGCCTACGAATAGCTGCAAATGCACAAATGTTGCAGAAAACTGCAATTACTAGCAATACCTTCCACACCTTCGCAGCCATAGCAGTCCGGTATAAGGGCGGCACTGGAATTTGCGCCTTCTCAATGCACACCTTATATCACATCGTGCAGAGCGAGCAGAATTTTCCTCCGCAGCTACCAACTTTCCTTGGTCAAAAGCTTTCGTTGAATTTAAATGAAATCCATAATTTTCAAATTGTATTGCAGTTGCTTTTGCATTAGGAGGATTTGACGTTATGTCAAAAAATCCTTTCGTGTTGTCAACAGTAAGTAACAGTCCGTATAGCAGTGACTATATTGCCAATCATTATAAATAGTGATATCAATCTGAAAATTCTACGAGGGAAGACTCATATGAGCTGTAATAGCAAAGTTACAGTGTAAGGCTTCAGCAAGCAGGCTCATAAGGAAAGATTTTTTGCGTTTGAATTATGCACGCATCACAATAAAAACAGTATCGGTATGGCAGGCAACGATAATCATCCTCATAACGGACCTTGGCCTCTGATTTCTGCTACGGTCGGAACCTGCATTAACATTGCCATTTGACATAGAAATACAGAGCTTTCATTTTACCCAGTGCAATATTTGGGTCCTGACCGACACAGCCTAATGACTCCATTGATGTGAAATTACTTTCATTTTCAAGTCGTGTTAGTGGATGGTTTTTAGAATTAAATCATCTTCTGAATTGTGCGCTGGCCTTTGTTATAAACAATCATGAAAATACTGCCCAAATTTAGATACTGCAACATTCAAATGAGCAAACAAGAAGACTCTATTAACTTCAATTCATATCTAAATAGAAAATTGGAAAGGTTTTATTTCTGACTACGGTGGAGTGGAAACTGAATTTATCCTTTTTTAACTACGTCTGAGTTTTGCATTTATTGATTGCCTGAGTCAAGGCAGAAATGAATTGAATCGAAGGTATGACATCATGCTCCAAATATGCATTAATTGTATTCCATGAACATCTTCAACCAATAACAGAAAAGGGACCTGCTGATAGAGAACTGCTAACAACTTTCCAATGCTTCAGTTCGTGGGTTATTAAAAAGGTCTCCTTGACGTAATGAAATCTCATCAGACAGGAATCGTCATTGCACGGTACAGTCAGACACGACCGATCGTGACACGTTCCTTGACGAGTCACGCCATTGACGTCCACCCTGAGCAGCGCGCAATGCAGCGACCAACTCCAACCCTGTCAGCTGCAGCAGGTAATCGAGCCCGCTGCCTTCTGTCGGCCAAGTATCCGCTTTTCCAGAACCATACCAGTTGAGAGATCCTTCTGGGTGTTGTTTTGACAAGCAACGCGACCAAAGTATTGCAACCTTCTCGTGTTTACTTTTGTCAAGAGCTCAGAGTGAACAACTAAGAATTTTATAGGGCAGGGGTCCTTGCCACAAAAAGGGCATAAAAGCAGTATTATTTAAGGAGGGTATAGCCTGGAATTATTTTTTGAGATTCAGAAACGGAGAAAGTAGTAAAGGAATTTTCCTCATTTTGCTAATTTCAATTCATGTAAATTAAAATTATCAGAATTTTGAGAAGAGCATCCAGCAAGGACACAAACTTAGATTTTTAGCAATTTCTGTATTTCAGTTTTTAACCCTGTCCATTGTTTCAGCTTCAATCTTGATCTCTTGAAATTCTGAACCTTTTACTTGACAAACTTTAATTTTAACAGGACCCTTAGTGATAGCAGTGACATCTTTACTGAAAAGGCTATCCTGCATAAATAGGGTAGATTATTATTATGATTATATAGCAATCACCCTGAACTCATTAACAACCACTGACTTCAGTGTTGACAACAATGTTAAATTACTTCATTTCCAAACAGGAGAATAGCATTTTCTCTACAAAAAAGGGCACCTTCACCCTTTTGAGAGAAAGGGCGGTTGTCTGGACCCCCAATCATGATTATCAAGGGAGAAACATTGTGTTACAGTAATATTATTGAAATTTTGACTAGATGTTGAAACAGGTGGCTCATTTGAGTGGGATGTGGAAGCATGAAAATTCAAACTAAACCTAATAGGCTCTTTTCAATCTACCTACATATCTACTGTACCTACAGGACTGATTCTCTAAAAATAGGAAATTATTTTATTTCAATTAGATGTATTGGGTCTTTCCTGACTGTGGTGGAGACCAATAAGGTAACATTTTCCCATTAAATTAGACAATATTGAAGATATCAAATTCATGATTTTGCAACGTGAAAACTTGAAGGATCCCAAATGTAGCGTGGAAATTACTGACTTCAAATTGAGTTTAGGATATAGTACCCAATGCCTGGCCCCCAATCAATAACGTTCCTGGTCTGGTTAGGGACTGGCAGATAGTACCTTAGCATTTGACGGCAAAGTCGTGAGTTCTTTGCTCTCCAATCACCATACCACATTGAATTCAGTGATATAGAACAGAATTCCGAAATATTTTTGAAAACCAATGACAATTGACACAACTTGAGGGTGTTGGGCTGGCTTATGCCTACATGTTCTTGGCTCTTTGGGTTAGAGCGGGAAGGACTGCCCCAAAATATGAGATAATCAAATTTGAGAGATGATTTAATGGAAAGCATTTGAATTTATAAGAAATAAACTAAATGGCAAAGTGCGATTGATTAAACGTGTTCTTTTTTATTACATCAGGGACAAACATTACTATTCATTGATTAATAGTTACAGACATTCGTTATAAAGAATACGAATGTAAAAAAACTGAAACTTACAAAGTTCTTCCCTAGCCATTTTGAGAGTCATAGACTAAATTGATTCTAATTACGTGATGCTCTTATGAAGGAGGTTTGATATCATCTCATCTGTAAAAGCAAACAACTTATGAACCTTGGCTGCTTGGTCTGTCCATCTCCATTCTCAAGCTGTGTGTCAACTGACTACAGAATTGGTGGCCACAGTGGATCCATGTTCATCTCTAACATTACATGCTTATAAGCATTCTTCTGCTTCTTTTTCCTTCTAATGACGTTCAGAAAAAATCGAAAATTTGCAGACTTGATGATAAAGACTTCAATAGCAAATGAGACCACTGCATTGCAAGCAGCCCAAAGCAAGAGTGCAAATATAAAGTTGTTGTCATGTATTTTCACCAGCTCAAATAATTTTCCCAAACCACCAGCTGGATAAAAAACCAGGAGCAAAGTAAACCCTGTTAGGCCAAACAATGCAATAACAAATGATGTATTGCTGAGAATAATTCCACGATAGGGCTTGCCAATTGAAAAGACCACCGCAAGAAATATATATTGGAATGACGAGAAATAAAACAAGACTGTATTATCGTATGAAAAAATCTGTGTCTCTTCTTTCTTGTGCGGCATTCTTTTATGGAACCAGTCAGTGGATTTGTAGTAGTCTCTTGAATGTAAAAAGAAGAGGACAGATATCTGAAATGCCATTTGTGTCAGGATCTGGAGGACAAGAGAAACAACGACGACAGGGTGGACAAGCGATCCTAAGGGTCTCTTTGAAACAATTTTGTGGTAAGCTCCAGTTCTGCTCATGGTCACAGCAAATGGCATAATGATAAACAAATCAATGTAAAGATACTGGAAATCCCCAAGATTAGACCTGACTGAATAAAGCATCAAAACGGACATGTACTGCACCATGCTGTACAATGCCATGTATTTGAATAAACTGAATGAGGTGACCAAAGCACAGCGACCTTCTTTGATTATTTCCAAAACACAGCTTATGTTTGGAACTTTTGAAGTAAATGGAGAGGCAATTGATGCCTCTGCTTCAGACAGTGACACCCCTGCATGCGCCACTTTCAATGCACCACAATCATTTGCACCATCTCCACACATACCTACAGTGTAGCCAATACCTTGAAGGTCTTCAACAAGCTGTGCTTTTTGATCTGGTAGCATTCTTGCAAAAACACTGCCACAAACTAGCAGGTATCGGTACAATTTTAGATTGTAGGTGCGGATCAATGAGAATGTTTTTCCATTCAAAACAAAATGGTATCCTCTAGTGTGAAAGTCAAACAAATCAATATTTGATTTCACGTATGGGTAAAAACTGCCTGTTGATTCATCACTCAGATATGAATATGTAATTTCCAGCTCGCTAGACGTACTTAAGTGATGAGCTGATACGTGAATCAATGCGTCCGATTCCAAAACCATATTGCATTCTTTCGCAACACTTACTGCTGTTAGCATATTATCACCTGTTATCATGACAGCACGAATGCAAGATGCATACAATGTCTCTATAACTGGCTTTGTCTCCTTTTTCACCATGTTTTTAAGAATAAGAAAACCTTCAAATTTAAGCTCCTTCTCAACATCACTCCTAACTGTTTGCTGGACATGATGCCACTTCACATTGCTTTCAAGACTTTTTGATGCCAAGGCAATTACCCGGAATCCTTCTTTTGTATACTTTTTCAGCTCTGAATTGAAATCTTTTGGGATTGTATGCTTTAAGCACAAACTGGAGATCATTTCAGGTGACCCCTTGACAAATACATCCATGTTTGATTTCCCTAACTTGCGAACAATTACACTACTCCTTTGTAGCTCAGAAGAAAATGTGAATTGCTTGATGATCGCAATCTCAATGCTACTATTGTCTGGTTTTTGGGTAGCGTGCTTTGGTCTTACTATGGTTGGAATGAGAGAGCCAAAGCGTTCTGTCTCTGCAATACTACTTGACTCATCCAGCTCCCAACGGGTTGCTTCAAACATTTTCAAATCAAGTGGGTCTCCAGTTAGCATTCCATCTATCACTGTCAATGAATGACATGCTGCCATGCAATGCACCCCTTCATGCTCAGTTAGGTTTGATATGTCTTTACGATTCACCTTGAACTCTCCCTTATCAGCAAGAATTGTTCCAAAGTAGTCAAGTCCATTTTCAGTTAGAGTTCCAGTTTTGTCAAAACACAATAACTTTGTTTTTCCGCTTATGTTGATTCTTGATGGACTTGTGCAATAAATTTTAGCTTTCTTCAATCGTTGAAGTGCATAAATGGTGCCCACTGTCATTGCTGCTGGCAGAGCTGGTGGTACAGCTATTGTTATTACATCAAGTGCTCGCAAAAGGATCTCTTTTAAATCAGCCCCTTGTTCCTTAAAGACATAGCAAGCATATACAAATCCAGCTGATGCAAAAATTCCAAGAACTCCCACAAACTTCATAGCATCACTAAAAAATCTATAACCAACTGGCTTTGGATACAAAATTGAACGTATGAGATTTCCTTTGGTTGTGTAATACCCAGTTTTATGAACATATGCTAAGACCTTCCCCTTATCATAAAATCGTGTCTGCAGGACTCTTGTGCCACAATATAAAAAATGACGCTTGTGCTTGACAGAGTCAATTTCTTCGTTCAATTCTGGTTTGTTGATTGGTGGATTTGGTAAGGGTATTTTCATCACCGGTACACTTTCCCCTGTAAGCATGCTTTCATTGACAATGACTGTCCCACTCAAAAGCACTGCATCACAATGCAGTTCAAAGCCACATGATGGAATAACTAAAATATCACCAGGAACTAGATTCTCAGATGAAATTACTTCCTCTTTGCCGTTTCTTCTTAGAACAGAGACGTCTCCTGACTTGCTTATCATGTTACGTAGAGCAACTAGGTGCTGTCTTGTTTGATACGTGCTTGTTGCAATGGATATGAGCGATATCAAAATTATTGTGCCAGAGTAATAGTAATAGTTATCAAAGAACCACAGAATGCAACTAAATATCTGAAATACATAAAATGGATCTGCTACTTCCTCGATAAATAATCTCCAATATGATTTGACAAGAACATCAATTTTGCTTTTGCCGTAGAACTCAAGCCTGTCCAATTCCTGCTTCTTGGATAAGCCTTTTGAATTATCGTAAGCATCTTTAAACTTCACCTTTTCCTCGATTGCGGTGATTATTTCAAAACGATACGCTACCTCGTTCCAGAAATACTTGTGATGGCGATATTCAACAAATCTCAACTTGAATAAATTGAATGAATTCCGGCGATGATTGTTTCCTGTTATGAGTAAGGCATCATCCTTCTCCCATCCTGTCCAAGGCTCTTTTTCTTCTGGCAAACTTTTTTCACGTTCTTTAAGAATACGAGTTAATTCACCGTTCATTTCGTCATCAATTGTTTCTATTTCGATAATGTCGACTTGTCCATATTGATCCTCCACCAGCAAAATCGATGCACAGTCTAGACGACAGACTGAGGCAGTCAATTTGCATCGCCATTTTGGTTTCCAATATGTTACTAGGTACAAAATGCCGACGGTGATCACCGTAACTGAAAAGAATACGAATCGTTTAAGCTTATTCGGTCTCAACCCTATGTAACTTGCGACATTTTCATTTCCTTCGTGCAAATAGCCATGGTGCACATTTTGTGGAGTCCGATCATTTTCTGAGGCAGGCCTATCATCTGCAAAACTTTTCACCTCATTATCCGTGATTTCGTTTTCTTCTTTTACCATGGTTTGTTATTGACAAGTTCTCAGTTCTACTTAGTAATCTGAGATGTTTCGTCTCGCCACCATCTTCTTTTACACGTTATCGGCAGGTTTGCAAGATGGCAGCTTCGGTCAGCGGCCCACAAATTGATCCATGGTCCTTACATAGGGTTAATACATCTACAAATATTCTTATAAAATTGATGATTTCAACTTGAATTTGAGATGAAAACATTGGTAAAACACGACTGCCGGATATATTTTTATATATATCTATATATTGGAGCAGTTAAGCCAAAATTTACAGCATCCAAATACAGTCATAGAGAGCTCAATCAAACAAGAGTGTACAGAATGTCGCCACACTATTAGATACGAAAGTGGTTTTCAATCATCGGTGATGGAAAACGTCATTTTGAATTCTAGATGGCATCGTTGAATTTTCAACTGTCAAAGTATTCTGCATGGATTTTGGGTTGTTAGCATGTATAGTCTATAAAATCTGAATGCAAAGAGGACTGACTTTGCGAGCAACGTCTCGTACGAAGACATGGCATCAGCATGGAGAAGCTTCGCTTGAACCTCCTCACTTTTGTGGAACGACTTGAATTTAGAAAATTATGATACTAGCGAGCAGTAGTTAAGTGTGAGGAAAAGAAACTCTAAATGAAAACGTTCTTTTCTGCAAAATTGATGAAGGATCTCATCCTCTTAATAAGCGCACTTAGTTAATGAAGGAGGTGGGGGCAAACACCGGCGATGCCTTTGACACGCGGAAGTAGAGACGGAAAACACACACCGGCGACCCACACCAGTGGACAAGCCAGGAGAAGAAGAAGTTAGGAGTCAGCTTTTCTGCATAGATCTAAAATACATCAATCAAAATACATCAATAAATACATCAATCAAAATCCAATTTATAGTCGATATTGACATTTATAGGCTCAACTATGTTGAAATAGAAATCGTCACGCTGAATTGGAAAACCTACCCTTGAAGTTTCCTTTCTGATTTTGTTAATCAAAAAGGGACGAAATTCCCCTTGATTAGCTATAACTCTGTTCTTCTGCCTCTTTCTCTTCTAACATTGACATTTTCAAGAGTCTTTTTTAGAAAAGACCGGTGTGTCATTTCTACCTACATGCCCAAATATTTTCATTCCATGCTTCTTCAAATCTTCGCTCATTTTCCCCATTAACACCTCGCATTCTCTGTTAGTTATTCATCGAGTCTTTCCTTCAAATGTGCTTTGAGGGAAAGTGGTTGCAGAATCGGTTACGAGCAAACAAAAATGAGGCGCGATCACTTTTGGCGGTCGATATCCAGGGACACCAATGTGGAGGTTTCTGCTTTGTCCCCTGTTAATCATTAGATAAGTGTAAACACTCTCATGGTGAATTAATCAATGGTGAAAAGTATCAATCTCATTTTTTAGATCGTCTTTGATATGGCCCAGATGATACAGCCATACAATAATATTGAAAGGGAATTATACGTTTCACCACAGCTTCGAAGACCGGCACTGCAGAGAACCAACACGGAAGAAAGAAACTCAAGTTCACTGTGAGTACAATATTGAAAAGATGTCTTACATTAGAGATGACTAACGTGACAAAATGATGCCTGGAATGTACGTATTTAGGACATTTCACGGCCTTTGACGTATCCAGTCTAATCAACGATTTCAGAGAACATTTTTGGGGGTTGTCAATTCTGTCTGTAATTCAAAATTCTCGTCATTCGACCCATTTTGACGGTCCTCTGAGAAAAGGACCCATCTACCTCGAACTATCTTGAAGCTTTGGAAATAAGCTTGTGGTATTACTACATCTTACAATCTAACTCTTCTAAAATTTATGTTATTGACATTTTTGACTGTTATTTAAGTCATTTCCGTCAACATTTGGAAGCATGTCGTAAGTAATGCTTTCTTATTCCACGGCATAGGGGACTGGGGTGGATGTTTTGAGTTAATCAACAAGGGCTGTCAATTAGAAACAATATGGTGATATTTCTTGAAGTCTACGAAAGTTAGAAATAGTATTGAAAAGTGGGCCCAAACCTGTCAGAATTATTGAAAACAAAGAGAAGATGAGAGGGAGGCTTGAGAATTTTAATGAACAGAAAGAACCATCAAGCCGAGAGAAGCAACGCATGATAACCGATTTCTTTCAAAAGCACTGAAAGACAAGCGGTACTGCCTATTTTTGTGTGACATTTTCATTAGAATACCAAATTAATTGCAAGTTGCGGTTATACAAGTTGTGGCTATTACACGGATATTTAGGGAGAGCTGAGGCAAAATCCAAGGTTTTTTGAAAAACTCTTATAAAGGGAACTTTTTGCAATTCGAACGTCTTAACGGTCCCTTAGAGAGTTCGAATTAAACAGATTTGACTGTAAATCATTGAGAAACAAATCCACATGTGAAGGGATATCTGCCAACGAGCGACCAGAATCTGTGAAGGGTTGAATTTCCAGAAAATTTCTTTGCAAAGAGTTCGGTCTTGTACATAGGTGGTTAACATGCAATGCTTTGTAGGACGGGACTTTTCAATGTTCACAAATGATAAATCGATTTGCTTTATATTTCTATTTGCAGCCAGCGATGTGCAGAGTGGGTGACCCGAGGGGGTGACCCGAGGAGCTCCCCCTTACCTTTATCTTCCCTCTTGAGTCCAGCTACGTCTGAGCAATCTCTGTTTCCGACGAAAATACTTCAATGACCACAGTATTTCCGAAATCATGGTTTAGGGGTTTAACTCGAAATATGTAAATGTACCCAAAAGCAACTTGAGAAACAGCACAGCAAATACCAAGGTTGAGAATATGATATCCTGATTTCAGTAAGATAAACTTGAATGTATGCAACCTTTGGTAAGAACTGCCCTCTGTTTATTTACATCCTTGCAAATATTATTCTGTTTGTTGCTGCTTCCAGCACTTTTCGTCTACTTACGACCAAGATTTGGCCGTTTTTTTGGGCCACTTTCTGACGGCCATGGGCTCAACAAACTTTGCCGTCAAACGGACCAAATCGCACAAATATGTTAGACCAATGCCCTCTCGGAATGATTCGACTGAATGGATAATAAGCACGGCATTTTCTTGTCGAATTGCGAAGTTTTTAATCACCGTGTTTCAATCAAAAGAAAAATAATTTTCCGCCTGTAACTTAACCAGATGCGCATTTATTGAATTTTTGAGCCAAATTTCCTCGCACCTCTATCCCTATCCCGCGGATTGCTTTTCCGATGTCATTTTATGAACATTGTGTCAGAAAGAAGACGTTGTGTCCGAAAGAAGACCATGATGGTTTGGACATGTAGCGAGGAACAGTGAGATGATAAACGCCAGCTATAAGCAAGACTTTCCAAAGGAGAGAAGGAGAGGACGTCCTCCAAAAAGATGGGCCGACGCCATCCGGCAGCAGTGCGGCCTACTTCTTCTGACTCTGGAAAGGAGGGCAATGAGAATACAGAGTCTTCTTGTGACACATGAAGCGAGGGGACGTCAAGTCCTGAGCACCAAAGAAGAAGAAGAAGCAGAAGATATGAAGAAATCTGCTGGACTTCTGCGAAGGCGCAAGGCCTAGTCATGACATACAATCATGACAACAAATAGCAACAATATGGCGGCTGATATCATAGGCATAGCAACGACTGGGGAAGTAGACGACTTGAGGTTAATCGCAAGTGACATCTCCCAAATAATGGTCGAAAATCCCGATTTTATGAATCGACGCAATGAAATGGGGAAAACAGCTCTTGATTTAGCTGCGATGCTTGGAAAAGAATTAATGATTGAAGAGCTGATATCAAATGGTGCTAATGTGAACGAATCAACCCAAAATGGTGTGTATTCGATGTAACGCCATCACCCCTATTAGTTAATTCCTGTCGCTTTGGTCATTTTTAAAGATAAAATCAATCTAAAATTCGCTTATCTTCAAGGGTATTCAGCATTACACCACGCTGCAACTTGGGGGAAGCTACAATGTTTACGAGTGTTGGTTGAATCAGGAGCTGACCTCCAACTAAAGACAAGTTACGGCGAAAGAGCAAGAGAATGTGCTGCTAGATACAACCAAGATGAATGTGTAAATTATCTCGATCGGTCAGGTAGGAATTCTTCCGAAATTTAACAACTAAAGCTATCATCATACCTCACTTAAGCTTTGCTTGTCAAAACTACCCCATCTAAAGTAGCTTACATACTCATAGACTCGCATAAATCTTCTTTTATACAAATATGTGTGATTCTACCTTGATATCAAAGGTACAAATTTAGACACTGACACGCTTTTTGCTTATCAAGCAGTGTCCAGGTCCTCCCTCTTGATGCGATTCTGGCACCTGGAATTACACAGAGCTGACAACTGTCCTCTTTCTAAGTGAGAGCGTACCTAAGGGTGGGTTTGAACCATTGACCAGAGGATCAATGTGCAAGAGAACCTTACCACTGAGCTATCTGAAGACCCAAATTGCATCAACCAAGTGGCCACCAACCTTTAGGTTTCATTTTACTCTCTCCTGGAACAAATAGTATTCGTTCCTTCTCTGATTTGGTAAATGGCCAATTCTCCAAACTCTTGTGCTTGTAGACTGTTGCATCCAATTGAAGAGTTTTCATGCTCAAGTCCTCATTCAAATGGACAATTAGGAATAATTATTGAAAATATGCGCAGTTTCAGAGTTATGTAAGCCCTCTTTAAAAGATGGAATGGTGATGTATAACACATATTTGCCATCAGTATACAAAAACAAATCTCTCATCAGCCTTATTGGTACCTGTTTTAGAGGCAAGAATTTCACTTAAGGCCCTAATTCAATCATTCAAAGAAACTATTGCGGATCCAGAGAAGCACATGGGGAAACTGAACAAGGAAAACAGGGTAATCATAGAAAATATTTAATTCTTATTCACATTTGTTATTTATGTTGCTTTACCTTGCTTTGGATTTCTACTAGTAATGAACATTTGTATCTTAATTCTTATATATTGCCATTCTTTAACTAATTTGCTTGTAGATGGACGGTCCCTTGTAACCAGCACTGCTGAATGGGTTACGATCCTAAAATAGTTGAGATTATTATCATTATTACTAGACTGGATCTCCTTCAAGGTATAATACTGGCTTCCTTAACAAGAGATATTACAGTATTTTTAGGAGTGCTGAAATTTTGCAAAGGAAGGAACATGGCAAGACTGCCCAAAGCAGTTGTAGCCGTCTTGGTGTCATATTTTTTATTAAAGATTGACAAATTTTGTCATGAAGGATGAAAATCTGACGTAAATGCATTGTTCTCTGATGCAACATGCAACCAATACAATTTATTTTACGAGTATGGAATAATCTTTATTGATTCTTATTCTAAAGATCACTGGAAATAGGGCATGTGATGAGAAGAACAACTGGATGGAAAATAACAAAGAAACAGCAACACTTGATGAAATAGAAACAGTTGTGACTGATCTTGAAACAATTCTACAACCAATCTTTGCAAAATTAAAAGATCAAATAAATGGTGTATAAATCTACGTTAAAAAATTGTCTTTTCAGTTTGCATTAAAAGTTCTGGTTTGATCTACTATTAGTTTTGGCATAGAGCCTCATAGTTACAATAGATTTACAAATACAATAAGAGAAAGTACGTTGCAATACGATCTAATAGTAGAAAAGTCTACAAAATTAGTAAAATGGCTTGTTGAAATGACAAACTGATTCCATGATTGATGTTTGGGTATGATACAATGCCTGGTATGGTAGAGGGGACCAGAGGAACAGCAGCCCAAGGAGTGCACGGAAGAGCGGGCTTATGAAAAATCAAAGGGAAAAGATGCAATGAGAAGGCATGGGCGGAAGCCAGCTGTTCTAGCTAAGTGGAGGGGACTGTTCCATCATTACTGCATCCCCAAAGTTGGAGACAGCCAAGGGACATCATGATATGACCCTTTCTAATTGTATTCCATTAACCTGAGGGGTTCAGCTTTGATGTTGACTATCAATAAATTTGAGACAGAGTGCTTATATTTTCAATAACCATCCACACTAATAGCAATTATAACCTAAACTTGCTTTGATTGATGACTAAAACCTCATTTTTTTATCTAAAATCCAGTACTGCTTTACAAAATACCTTTTTGGCACATGATAAAATATTTGGAATGATGAAATGATTTTATCAAATGAAACAGCCTCTTATCTCAGAAAAGAACAATGAACCAATCAAAGGACTGCAAATTGAAATGGGGATGAATGAAATATGAAAAGCAAAACCTACAGAAATTTTAATCCCTACAAAAAGGTATCCCCATTTCCAGCGAAACCACACTAATTAGTCATATGAGACTATGAATGGAACAGATTTTATTATCAATTTATGTTTCAATGCTTATTGCCAACCAAATCCTTCACATTGGGGCAGTGTCACTACTCCAACCCCTCCACCAAGCCTTCTATAATTCATACCGCTTTGCAGGAGCCATTGATTCTTTGCTACATCAAATACCTCTATTGTTTTCAAGTAAGTTGTGCCATCAAAGCCACCTACAGCTATCAGCTGACCATTGACAACTGACAATCCCACACCACTTCGTCTTGAATTGAGTGCCACAACAGGGGACCATTGGTTGGTTTGCGGCTCATATCGCTCAGCACTGCTTAGTTCTGTGGCATCGTCTCTTCCGCCAACTAAATCGATAGAAAAAAGCAAACATTAAGTGGCAAGTCCCAGTGAGATGGAAACTATAGGGTAAGTCCTTCCCCTTTGCTCTCTACTAAAATGACATTGATCAATACCAAATGCTTTCCTACATTCAATAATATCTATTCTCCTAAAACAAGTCTGAAAAACTGAAATCCGAATATGCACTAAAACTATTTACTTTTTGAAGTGACATAAAAACACGAAACAAGCAATCTCATACCAACATAAATACATCCTTGGTATACAGCGGCTCCAAGGTGCTTTCTTTTTGTTCCCATGGCTCTTATTGGTATCCATTGGTTGGTTTTTGGGTCATATTTTTCAACAGTATTCAAAGGTGATGTACCATCTGACCCTCCTATTGCATAAAGGTAGCCATCTAACACAGCAACAGCTACGCCAAGACGTCTTGTACTCATTGGTGCAATTCTGCTCCACTGATTTGCAGATGAATCATACTTTTCAACAATGTTCAAACAAGATACCCCATCTTGGCCACCAACTGCATACATTAAGCTAAAAAAATTAAAAACAAATTAAAAGATACAATGGGGCATAATAAATGCAAGCAGATTTTCTTTGACTGGAATCGAAATGAAGAAGAAAGCCTTGTTACTCGTACTAGCTGAACAGACTATTCTAGAAGAAAATCATCCCTCAGTTGCAAGAATTTTTCAATCATGCATTTTAAATAAACATCTTGATATACAAAACCTATTAGATAATGCATTTTAAATAAACATCTTGATATACAAAACCTATTAGATAATGCATTTTAAATAAACATCTTGATATACAAAACCTATTAGATAATGCATTTTAAATAAACATCTTGATATACAAAACCTATTAGATAATGCATTTTTCAAGTCAGAGATGTGACTGTACCATATTGTGACAGTGTGGAAAATTTACATCTCTGTTTTCCTATGCAGAACTGAAATTGGATATACACAAATACCAAGTTTCACTGCCTAATCCACGAACTCTATCTCACAAATCATCATTCATCCCAAGAACATGCATTTTATGGAACGTCTTGCCTTCTTCTTGCTTTCCAGAGTCCTACAACTTGCCATCTTTCAAATCTAAGATCAATAAACTTGATCTTATCTCTCTGTCCTCTTAGCTGCTCGCTTTCTTCTTTCCTCCTTTGTTGGGGCTTTGTATAGGCCACCATGGCCTTTCCTCAACATAACCCACTAAAAAAAAAAAAATTGGATTACTTTGCCAAGAAACATTAACTAGTTTTATGAGAATAACATAGGATCCTGGAAAAGATGCCTGTAAATAGATAACTCTTGATCACAGAGATCAATCAAATCATCCAAGAATAATCAGCAGCATTGAATAAATAATTTTACAGAAAATAAGGTTTGAAACAAACCCTTCTAGCACTGCCACACCAACACTCGTTCTGCATGTGCTGGTAGGTGAAACATCTGAGCTCCATTGATTAGTTTTTGGGTCATACCTCTCAACTGAATTTAAATAGCTTGACCCATCATGGCCACCTACAGCATAAAGCAAATCATCTGACACTGCAACTCCTACACCACATCGTCGTTTATTCATGCTTGCAACCATGTGCCACTCATTCTGATGAGGGTCAAACCTAAAAAAGTTAAGATGGAGCTTTCGAGTAGTCAATCATGCTTACTTTCTGCACATTTTGGTTGAAGGATTAGAAGTCTCTCAAAATGCAGCAATGAGAAAAAAGAGAAGGAATCGTTTGAGGCTTAAGTTCAGTTTCTAACATTGTTCCTTGGTCTTGTTACTTACTGTATGATAAAATAAGGTCAATTTTCACTAACTACACAGCCTAAGCCTACAAAAAAACCATATGGTGAGGTGAATTATGAATCAAAATAATTTGATAGCATATTTAATTTAAAAGGAATTATAACATTCTCAAAAGCTATTGCAAATCTATCTCCATAACGACTGGGGTGGCAAATTGAAGCAGAAAAATAGACACTCCCATAAGGTGAATCAATGGCATCTAAGTAACTGCAAAAGATGAGATGGAGATATTTTTTTAGTGAGAAATGTTGGGGAAAGGCCATGGTGGCTTATACAAAGCCTCAACAATGGAAGAAGAACAAAAGCAAAAGGCTAAGAGGAGAGAGAGATCAGATCAAGTTTATTGATTTTGCATTTGAAAGATGGCAAATTGTACGATTCAGGAAAGCAAGAAGAAGGGAAGACATTCCATGTTACATTTTCTACGAATGAATGATGATTTGTGGGACAGAGTTCGTGGAGTGATAGCAACAAGAGTGGGATCCAGGCATTATCATTGGTCCAAAACAGCCTGAACTGAGATGAAATATTCAAATCTTAGACTTGGGAGGATATAAATCTCAAAATTACCTTTCCACACTGTTTATTGCATCACCACTACACCATCCTCCAACAGCAAATAAAACCTCTCCTCTTTTTGCGGGCTGCCTGGGTCTCGTTCGAGGTCCTTGCATCAAAAGTCTCTGCTCTGGTAACAATAAATAATTTTTTGCTTCGTCTACAAGGTCTCGGCATGAGTCATTGTTTTTAATGAGTAAATCAGCACTCACGACACCCACAAGAAATCTTGCACTAACTAATGGCAGTCGTACATGCTGCAAAACTTCGTGTAATCTATCTTTCCTGTCAGCCAAATTACAACGAACCCATCTCATACATGCATTATATACTTGCTCTTCTGAAATTACATTTAGTTCATCACTGGAAAGAATTTCTATCAGCTGGGCCATGGGGAGATGCAGGAATTCTTCCCCTTCCATAACATCTTGAAAATTATGATGTGAGAAAACATTAGCAACTCTTAAAAGATCTGAACAAGCATGGGTATCTGCAAATGCCCTGATGCCAAGACAATTGGTTGGGTCAAGTTGTTTTTTGAGGAATTCACAGCAAGCTTCTTGAATTTCACTGAGTTGAATTAAGCAAGCAGCTGGCAAAACAGTTTGTACATTGGTCTCATCAATGCGGATAGAGCCAGTGTACGCAAAGTCTATCAGTTGAGTTGTTGCTTTTTCATCCACGTCTTTTATATGAACCTCTTGCTGTCTGCTCTCTGCCATTTCACCTGTAAACATTGCTTTAAAGTATGGGCTGCAAGCTGATAAAATCACTTTGTGAGCATTGATTTTCCTTGAACCAACTGTTATTGTCACATCACAAAGATCGCTAGTGTGTCGCAAGCCATCAAGGCTCTCAAGCAATGTCTTTGGATGTCTTTCAGATTTATGCTGAAGGAAAGGCCTCACACTTAACGTGGACTGGCTGAGTTTCAAGGGAATCTTATGAATATCATTTGACATTCCGTCTATCCCTGGGAAACTGCAGTTTGCTACATCTGTTTCCATCTCGAATTATTACTTCTTCTCACGACCAGAAATGGGAAATATGTCTGAGTGAATTCATTTAACATTCCGATAACCTTTGAAAATCACCTTTGGTGGGCCTTCTACCTTAAGCTTGTTGGCATTCTGTTCGCCTCTCAAATAGTTCTTTCAAACATCCAAGGCAGCCAGAATATAAGGAATAATTCAATCTATGCCGTCTATTGCGTCTGCAAATGACTTCGGAGTCTCAATTCAAAGCAAACTGCAAATCAATGTCGAGATACATCAGGCCCTTCATCGGCCATTTATTTTTCTATTTACGAGCGAAGGGATCTGGGATCTAGCTGGCAAATGTCGCACGGACTTGAACTTCCGTTTCCACCCTCAAGTTCTGCCCCCTTCCCAGGACACGAAATAGAACCTTGCAGAAGAGTAATTCAAAAAAATAACCATATATCAATAAAACAACTTCAGTTTGAAGGGAGAGAGAAGAGAGAGAGAGAGAGAGAGAGAGAGAGAGAGAGAGAGAGAGAGAGAGAGAGAGAGAGAGAGAGAGAGAGAGAGAGAGAGAGAGAGAGAGAGAGAGAGAGAGAGAGAGAGGGAGAGAGGGGAGAGAGAGAGAGAGAGAGAGAGAGAGACGAGACCCTGAGAGAGAGAGAGAGAGAGAGAGATGAGAGAGAAGAGAGAAGAGAGAAGAGATGAGAGGAGAGAGGAGATGAGAGAGAGAGAGAAGAGAGAGAGAGAGAGAGGAGAGAGACCGGAGAGAGAGAGAGAGAGAGAGGAGACCACGGAGAGAGAGAGAGAGAGACGATGACCATGAGAGAGAGGAGAGATGAGAGAGAGAGAGAGAGACCCTGAGAGGAGAGAGAAGAGAGAGAGAAGAGGAGAGAGAGAAGAGAGAGTAGAGAGACTGAGAGAGAGAGAGAGAGAGAGAGAGAGAGAGACTAGAGAGGAGAGAGAGAGACGACGAGAGAGAGAGAGAATTCGAGAGAGAGAGAGAGAGAGAGAGAGATGAGAGAGAGAGAGAGAGAGAGAGAGAGAGAGAGAGAGAGAAAGAGAGAGAGAGAAATGACACCACTTACTACCAACACCAAATCAATTAACGCTTTAACGAAGAGAAACTGCATTCCTGCAAAGATATTCACTGGTTCATGGAAGAAATACGGGGGTCATAAATGGCGCCTTTCCCCCTGGCGAGCCCTGTGCGTACTTACACTAAGCCAGGAAACTAAGTCTTTCACCACTTTTTATACTGAACGTTAGAGTTATTGATAAAGACACATTTACAAAAGACAAAACTACATCTGACAAAAATTAAGCTTTGAGAGTTATTCCTTTGCTTTCTGCTTTGAGAAAAACCATTGTCCTGGGAGTTGATTTCTGATCAAGATGAAAACCTTTTGAAAATTTGAGATTTTGCTTGAAATTGAAAATGGCTGTAAGATACGGCAAAATAGCATCGCATTCGGTTGAAAAACTGAGATTGGCATTGGGGGGGGGGGGGGTTATAATGCTTTTGATTTTGCTGCAATCTGATTTCTCAATCAAAAAATCAACAATGAAGACGAAGTAATTGGCATTTCTCTAAAAACGATTAAAAAAATATCTGCCACTACTTTTTAGTGTCCCTCTTTTCAAAACGGCTCTCTCAATGTCGTCATAGTTTTGAAACCTGGATAAATCTCCTACTGCGGCTACACAAGGCCTTTTGGACAACATCCTTTCGCTTATCTTTTGGATGTCTTCAGCTTTCACAGATTCTGAATGAAAAATCAAGACCATTATAAAATAAAAAAGACAAAATCGGAGTCCCATACAAAACTGGGAGCCCCCTGTTGGAGAGGCACCATCCAAAGCTAGAGTTTTCAGTTACTGTCTTCGTCATACTTGACGTCATGCTAGCTTCATGGCAGGAGCTCATTCACAATACCATCTCACAATCTATCTTTGAATGCTAGGTAGAGAGCATTACAAAACAGAGAAAAGGTCGAAAACATGGCTTACCAATAGAATCGTACAATTCCTGGGGAGATTTCCGATATCCAAGACCCAACACTTGTCTGAAATGTAGAGAATCGTGAGAAAGCTGATAGAAGAAGAGGATGACGGATGCGTTCCAATGTGTTGTGTAACAGATATTGACAAATTCAATTTAAAATACGGTTTTAAAGAAATTTAATTGCAAAAAGATTAACTAGAGAGGAAAGTCTCCTGACAAGTGTGACACATGGTGTTTGACCTATCGGTAAGATCCCCTTGAAATAACCAATGGTGCTTATTGCCATCAGCCTTTTCGATCAACTAATTTTCTGTGTTTATTGAATAAAGTAAAAAACGAACCTGCCAATGTCTTCGAATGAAATTACTCTCGATTCTAAATTCATCATCAGCATCGACTGAAGTTGTTTTTTTGCTCTATTCAATTCTTCCTAAATTAAGAATAAGAAATTTCAAACTTCATTCTCGACTGATCCATGTTTAATAAATATAATGATCTAAAGTTGATTAGAGATGATTCAGAGTTATTGAAAACCAAACATAACCACATTAAGACGGCATTCAGGAAATCTTCTCAATAGATCGCAAAGAAAATTCGATCACGGAGAGATAGAAAGTTTGGTCATTGGCCGTTTGCTTCGCTAAATTCCTTGGCACAAAATTAAATCTCGTTCGAAATAGGTTCATACGAACAATTTAAAAATTCAAGTTAAGCGCATTCTAAGTTTACACATTTTTTACAGGAATAGATTTTTGGAAAGCTGGCAAAATCTTTTCAGCTTCATCGTGTTGATTGCTTCTTTTTGATACCTAATGCTTGATGGCAGAAATCACCGCCATTTTTTGCGGACTGCAACCATTAAATCGCTTTCCCGTTCCTAGAGACGAAACATCAACAGTCTGAAGAAGGAACATTTTGAAATCATTTTGCTAACTAACCTTATTTGGAATAGTCGTCGCAAGATTAATGAACTCTCTTATGACAACTTGCGTCAGATCTTGAATCTACAAGGAAAGTGGGAAATTTTTGCGATAACCTGCCAGCTCCCGTCTGATGTTAGTGATGAAATAAAAAATATAAGGACAAAGAAAGGCAGAAAAATAGGATGTGTTTTAGCTGCACACTTAAATAAATGCAAACACGTAGAATGAAAGCATCCTTGAGGCAATCTGAAGCAACCATGAAGGGATCACCAAGAGGTAACACACAAATAAGCTTGAAGGAGTATGAAGATGCATGAAACCAGGACACCAAAGTGAAACAAAATGAACTTTCAATATCTGGTATATAATCTTGATCTTTGTTTCTATGGAAATTTCTTCAACAACAATAGAGGTTTCCTTAAATTGTATGAGATATGAATAAAGTGGTATGTTATATAGACACATACTTGTGAAGGGTCAGAACTTGCATTGATGCAGAAAATACCACTATCAGCATAGCTATGATTATAAGCTGTGGCTGAGTACATCCAGTGGTGGCGATTAAGTACATTCAAGTACAAGCGTGAGTACATTCCTTTGCCTGGGCCTCCAGCTGAAAAAGACCCCCCTCCACCAAGCAACATGTTCAACACAGCAAATGCAAAGAAATCCGGCTCATTGTAAGAGGCACTTTCAAATCCGATTGAGACATGTGCCAGTTCAGGAAGAGGATTTGGCCCAGGTTGGACCCTCGGTCCAGGTTTATGGTCCTGTAATATCATAATGAATAAATACATCAAGCAACTTAAGTATGACACAATTTCCAACTTATGGCAAACATTTTTTTACAGTGTGCATTGATTGACAACATTACACTTGCAGTTGATCTTATGGTGGGGACATTCAACTGACATTTGAACTGGATTAGGTATAATATGCATTCAGCAATATGGAAAAATTAGTTGCCGTACAAGTGCATCAGATAGAGGAAATTTCTGCAAGGGTCATAATACTGTTAAAAAATGCTTCAAGGGATAGGCCTATTTGATATATGGCATTCAGTCAGATATCTGTTTATCAGAAAATAATGACTTTCGTGAAGGCGGTCACATATTCCTTCCTCAAACAAACAAAAATCTAGATCAAATAGGTAACAAACAAAAACATATGATCATACTCGAATTATGCCTCCAGTATATTGTGCAATTGATCCATCAGCAGGAGGCAGATTTTTTGACTCATCCAACCAGTTTGGCGCTTGTCTCAGAAAATATTCCTCTGCCCACTTGACCAACTCATTATGATCTGCATTAACAGCTGCTACTGTCATTCTACTTGGAGTGTAATATCGCCTCATGAAATGCTTCAATAGCTCTGAGTCCATCACAGTTAGATTTTCCATTGGGCAAATCTTTGGTAGGCCCAGGGTATTGCCATTATATGCCGCCTAAAAAATTACAAATACTGTCATCAATAAGGAAGACAACCAATCAAACTTATAAACAAATTGAAAATATGAATGAACAAAACGACGAGTATGAAATGATAAAAGGAAAAACGAACAGCATGAATCATATCGTGAAGCTGGGGTTCTGGATCTGGCCTGTATTCTAGTGACTCTATTTCAAAAGCAATCGACTTCTTCTGTTCTTCGATCTGTTAAGAATGAAAAATTATAGATTAATGTTAGAGGAGCTTGGATTGAACTTGAGAAAGGAGAGGAATATACCACTGATGAGGGCTGCAAAGAATCATTTCTTAAGCTAATATTCACTGCTCCTTATGCACCATTTCGATATATGCCACCTTGACTCTATAATAAGAGGCACATTAAAAAAAGGTTGACACATTTTCAGCTTGTTCCAATTTTCTAAGCAACTGAGCATCGGGTCCACCCTTTGCACAATACAAAACAGAAGCTGTTTCTATGAAGCATTACCTCAAGGTGGCCTTACTGAGATTCTTTTATCTTTTATATCAAGGGAAGCATCTTTAACAACAGGCCTAATAAGATCCTTCTGAATTACTGAATTATCTTTGCAATAGAATTAAATTCTCTCAGGAAATAGCTTTGACCTTTCAAAATATTACTTCATTCTATCATAAGACCTGCTGATCCATTTTCCAACTACGCTTTATCAAAAAATGATAAAAATGCTGTAAGAGACAAAATAAAATACTATTTCTTAAGATGTAATGTACTTAACCATAACATTCTATTACATCATCTAAAATCCTCATTATTATCTCAAAGGCACTTATAGTTTTAAAAATTTTAGCATGCAATGCCTTGAAATTGAAAAAATATAGCTAATACTTCTTCTTCCATCATGAGAGGGTGCCAAACTGCCTCCGATAAAACCTGCAGCGTTTCTCCAACATTATTTGCAAATGCTGATGCAGCATAAATGGTGCAATCCCTGTTACAAATGAGGAAAGATATTCATAACAAAAAAATGAGAACAAAGTTTACGACGTGAATGCATATTATGGCAAGTAAATGTTCATAGATTGGCAGCATAATATTTTCTGCTAGAAATAAGTGTTTTTGTGACCAATCTATGTTTTGCCTATTTTATGAACTATGAAAGACTAACTGAAAGACCTACAAAATAAAACTTGATCTGTATTGCTTAATAAAGTAACATCTCAGAATTATCGACAGCGAAAAGAGAAGAAAATTCACTGAAATATATATAACCTGAATGATTGACAATCAGCATTCCCTCCAAGTTCTTCCATTTTTTCATTTATTACATCACTGTTTTTAAAACTTCTTGTGCTCTACGGAGAAATGAATTCCTTTTCCAACAAATAGTTTTGCACAAATGTCTGCAATCCCCTATTTTCATTAGGATTCTAGCCATTAACTATTTGGCGTCTATTGGACAACAATACTATACAGACCTATTATATAGATGAAACACAGAATGAAATGCGAAGTATGGCAGTTAAGAAAGATGTGTTGGAGAGGGGAGCAGGAGAAAGAGGGTGCACTAGGATGACCCCAAATGGGAGGCAGCCAGAAGGAGAGGAAAAGGACAAGAAAAACAGACATAATTAAGCAGGGGCAACATCATTTCAAATTACTTTTTCTCTACCACTTTTGCAAAATGTTGATACAGCAAACTCAAAGCCTCACAATTATAGATTAGCAGCGCCATTAAAGGCTAAATCAAAAAAATAAATCTACACATATATACTTTATAAATATAGTCCAATTCAAGGTTACAAGCATGACTTTTGACACGAAAGATTCTTGCTAAAAATTTCCCATGAAATACAGTGCAAGCTATAGGTATGTCTCCATTAAGCTAGAAACATTTTGATTTGATAAAAATGAGAAGCAAATATTTCCCCGTAGGAGTAAACAAAAAATTGCTCCTAATTGGGTCATGGACACAAAAATATTGTAACTCTGTTATCTAAGAATACCTGGAAGGCCATCTTCTCGAGCATGTGTGAAATTCCACTGGGATAATCAACCTCATGCCTTGATCCAGCATCAAACAAAACTAGGAGGAGAAAAATTTAGACCGTCACTATTCTAGAGGAAACATTACAGAATACATTGTTATGGTTTTTATTTGTATTTATTAGCATTAAGGAATATTTATCTTTGGTGCTGATGTGAGATTCTGTGGTAAATTAGAACGATGGATGGATATATGGGGATGGATGGATATATGGGGATGAATAGATGGACGTGAACGGATCGATGAATGAATTGGTGCTGACAAAGAAAGGCAATAAAGAAACTGCAAAGCATACTCAGTTCTTAAGCCTACAAGGAACCAGAGGTAGGAGACCGATTATTTTCTAAGGAGACAGTTTTTGTTGCCTTCCCATTTGATGCCTTTCAGGGTTAATTCTGAAGGATTAAAACTCGTAACCCATGTGTTGAATTTGCACATTTAATCCCCATCACAACCCCAACCGAAAGGCATAACTCAAATTATCATAATCGAGACTTCGAAGAATTTGATTAATACCTCCTAAAGTGCAGAATGGTCCAAAAGATTCCTCTGACGCTACTTTGACTCCATTTGATAAAATTGTAACTTGTACTTCATTTCCAACTCTACTGCTGCTACTTGTAACGCTGCCATTTTTAACGACTTGTCCAGATGCATCTCCTGGCAAAGGGACATTCAATGGAGGTATAGATGCAACATCTGAATAGAATCGAAATTTATTGAAGACTGTTTTCATACAATTGTAACACAATCTGTTCGCATTTTCTAACGAAAGTTTACATTTTGAGGAGACATTCCTTCTTGTCAAAGCCGCCATTTTTAATCGAATTCGGTGGATAATGAGGCAGCCTCGTTGCCCGAATATAAGAATTAGTGAGGTCATTTAGAGCAGCATACAGTCTGTGGTGCATGATAAAGTCTTTTTAGTGAGTTATGTTGAGGAAAGGCCATGGTGGCCTATACAAAGCTCCAATAATGGAGGGAGAAAAGGAACGGTTAAGAGGAGATAGAGACAAGATAAAGCTTATTGATATTCGATTTGAAAGATGGGAAGTTATAGGATTCCGGAAAGCAAGACGCTCCATGACTTGAATGTTGTAGATATGATTGATGGTTCGTTTTTCTTGGTTTTGAAGGAATGATTTTTTTTGTAACATAGCCAGCTAGATATAATTCTCTAGGATCAGCGAAAGTTTCCACTTGCTATTCCCCTTCTAGTATGCTTTACTTCTGGTATCAGCAAAGAGTGCTTGATTAGGTATACCCCTAAGATGCATCCTTTCTCCGGCTAGTCACACAGGGTCGTGAAGAGTTGGGTTTTCTTACCTCATTATCTTACATATCTGAAGGAGTGTGACGGGTATGTGTAAGCACATCCGAAAGAGATGTTTAAATTGGAAGAGGTATGAAAGACTTTGGGTCTAAACGTACCAAGAACACGTACCAGAAAAAGGTTTCAGGCAAGCAAGTAGGAAAATGCTGCAGTATGACGTTCAATGATTCTTGGTTACATTCTTCTGAGATAACATGCATGAAGATATACAACCATTACTTTTACAAGCTTTAAATAAAAAAGTTTGACCATCAGTTATGATCATTTGAATGACCTAGCGTATAAGTTAGAATTTACTAATGAAGTCAATCACTTCATGGTTCATTTGATTCCACATAGCTTTTGCAACTTATGAAAACAACTTAAATAATTTCTTTACTGTAGAGAGCTTAAAAACTTTCTTTTGTCGGATGAAAAAATTATTGACTTTAATATTGGTTTTTGTCACTCTTTTCAACCATACGAAAAAAAGTTGAAAATCAAGATGAAAAAACATTTGATAGACGATTCTAAGAAACCAATCTTCAACATTGGAATTACTAAGATACGGGCCTTTAAAACTGAGGAATTATTTGAATTTATTCGTACGAGACTGCTAAAAGAACTATCTTCACACCCAAGAAATAATTAAATACAATGCAAAATAAAAACCAAGATTCATACAAAATAAACTCTTACTAGATGAGTTGCAAACTCGATAATACATCAGACTACAACACCAAAATGATTAAAAAGAATGGTGGAGCTCCGCCGTAGCCTCGATAAAGGATAAGGCAATTCGGGTAACTAATTGGTGACCAGAGAGGGCCCCAAAAAGTGGTGAATTTTTAATGGGATTGAATACCAAACAGTGAATAGAAAAGAAAATTATACATCTTTGAAAACAACAAAAAGATCCCTTGGGTAATAAACCACAAAAAGCTTTTGCTTTGCAAAACTTGGTTTCACTTCGATTACAAAAATTATATCATATCCCTAAAACAAGGAGTCGTTGCAGATTCAGGATTAGCACATTTGAAATATAGAAGCACGCCTTGATTCAAAAATTAGATATGCAAGAGGAGAATAAGTCTGTCACAAAACAAGACTATAACAGCACCCCCTATTTCAAAGCTAGCACTACCATCTGCAGGAATAATTACTTGTAAAAGAGTGAGCAAAAGCTGTCCTCGACTGCTTAGTTAGCGACATATTGATTTAAGTGAAACGAATTCAAGTGATTTAAATGATGATTTAAGTGGCATTCAGGGCCGCAAATCTGTTATGCAAAATGGGGATGGGGAGAGAAGTGGGGAGAGAAGTGGGGAGAGAAGTGGGCATAGCACCACAAACAATTTCTCCAAAAGTATCAACCATAGCTTCAAGAACAGCTTGACACGAGGACAAAACAGCTATAGCATGGCACAGTAACAGTACAAGCAGTAAAGGCATTTACACAGGGACCAGAATTCCAAATTCTTTGAAAGGAAACGATAATAATCGCGTTGCTCTAAATTCCTTTTGTGGCAAGGAATCCAGTCACCTTCCCGGCATTTACGGCCCTGATGTCATGCTTTCAATAAAAAAAGAAACCAAATTGTGAAATTTTCACTAGTTCATTCCTTTTTTTCTGTTTCTTTTTGAGGTGGTGATTTGTCATTGATGGGACTTGAAACATGGCTACCATCACTGCGTGCGTCGCTATGGTCCCTTTCGGCGTCACTGAATAACGGATTCACAACTTTCATGTCTCCAGGCTGTAAAAATGCAAGGAAATTGCTGTGTATCGAAAGCTTGCATAAAATTTAGAAAAACCCGATACACATGAATAAAAGTTGACAATGAAAGAATAACTCAAGGGAGAAAGAATCAAATGAACAAGCCAAAAATCAAATAGCTTACTTCATTACTTCATAATTAGAAAGGAGGAATTCAAGTTGAGAGGATTTCGTATTGTGATGCAATGTGGGAATGAATGAAGTCGAGGGTGAACGGAAATAGTTGTACTTCAAAAGAGTGAACTTAAAGGCTGCCATCAGCCATTGATTTTAGGATTAATGCAAAACTTTAACTTCCAATTTCCTAGTGAGGTTGGAATAAAACGTTAAGGAAGTAGCAGCTTGAGTGAACAATGAAATAGTATAAAAATAAAGAGATAAAGCTTACCGGTGCGAGTCCAGGGCATTCATAAACAGTGTTATCACTTTCCTCATCTGAACTGTCACTGTCTTCTACAGTACTTCTCTTTCTTTCGGAGTCATTTCTGTATAAGAAGATGTCATGCAAAAATCTCTTTCGACCATCAATAAGTATGATAGAAATATATAAGAAATAAGGCATAAAGATTATATTATGTAAAAGCAGACAAGATGAAACATTATGCAGTGAAAACGGCAGAAAAGGTTTAACCCAATCCAGGCAATCAGAAATGAATAAACAATGAGCACTTACTTGTCCATTGCTGCCAGCTGTTTCTTTGTGTGCATGTAATGATATACTTCTGCACTCTTTGCCAGCTTCTCATCGTTGCTCTGAAATGATCAAAGTTTGCCGCTCAATTCAACATGCCCAAACAACGAAACACAACCTACACACACTACGAAAATAACCGTCAGCTGAATTAAACCAATCTAATTAGCTTAACGATATACATTGACTTCTGTTAAATTCCTTATTGAATCAATTCTCTTCGGTTAACTTCCTTTCCGTCAGGATGAAAATATTATAAAAATCACATGCCGGTAAAGTTGTAAAGTTTGGCAAGAGGAAAGAAGGGACATCAAGCAAAATTATATTTGAATACCTGGCAACAAAGAACAAATCTATGAGCAATCACATTCAAGATACCATAGATTACAGAACTATCAATGCCTACCTATGAGAAATACTAAATAGCACAGAAATTGGATGATTAAAACGATACGAATATAGTATATATGTCGGTTTTAACAAGTATTACAAATCTGAAATCAAGTCATAAATCAAAATTACCAGCTCTGATTTTCGTGGCTTTTTCTTCTTCTTCACATATTTTTTTGGGTCTTCTTCGGGCATAGCTTCTTGATCAGCCCTTAATCTAAACGTAAAACAACAAACACTTGAAAACAGAAACGAATATCTCTTTAAAAAACTTTGCCGCTTCATATTTCAGTTTGCACGCCTTCCTTGATTGTAATCGATTGAAACTAGAGGTGTGATTGACGATCTAATTCTGATCCCACATACACCGATAGTCGTCTTCATGGGCACAGAAGCGCATGTCCAAAATCACAGAACAAACGTAACCTGTTAGTCTATGCAAAGATGGCTGCAAGGACAAACACAACTGGTGCTTTTGTAATCAAACTATCTTCCCTTCTAAGCAGCTTTAGAGATCTCTTAACTTTTTCATACGCCAGTTTACTAAGAACTTCCTCAAAATTTCATTCATTTCGATAAGCAATTATCATGAATAACAAAAGAAAAAGAAGCTGAAAATCTCAACACAAAGCAAGAAGGTCTAGCATTGTATGAGACACTCTCAATTAATCATCTTACAATGGATCAATCGCAATAGTTTTTGTGTGAATTTTGATGAACTTAGTCAATTCAATATGGACGTCAACTCCGATTTTCAATGCCTAGTTTTCATTTCATTCGAGGTGCAGACGAGAAAATCTTTCGAATAATCGCGGCAAAGAAAATCGCAAAACTTGAACGACAAGAATAATCTTTTTCAGGAAAAAAATGCCAAAATTACGAAAAATAACAATGAATAGAAGAATACTTCTATAGAAAAGTATATTTTGACATTCATGTTCAATGCCAGCATGGCCTTTTCCTAAAGCCTGGTTTCCATAAAATACCAAGATGTCGCAGTGTCACAGAGTGTCCCAGTGTGTCGCAACAGTAGAGTGTCGCAGAGCGTCGCAGAGTGTCGCAAGGTGCTGCAAAATTTAGGATTGATGGGTTCATTGATTGCAGAAATTAGTATTTGCAACACACTGCGACGTCTTGCGACTTTATGGAAACCAGGCTTAACATGACTCACTAAAAAACACCTTCTACATAGCATCCGAAGTTAGATTTTAGAATCTTGAGAAGCTACCCTTATCGAGAAGTATCTTAGTCCTTCCTCTCGATGTGACCGCACCTAAGGATTTCAATGCTGGGTATTACAAAGAGCTAGCGACTCTTCTCGTCGTGGAGTACAAACCACTGACCATAGGGCCTGCGGGCAATGCATCACCATTGAGCTTTCCTTGAAATATGAACACGAATGCTTCAATTGACGAAATCGAGATACGCCATCAAATTCTCTGCCATTAGCCAAATTGTTAGGAAGGCATCTTTTAGCAGAGCTACTACAAAGACCGTAACCGGTCAACTTGGCAGATTTGGACATGCTAATTCAAGTAGAAATGCGATTGAGCTCGCTTCAGGTATCGATAGTTACGATTGGTATCATGCGGATGATTATGATTAGATGAGTGAAAGACTAGAGCGTACCTGTACCAACAATATGCGGCCAAAATAAGACCAGCGACTCCGGCAACACTACAAGCAGCAACAACCACTGCAAAAGAGAAGATTGCAAATCTGATTCACTATGAATAAAAAATTAAATCAATGGAAAACTTAAAAGCAATCATTAGACCACTCCCACAAAAGAAAGCAATTTTATATTGAAGAAAAACGATAGAGGTCTCAAACATTGCAACTGTGGGATGGTTCAAGCTAGTAAAACCAGATCGGTGTAGTCTGCGAATAAGTGAGGATTTCACTTCTTGGTGAACTTTGAAAATTGGTGTCATAAGCGCAATCATAGCTAAATTGATGGGGTTGTTGGCTACAGCACAAATGTAATGGAAAGTAGGTGGCCGAGTGTCGTTTCCCGCTGTGAATGGGGGGGGGATTAGTAGTGTGGTGGGATTAGTAGTGTACTGCGTATTGAAGGATAGGGTTTCCTTCTTCTAAGGGATTCCCTCAATAAACTTGGCTCGCCAATGTGGATTTTCAAGCATCGCGTTCACATCGTCACGACAGGTCGTCTGGGTTAGGTCTTTCGTGGTCAGATGCCCTTCTTGCCATCAACCTCTTTCCGTAACATTCTACGAAAAGCAGAGGACATGGTAGTCTTCTTCTATCCCTGGCACCATACGGGTAGTGGTACATGTTTTTCTTGATGCTACGGGTACACGATCAGACGCAGACATCAAGAGCAGAATTGCCGTTGCGAAGAAAGCTTTCACTGACAATAAAAGTGTTATATGTGCGAGAAATCTGGGTCTGGGCATCAAGAAACGGATGCTCAAATGCTACATCTGGTCAGTGCTAACATAGGATGCGAGTCATGGGGACGATTTCAAAGATGCCGTGAAGCCAATGTGTCCAACACACGATGCCATTGAGGATACAGAGCACTTTTGTTGCTTTGCTCTTCATTTGATATTTTACAACGAGATCTTCTCGCTGGAGTTGCAAAGTTATTGCGACCATTTGCCCAAATTTTGCAAACACCGCTCTGATACAACTCTTTGTTCTTTTTCTTTTAGTGAGTTATGTTGAGGAAAGGTCATGGTGGCCTATACAATGCCCCAACAAAGGAAGAAAGAAGAAAGCGAAAGGCTAAGAGGAGAGAGATATCAGGTCAAGTTTATTGATCTTGGATTTGAAAGATGGCAAGTTGTAAGATTCAGGAAAGCAAGAGGAAGGTAAGACGTTCCATAAGTTGCATGTTCTTGGGATGAATGATGATTTGTGAGATAGAGTTCGTGAAGTAGGCAGTGAAACTTGGAAAGGGTGTGATTGAGTTTAGCTTCTGGTGGTTCTGAGGAACTGGAATAATATCCCTGATCTCCTGAGAACAATGTCTGTTAAAGTACCTATAAAAGATGGAAAGATCTCCAACTAATCGACGATGGGAGAGAGGTTGGAGAGATTTTGTGAGGTTAGGATTATTGCATGGTGACAAAGACCTTTCAGATGACATTAATAAAGATATTATCCAATTGACCCTAAATTTTATCCATAGAACTGGTCGGTTTGGTTAAGATGATCTTAGGCTTCGACATTACTCCGAAGTCCTACTCCTCTTCGTCTTTTCTTAAAATGTTTGTAAATCTGTTTCATATTGGATGTATGGCAACGCAAATGTGATTGACAGCCCATCCATCAAATCCGTAATATTGTGACAGCACAGGTGCAATATGATTTAGGGTTTTTTGGGTTCTTGGGCGGTGGGGGCTTTGGGGAGGGACAGTAGCGGCGACTGTGGTTGTCGGTGGTGTTATCTCTACCGGGGCCTCTACATCCCAGCACTGTCGCCGGTACTAGTCCGACGTCAAATGTGAAACAGATCCTAGCATGTATCTGTATTTAATCGTATTTAATAGTATTTTTCAGTAAGTTAGCTTCGTGTTTTATGCAATGACCCTTGGGATAGTAATGGGTTCTTGCTTCCCGGAGTCGTCGTCCTTGTTATGCAATCCAGTAGTTTGCAAGTATGGTCTTAAGTACCTCATTTTTGTAAAAATCCTATATTATATGAAAAAAATCTTGCACGATCAACAAAGCAATGGCTGAGATGTGGTTCTACCGCAGAATGCTGAGCATCTGCAGGACTGGTAGGGTTTCAAACGTTGAGGCGCTCCGAAGCATGCAGACCGACCGGCTGTTGATGGAAAGGATCATGGAAAGGATCATGGAAAGGCGGTGTCGTTTCGTCGGCCATATCCTGCGCGCGAACGGAGGAATTGAGAGACATATAATGGAGACAGAGATGGACGGGAAGAAGGCGGCGAGAGGACGGCAGCAGATGGACAGCTCTGCAAGCGGAAGACTAAGATGATTTGATCTACGGCATGAATATGCAAGGATACAAGAAGAAGAAGATAGGTACACAGGCAGTGTAGAATTGATGATACCGCAATTACCACGCCTGCAATAACTGCTCTGCGTATTAACTGTATCTAAGGAACATGCTTATCTTGATGCAAAAAATTCAAAAAATACCGTAATATTCGTAAAAAGTGGAATCTGCCAGAATTATTATTATCAAAGGATTTAGATTAAAAAACAGTGAAATCTTGTTTGTTGTGATGCAATAAATCATTGTTTAAGATGTGCAAAACTCTTAAACAATAAATGAGGATGTCATGGAAATGCATCCCGTATTATCAAGTTCTTCAAATGAGGAACTACATAAAAAATACTTACTTCCTATTCCAAGTGAATCAACCAAGAAACTTTCAAACATCAAAAAAATGAAATGAACCAAACTGATCTCCTCTTTCCCGCTCATCTTAATTCTTCCTCTGTTATGCACGCCCCACAAATCAGTATTTACTATTCACATGCCACCTTTCTCAAGTTCAATAAATACAAGATCCAAGCAAAGTTCAACAGTACTTGTAGTGCTGTGATTTTCTTATCACAAAACAGATTGCATTTGCTTAGGACAAGAGCATATTTCAAAATCGAGAACTCTGTTTGTCTACTTCCATCTCCATAAAGACACAAGCATACACGTCTAGCGATTGCCCAATTCTTGATTGAAGAACATTTTCATAAAAAAAATCGTCGGATCCTGTTCAAGACAAAATATGAATGCTTTGTCAAGCATATAGGACCTGCTCGCCAATCCTTTTCACTTCAACTTACAGAGTAAATTTTTGCAACCAATTGGTAGTTACCCTGGTAACGCAAAAACCAGCGGAAGTTCCTGGCAATATAAAACCGAGCACGATTTGAAGCTCGGTCGGAAAATCTTCCTACACCTGGACTGCAATGAATTTCAGGTGAGTTTGACTCATTCTGGGTACATTATGATAACTGGTAAAAAACAATCATAATAATCAATCAAAGATGTGCTCAAAACTTAATGCTTAAAAGATTTGACAACAACTGACTACTCATGAAAAAAAGAGAAATGAAAAAATGAAAAAATTCTACTCACCAACAAACAGAGCTTTCCCTAATTTTTTGCTTTCCTTTTTGCTTGACACTGGTTTCGCTTTAGGCATTGGTTCTTTTGGAGATACCGATGTTGTTGTTACTGGCATTGTTACTGTCTTCTTTGATGATTCGTCATTGCTCAAAATTTTCCTCTCATCCTTCTTCTTGGAAGAGTCTTCTTTTTTAGAGGACTTTTTTGGCAGTTCAATATTTTTCTTGATTCCCTCATTTTCTAAGTTATCATCCTCGCTTTTCCGAGGGGACATGTCATGATCATTCTCATCTTGAGTCCCTTTCACTTTCCTGTTTTCTATCCTAGTTTTGCTACTACTGCTGTCTTTTTTTCCTGACTTTTTTGGCTCCTTCTTCCTTTTGCCATCAACTTGGTCTTTCTTCTCTTTGATATGTCCAGGTGCCTAGCATTAAACATGCATGAAAATGAACAACGGCAAATAAAAAAAATTGCTATTTAAAATGGTTCATTGTAGGAAAAGGGCAATCATTTGTAAATCATGAACACAAAACAGAGAGTGCAAAGAATTCTTTTAGGGAAAAAAGTCAATTGTATGTTCCATCCATCTGTCCATCTTAACTTGTGCTCCTCCACAGCTGATTCTCCGTTTAATGGTCATATTATTGTCATTATGATTATTATTACTATTATCATTTCCCCTTCTGCATCACCAAAACTTCCCACCTCCTCAACACTATCTTTCCATCTCTTTCTTGATTTTTCTATTCTTCTCTTCCTATTTCCTGGAGTCCACTCTTTTACTTGCTTGCCCATCTTTTATTTCTCATTCTACCCACCTTCCTTGCATTGTCTCCATTTTTTAAATGACTGACTGCACTTTGCTTACATTCTTGATTGTGTCATTTCTGACCTTGTCTCTTCCTGTAATGTCCAGTTGACCTTTCCATACTGCATCTTGCCACTAAGCTCTCCCTTTTGGAGATTTGCGAGGGTCCAAGTTTCTGCTCCGTATGTCATTGCTGGTAAGTTTTAGGTCTGCTGGTATGGTAGGCACATAGGTATGTTCTTCTTTTTCAGAAAGATGCTGTTTTCTCCAAAATACTTTGACTATGCCGCAAATATCTGGTCAATCCCTTGATCCATCTCATTTACAGATGTTAACAGCCTTCCCGTGTACCTGTATTCATCCACCTCTGCTAGTTCCTCACCACCAATTATTATTCTGCTATGCGTTGCCTTGGTTTTCTTCTTATTTAATTTCATGACATCCTTCTTCCCTTTACCATTGAGATCATTTAGCAGACCCTTCAGTTCTTCTTTTCCATTCGGCAAATATGATGTCATTTGCAAAGCTCCAATTGTCAAGTTTTTCACGATCACCATTGTATATCAGGCTTTGAAAATAACTTTCTTCCTGTCAACTAAAAATATACTTTCCTTAAAATGCCACCCTGCCAACCTTTAGAGTCCAGTACTCACCTTTTTGGGTTTATGTGAATGCAGAGATTTCCCATTGTGCAGCAAACGATTTGGGCTATCTTCTCCATTTATTTCCTCTTTCCACCTATCTACTTGTCTTGAATTACCATTCTTTTCAACATCTTCTGCATCCTTTTCATCTTCGTCTTCATCATCATGTGGTTGATCCCTCTCCCCATCATAGAATCTCCCTTCGTGCTCTTCGTCAAATTCATCATTTTCTTGAGTGTATCTGCCTTCATTCCTTCTCATAGCATCTCGTAAGCGCAGGGCATACTCATATTCTTGCTCTCTTGCCTTGACATAATCCAGATACCTCAAGTCACCATCTCTGCTTGCAAAATCCTCTACAAAAAATCAATTGGCGTTAAATTTACATGGACACTTATCTACAAAACAGCAAGGGGAGTTTCTCATACAGGATAAATATTTGAATGTTACATAAATTTCTATAAACATATGTCCTGTCAAAAACAAAGCAATGACAAACTTAGACATAAGAGTGATAAAAATGGCACTTAAATGTTAAACTATTTTGCAAAAAGTATTTTAAATATCAAGAAGTTATCAGTTTTGAAGATATTCAATTGGTAAATCACTGTGAATTGTCTCACACAATGATGAGAAACTAGACTTTGTGACTTAATTCCACCTTTGGATTTCATGCAAAAACCCATTTTTTCTTTAATTCTATTCAAGTGCTCTGATAACGAAGCAGCTTTGAAAACTTTTACAAGGCTTGCCATTCAGACACTTCCTAACCAACCAGACTCCAGGCTATATCATCTTATTCTGTCAGTTTTTGGTGGTCAGTCTGGCAATTCTTCTCTTTAAAAATGATAACTTTGACATATGTGTCTTTGTTTGTTCATGGAGAAGAACAGGCAGTGATACCCCTCTGAAGACTTTAACAAAGGGTCCAGGATAAATACAAGACTTTCACGGGATAAGCAACCTCAGTTTTCAAGATTTACTGTTTAATTATTAAAATGATTTTGCTGCCTTTAATGCGTACAAAAAACAATGTAGAGGGGACTGAAAGAATCATAAAAATAGATTATCCATAGAGCTGACTATACAGAAAATAGCTGGTGAATGCCATGTGACTCACAGGCATAGATCTATAAAAGATTGATAAATCGACTGATGGTTTACTGATAATTTTCTTGGCATGCAACATTTGAGCCCTTTGCCTGCAGTAACAGCACACCGATGCTGCACGGCCATGTTTCTGCACTGGGTTTTGTGTTGGAAAATGATTAAAGCCCCCTTTGTCCACGGGTTAAATGGAAGAAAGTAAAGTTTTTTATGACTGTCAGTGAGGCATCAAGACAGATACTAGGCACACCTTAGATGGACTGATGTGTAAAAGTGGCATGGTGTGCATCTAATCCTAATTTGTCCATAACTGGTCCAGTGTGTCAGAAATCAAACTCATTGACTATATAATAATGTCTGTCTCAACATTTCTAGCATGTATAGCAAAGGATAGAGTGGCGACTGAGGTAGTATCCCTGCTCCTGGCAGGCACTCATGGTCTGTCAGCAGGGAGGTGTCTGTTGAAGGGATTGGTGAAATAATTTGTTCTTGGATGGATCTAATGATTGAATAGATGGATAAATTCATTCATCAATTCTTCAATTCATTCATCAAATAGATTGATTGATTATCAAGAGCTATCAGAAAATAAAAAATGATAAGAATAAAGACAATTTTTGTTCTATAAAAATATCTGCTGGATGCTGCCAAATTAGACAAAAACCATCTGCCACCAAAATGGAAACCATGAATTATTAATTCAGATATTTTTCCTTGAGAATTTTAGCACCATATCCTGGACATGTTGATAACTGATGGTAATAATTCTATGTTTTTCTTGACATTTTTATTAATTATTAAATGCTCCATAGCAGGACTTGACCAAACCGTGCTTTCTTTTCTAAAGAGGCAGGTGCATATCTCACTTTGTTCCAAAAAATAATTCTAAAATAGCTTAGTTTTTATTGCATTTTGTCAGCAAGAGCAGAGTAGCTGGAAATCAAATATCCTGATTGTTCAATAGGATGATTTCAGTAGCTCCAGTGATACCCCCATTAATTAAGGAATGCCCCAAACTGGCTGAGCTCCATTTCTCAATATGCCCCCTTCTGTGTCATGCACTTCTGCAAATATATATACCATTTCAATATTCACACCTATTGCAAATTGTAGAGTAGTTGATTGTGGAAGATTTCCTAAGTTACTTTTCCTATAGCCTCAAGATACAAAATATGTTCCTAACATTGTTGGGTAAGCTGTAAACAGCTCATAATCTTTTTAAAAGGGCACATGTTGAATTTTCTCAGATCTATTAGGCTCAAAAATGTTATAAAGGTAGTTATTACACCAAAGCGACGCTCGAAACTGTTTCAAAAAACAACTTTTGGTGCGAGCATGATAAACCAGACCGAGACTAGAAGGAGCAAGGCGGGGAAGTTAATTAATTCTATCTGCAAAATCTAGAAGCGAAGAAAATAGGCATTTCGATAGGACTGAAGAATTTATTTGGCAACAGTTTCCCAGTTGCTTAGAAACTCACATCAATTGCTCTTGACATGTGAAGCGGAAGACATTTGGATACGACAATTCCAATGGTATGTGCGCTCTTATCCTATTTCATAAGCTCAAAAGTTTCCATCAATAAGCAAAATCAACGCAATAAGGCATGGATCTTGAAACGAACAAACTTCTGTCAAAAAGAACCAAGACTAAAGATCACAAATGTTTGTAAAATATGGCCTAACGACCTAGCAATGGAAAACTCACCCTCGCTGTAAGAAGAGCTGTAAGGCGAGAAAAACAGCAGTAAGGCTGCTAGGAATAAATGAGACATCTTCATTCCATTTGTTTAGTGCAAGCCATAGAAGATATCAGTGAAATACTAATTTGGTACCGAATTTCCCTTCATAACATCGCGACGGAGTACTTGTGTGCAAATTGACCATTAGAATGGATCATGTGATCAGTGGACGCACTTTGATTGGTTCCTAGTGCAAGCAGATGCAATTTGCTATCGATTTCTTAAATCTAACGAGAAACAGGAAAATTTGCCGGCGATTCTCACTTCCCCCTCCCTTTATTCTCCTTCCCTCTCCCACACTCAGCGCCACCTCCAAACCCCTGTCATCTTTTTTCCAATCTGATTGAATTTTGCTTTTCAGCTTCGTTGTCTGTATTGAATTCTTGTAAAATTGTAAGCTTGGCCATATAATACGAATGGAATTGCAGGCCAAGAAAGGACTTATGTCCGAATTGTATCACAATAACTGCTCCAAACAAGGCCAAATAGATAAATAAATGCGTAAGCACAAACATATGGAAGAAGTGAGAAAGAGATCACACAGAAGATAATCATTGACACAAGATTTAAAAACTGACATGTATTCTTCAGACAAAACAGGAAAACGGGAAACAACTCCAGTCCTGGAAAGTAAATGGGATGGAATTGTCAGCATAAAAAGCCTTTCATAATGAGGGACCAGGGCTGCCGGGAACCAGCTCGGCCCTGGCTTATTTTGTAGAATCAGACCCCAGAGAAATAGGCTTGGGGTGAATTTCGAAGACTCGGTCACAACACCTTTAAGGCATTGAGATTGACATTTTCTGTCCAAGAATTTTCACAGTAAGAACCAATTTGCATTGACCCTGCGCCTTTATCCCCCCCCCCTATTCCCTTCTTCTCGACGCTCCTGGGTCTCAGCAGTTAGCTCAAGTGACTTTTGTGACAACCGTTCATGAACACCAGAAGATCTATGGAGGCAGCTGATCTGTTTTGCTTCATATCTTGTGGAATTGAGAATGTTGTGAGTCACAGCCTGAAAAGGCGATGGTTTCGTGCGGCGAACTCTCAAAAGTTCTCCTTACCAGATGAGCTTTGATATTGTACCTACGATATTTCTTTCCGATTTGTTTAATTTTCTATCAAAGTTAAGTATGAAAAGTGAAGCTAAAAGTTGCAAATAAGGAATTGGGTGCCATGAGTCGTTCGTTGTGGAACTGAAGGGAAGTATCTTTCAAGTTCGTGCAGTTATATCCCCCTCACTGCTTGGAATTCGCGGGGAGCCTTAGTTCCTTCCAGCTCGTTCTTTACGAATAATGCAACAATCGAAGAGAGCACATTCGTGTTGGTAAGTACCATTGCAATTTTTGGTCTACCGACACAATTGGTGCTTGATATTGCCACTGAAAAGCCTAAGTCCTGAGAAGTGATTTGTGAAACCGCCTCTCGTAAACAGACAAGCATGATGAGTAATTTTGAAATCGTAAAATGATAAAGACACATGGCCTTACCTTTGTTCTCAAGAAAAGCACATTTGCTGCTAATCAATCGAGCCGTTTATGAAGGCGGCATCATCTTATACCACCAAATGAAATACTTTACTCGCAGCTGCACATCATACCAGAATCCTGAGGTATTCATTGGAAACCTTACTATTGTGGATTAACGCATGGCCGGCTTGGGCTTAAAAATGCTTACAAGCCAGCTGACTTAAGTCTGGATATTCTTTATTTTTCTAGCGAGTTATCTTGGGTGCCTATACAAAACCACAACAATGGAAGAGAAGGCTAAAAACAGAGAGAAATCAGATCAAGTTATTGATCTTAGATTTGAAAGATGGCAAGTTGTAGGATTCGGGAAAGCAAGGAGGCAAGACGTTCCATAAATTGAATGTTTTGGGATGACTGGTGATTAGTGGGATAGAGTTCATGGATCAGGTAGTGAAACTTGGAAGGGTGTGAATGAGGAATGGATAAAGGGATATGTTTCATTCTTTCGCCTTAGAAAAGAGAGGTGCATCTGCGTTGAAGATATTCGCAAAATGAACCCCACAGCATGGAGACGAAATGTCGAGTGTTCGAACAGCAATGCCTTCTTGCTTTCTTTTCAACTTTTCCCTTTTCTTCCGGCATTAAACGCATGGAAAAAACCAATGACACAACAGCTTGGGAAGAATCCGACCCCCTAATGTCTCAAAAATGATTGCTCTTGTAAGCGGGTGCACGGTCTGTATTCCTGGGCTTTGTGGTTGGTCTGGGATACTGTGGCTACAAACGTATCCAGTCTCCATCTAAATGCTCCCTCCCTTAACGTTTCATTGAAGCCTTGATTGGCACAGGCGGATAGTCAAAGAGTTATGAACCATTGAAAGAGGATTTATTCTTTTGAGAATGCTAACCCATTCGAGGAACATCAGCATGCCAAACAAGACTGATGAGGGCCATCGTAGCAGCGACTTTGCTGTACGCATGCGAGAGCTGGTTTATTCGCCGACCTCCCGACCCGCGGTAGACAGTACTGTGTTACGTGGTACCAGTAGCAAGTTCAGCGACACAAATGGGTATGAACCTGGCCTGACCTGGAGACCACCGAAGACTACGGGGAATCTCCTGGAGGGACCGGATAACCAACGAATGGGTAAGGAACGAGATGACAAGACGCTGCGGCGAGGTTCAATTCTTCACTGAGATCGTCAAAGAGAGGAAATTCAGATACTGATGACATGTAATACGCGGAGGAAGACTTGCGAGGCAGATCATGGAAGGCAGAGCAGAGGGAAGAAGAGGGAGAGGAAGGCCAATGACATCTTGGATTGGGAAATTGAAAGAATGGAGTAGGAAGAGCGCAGTAGAACTAACGAAAATTTCAGGCAATGATCGAACAGAATGGAGAAATCCGTGCATTGGACGGGCTAACAGAAAATGTAAGTGCCAACGCGAAGGTGAAAAAGGTGCCGATTTAAAGAAATTCTAAATATGTGACTTACATGGAGGTAAACAAGTAAGAATAACATTTTAACAATAGTATAAAGACGAAATACACAAAGGGGTAATGAAAAAGTCTCCTATGACATAAATGTAAAATTAGTTACACTGAAGTGGTTTACTTTCAAGAACGAAAGCATTTCGCTAAACCAAGCTTCACAAATTACATTACTAATAAAAATAACAAGAATTAATATAAAGAAGCAACTATAAAAGTATAAAGTTAATATGATCGTTGTCCTTTGATATAACTAACTTCGAATCAATGCAAAATGTCGCAACGCAATGCAATACAGGTATACGTAAATCTATTTCAGTGTAATGCTGCTTAAATCAACACATTTTGATATAGGGAAAGGGAGAATCTTTCTTCAAAACATGAGATTCAACCACTTATGGAATCAAAGCGATCAATGATGCGATTGATATGCAAAATCATTGAAATGTATAGAAACAGATCTAAAATGTCAAAAAATCAACGCAAATGCCGAATGTTTGCACGGTATTGCATCTCCAATTAGCAGATTAGCCAAACGTTTCACGAAGCAGTAAGAAAGCTTTTGATTCAATTTATTTGAATGGAAGATTGCGCGTCAAACATACTTGTCCAAACCAGTCTCCTGAACGAAAATTATGACCAATCTACCATTTCCCGCATAAAGACATGTCCATGTCCATGTCATGTGATGACATGACATGCGATGGATGTCTCCCTTTCAAACTGTGAAATCCTCACTTTACTTATCACTGGGTTGTACTGAGGTCTCTCCTCACAAAGCAAGAAATATTGGATTCTGCGGATGGTTACGTTTATTACTACAAAACTTTGATTTTTTTAAAACTGTCAATTATATGTTTACGCCATTAAATAGTCCTAAAACAAAGCAGACAAAAACACACTAAAAGTGCTTGACTATGAATTGTGAAACTATGCAGGCGGCGGCTCGGGCTTCATACACTTTTGTGGGAGAGCCTTGTGAAGACCTTCGACATGCTTGATTTCCTTCTCTAGTGGGCCTAAATCCAAATTGAAATTTTCAATTTGCTTCGATTGTGATGCAGATGCCATTTTCACTTTTTCAAATTCCAAATCTAATTGTCCTGTGATAGTGCTGTTGGCAACTTCAAATCGTTTCTCAGCATCCTCTAACTTCGCCAGGTCTAAAGGCTCCAATGCTAACAGGTCCTTCAGCAGCTGCTCTACGTCATCGAGAGCTTTCGTCAAATTGGCTGCAAAATCAAATAAATCAAATAAATCAAAGAAATTGAATCATTTGAATCACGGTATGTGTAAATTTTCTTCTGACGCAATTTTATGAAGAAATTTGAAAGGGTAAATCACGGCTAACACTTGAGCGACAATGCTTCTGACAAAACGGAAAATGTTTTGCTCAGACAAAAAATGCACATGAAAAGAAAAGCGACTTAATGTGCAAATATAGCTTGAATTGTCTGAATGCTTCAATAACGACAATAACTTCTTGGCTTGAAACATTGAGAAAGAAACAAATACAATGAAACGGGGGGAGGGGCTTTCCCCCCCCCCCCCCCCCTCGCAGTCGGAATACTATCGCGGCGCATGGTATTTTCATTGACATCAAGACAAACCTTCAGCATTTTTGGCATCAGTTTGTGCTTGTTTAGCTTCATCTAACGCACTCTTTACAGCCATGGCATCCATTTCTGCTGATTTCTTGTAGCTATGCAAAATCTTTGCCGATTCATTAACATCTTTAACAACAGTTTCCACTTCCTTCTTCAGCTTTTCAAGGGAGTCTTTGTCAGCAGTTGCATTTTCGCTCATCATCGAAATCATCTGAAAAAGTGACATCATCGCTTTTTATATAAATTCTAATAACGATTAGTGACCGATGAAGCAGGGCACAGATGATCCTCTTGGTGCCTGGTGATTAAATCTAGTGATTTATATGATAGTTTGTGGTTCGCGATGATATTGGCAATTTGAGGCTATGATTGGTGTTGATGATTTACGAAGAAACACTGGCAATCATTAATATCATTCATTCAATGATGAACAATGAAGAATCACTCCATTCAATAAGTGTTAATTGGATACCTTTTTAGACGATGCTAATGTTTTATTTGCCTCTTCAAAAATGGACCTTGCCGTCTTAGCAGCTTGAGAACTCATGTCAACGGACACCTTTCCTTCGTTCGCAGATTTCAATGCCGACCGAATCAATCGCTTAATCACTGGAATATATTTCCTGGCATCTGTGAAATTCTTCTTCGACTTTTCTATCTCTTCATTGAAGCCCTGCACGAGAGATATAAAATGAAAGTTTAATACGCAAAAAGCAAGTAGTGGACTGATTATTTCACAGACAGAAAGCAAAGTAATGATACATTTTGGAGACCAAAAGACGCATCGGAAGCACCTTAACTAATATAAAATCTTCGTTACCGTAGAAAGTTCCTTATTGCTCTTAAGTTGCAAAAAAAACTGCTGAAAACGTGTCTACTCCTCCGACATCGATAAAAAGAGAAACTGAAAAATTCTACGTGACAATCTCTCTCTAAAAGTGTGCAGCATTCGTGCAAAATAAAACGGTCAACTAAGACTTTATTTCCAAGGAGAATGAAAATGATTTTAAAATGATGGATTTTTTTCGTCCCTCTGCCGATGAATGCAGGGTGACACGTGACACTAAATATTCCAACGTACAGTCAACAACATGAGCACTTCTAACGCGTCTTTGGCCGTGTTGTCGGCTGCTTCTTTGGCCTTTCTTGCTTTTTCATACGCGGCTTTGGCCATATCGTATGTTTTATTTGCCATCATGTATTCGCTTGTTCCATTCTTCATCAGCTCTCTCGCCTCTACTTCATTCGAGCGATACTCTTCCACAAGGGCCATGTTCTCCTTGACAATAGTTGTCGATCTATTAGCAACTTCCATTGCGGATGACGTCACGTTTCTGGCTTTTTCTAGAAATAGAGCAACTGCATTAAAAAGAGCCACAGTGCCCAATTGAGATATCAAATTGAAAATGAAGATAAAAATAAATGAAAAATAGAAAGTAAGGTACAGCAAGATGAAGGTGAAAGTGACTTGAAAAACAAGAAAGAGTTTTTGAAGAGAACTGCAAGCGAAGCAATAAAACCAATATTAAACTTAAAGGTCTACCATCTCGCAGTTAAAAAGTGAAGGTCGAAAATATCTCAAAATCTAGCATTACCCTTTCTCAAAATCTAGCATTACCTCGAATCAAACGAATTCCTGTGTCCGCGATGGGTTTCAACGCTTCATCTAAGACGGTTTGGGCTTCCTTCAGCGTTTTCTCCGTTGTATTCTTTGCTTTCATTACTTTCATCGTGACAGAATTTGCTGCAACAATAGCGGCTTCTGCATTTGTCGTCATTTCATTCACCCTCCAAAATATGTCTTCCTGTTTCTGCATTGCGTCCTTTCCATAGTCGTATGCTGACTTTGCCATATCGTGGGCCATCTTTGATGTGTCTCGTATTTTCATTGCCTCCTCCTCGTGTTTGTCTGCAAGTGCTTTCGCCTGTTTAAAAAAACCGTTCAGGTCAAATGATACCATTTTAGGAGCCACACGAATTCTTAATTGATTTGCTGTAATTTTCGATCATCAAGCAGCAGTGGAAATCAACACGGTCGATTGATGGTGCGAGCGCATGACTACTCTACTCTATGCCCTGGGTTCTGTCCTAGGCTCGACTCCAAGTACGCCTTCATTTCTCCATGCTCCTTATCTGCCCCTTACCTGTCTCTCATCTGCCCGCTCATCCAGCAATACATTGACACCTGATGGCAAGCTGGGAGCGAAGAGTGGCTAGAATAGGAGCTGGCCATTCTATCTGAAAACTCTGTGGCACAGGATGGTACCTTTTTGTCCCGACGCTCCCATGGAGTGGCAGCTCAACTTAATTTGTTTCCTCTACATCATCCTGTTTATTGCAATCCTTTGAAGCATCCATCAAGTCAAAAAAATTTAAAAAAGGGTTTTGACAAATTTGCAGGCACGAATAACCCAACGGGAGGCAAAATATTCCTCCCAAAACAAAATTTAAAAACTGAGACGATTACAAGTTGCTGTCAAGGATATTCACAAGACTATATAAATTAGTTTAATTATCTTATTAAAAGAGCTATCCAAAATTTACACATTTTCAAGCTAAGTATGGACATTGTTTACTACTGCACGAAAACAATAAGCTCCCTTTCATGGTAATATCATATAATAATGGGTACGTCTTTATAGAGCAGACAATCTTCTGTCACAAACGCCCTCGTGCGTTGTATAGGACTTATCATCATTAAGTAGAAGGTATATTACTATGGTATGTTGCATGCATTGCAAAATGCCACGAACAGAAGTCTCTGATCAGCGATAACAAACAAATCAATGGTGCTTTGCTCCCAAGGCGGCAACTAACCTCGGCAGCTATATTTTTCATTTGCTTTGCAAGATCTGAGATGTCTTTAGCAAGCTTCAATGCTTCTTGATAGGCCATTGCCCCGTGATTATCCAACTGATACATCGAATCCTTTAGTAATAATTTAATTTGTTCAATAATGTTTTCCGCATCTCCAATATCCATTCTCGCCATTCGTGAATCATTAAAAGCCATTGTGAGCACAGTTTCCAAATTATTCACTTTTATTTTCAACTCGTCAAAATCATCCATAAGACTTTTGAAAAATGCTTTCAGACTCTCTTCCTCCATTTGCAATGATTTGATTTTGCTTGCTAGAGTTTTTGCCTCGTTTTCAATCCTGACCAAGGCGACTGAGAAGTTTTTGTTCCTGATTGTAAAATTCTGAGGAAGTTTCGCTTCACCAACTGACGCTTTTAAACGAATTAGTTTTTCTTTAAGTTCGTGCACTTTTCTTTGCACCAAAAAGAAACACTGTGGACAAGCTGAAAAACGAAAAATTCTTATCAAGTCTCCTTCGTCTGCCAATTTATCCACTGAATCATGCAACTCCAACCAACGATTTGCAGTAAGATACAACAATAAGCTATGGCATTGACGGGAATCTTACCGTGGAAGACTTGAAATAATTTCTCCAGACTGATTGATTGATTGATTGATTGATTGATTGATTGATTGATCCGTCGATTGATTACTAAACTTACTGACTAGATTCTAGTTCATATGGTCGCATATGAAACGTTGTTAAAACAAAGTAGATGACTTACCAATGCAACCAACAGACAGGTTATAACTATTTTGTGGGCACTGATCACATTTCACACCAAGTACGCCTGGTTTGCACATGCACACTCCATACTGGGTGCAATTCGCGCCTACTGAGCCAAATTCGTTACAGTTGCAGGCTAACAAAGAAAACAGATCGTATTTATTCAAGAATGGTTCCATACCTTTGAATTGATATCCTTTGGTCAAGTCGCATAAGGCTGGTCGAGACACCTATTCTCTGTCGGTTTCAATGCTAATCAAGACATGTCGTCAAGACAAACAAACACTGTTAATCTCGCAAGACATCGTAAAATCACAGATCTTAACTTCTTAACGAAATAACAGATGGCGAATGAATAAGCGGCTTATACAGTCTTCATCAGGTAACTAAATTTCATCTCAGTCGGTGGAGTGAGGTCAAATTCCAGATGGGCGACCTCCTGAAGGCTTGACAGAGCGACTCCATCCCTCCTAAGTGAAGGGTTCCATCCCGCAATGTGGCATCCATATTGGGCATTGATGAGCATTAAACAACTAGAGATCCATCCAGCCTACTTAAGATAATTAAAGAAAGAAGATGCAGTAACAAAAGCCTGATCTAACCTTTGCATCCATATTTTGAGAACTGATAATGGCCAGTTGCACACATATCACACTGCCTCCCTGCAACACCATCTTTGCAGTTACATTGTCCACTGTTTAAGTCACAAAATGCATCCTTTGCTCCAATTTTGTTACACTTACAAGCCTCACATCCATTCCCCGATGCGACATTCCAATACTTTTGTGGGCATGAGCTGCAATTCTTACCAATAACATTGCTACGGCATTGGCACTGCCCGTATTTGTCGCAAGGGAGGAGGTCCTTTTTTGGGTTAACGCCCGGGGGCCATACCGTCCCATTCACGAAGCAGTTGCATGCTGAGATTCAAAAAATCAAATGTTTACTATTCAAAAATCAAATGTTTACTATTCAAAAATCAAATGTTTACTATTCAAAAATCAAATGTTTACTATTCAAAAATCAAATATTTACTATTCAAAAAATCAAATGTTTTATGAAAAAAGATTCGTGCGACTGTACTGCAATAGATGTACAATCTCGATTTCAAACAGAGGCGACCAAAAAGGCTCTTAGAAGTTTCTAGGGAAATAGACCTTGAGGTCATTTCCTGTTGCCTTCCCAGAAATAGAATCTTATTGAGAATTTTGAACGATTTGAGTCCGCAACTCCCTGCATAATGAGCTAACACCATGGAGCCATTGCAACAAGACGCTTATAAAGCAATGAGTTTTAAAAGGCTTGATAAACTCCATCTGAAATTTATTGGCGGGTCAGATTAAGAATGGAATGGTGTCGCAGTATGCTAAACACTATACAATTTTATAAATTGAAACGATTACACTGTGCTAATATCTTCAGACAATGATGGTAATAAAACTCAATGAGAAATTGGATTGCTATGAACATAAAAGCCGGCAAAAGATAGAGTTAATCTGTGGCAAGATCTTTTGCGATTATTGAATGGAAACATCTTAATATGACTGTCTTTTTGAGTTTCTTTCCTCACTTAATCGTTAAAAAATTATGAAAACAACATGACGTCAAAGTAAAAATAATTCACAAAAATCGAACAACTCACGTTTGCATTGTCCTTTTGGAAGTGCCAATGCATCACCATAGTAACCAGTCTTACACATTTCGCATTTTCCCATTGGTCCATTCTTGGTATTGTAGATGCATTTCAGGCATTCGCCAGTTGTTCTATCGCAGTTGCTAATTGCATTTGCATCAATGTTGCCATTGCAACTGCATGGCTTGCAACTGAAAATTACAAAAGCAAGTCCATTCGTCAATTTCATGTTGAAAATAGAGAGAGACTTCTGTATTAGGACAAAAACTCCCTTTAATATCTAAAATTCAAATCTAACTACAACATTAACTTTCTGTCTTCAAATGTAAATTTATTCCATGCTTTAATTCATTTCGTATCCTTCTATCTTGCATCCGAGGGAGGATTTTATAAAACTAAAATGCTGCAATTCATGAGTAGCATCCAGAGACTGGCTCTCGATTTGACTAAACCCCATTATTCCTACACCTGATATTAGAGAAAGCTAGTTAATTCTCTCACTCTCAGCAAACTCCTGCTCAGGGTGGACTCAAATCACAAACCACAGATTGAATGAACGCGAGACTTGCCATTAAACTATCCCAAAAACCGAAAACAAGTCGTTTTGCAAATGCTACTTCATGCTTAAATACTACTTCATGCTACCTCCATTTTGTTTCATAGAGCAAATAATAATTAAATATAAAAAGATATGACGCGGAATTTTCATCAAAACAATCAAAAAAGCTCATTTTTTACCAGTGTCCCACAAATTTCAAATTGGGCTGCTCTTTCCAAAAGAAGCTCCCAAATTATCAATGCATTAGAAGCACGTGGGGTCGTAGGGTCAGGGGTATGGAAGCAGCTTCGTAGGGTCAGGATTGTGGGTTCAAATCCTGCCTGCATGGTTGACGATTAAGACAATTTTGGAGAGGAATGCAGTGGGCCATCTACGTATAAACATTCGCTTCCCTTGAAAATGCCTCTAGCATTTGAGATGGACGAAATCGAGTAAACTATGCAGCTTTTGATACGTTTTACGCTTACCCGGTTCTTGGTCCATTTTTACCTTCTGGGTCACCAAAGTATCCATCCTTACACCTTTCACAGCGATCTCCTTCGTGACCCTGTGGGCAGTCAGTGCAATGCACCTTACCAGCTAAGTAAATGCATTGACTTCCAAACACACATGGACATGGCTTGCAATCGTCTTTCAACCCTTCCGTTGCAAATCCATAGAAGCCTGGCTTGCATTTCTCACAGTTTTTGCCAGTGGTATTGTCTTGGCACTTGCACACACCAGTCTCAGGGTGGCATTGTGTGGCATGACCATTGCAATCGCAAGCAACGCATCTAAGACAAATACAGGATTCTTATTTGTTTGCACAAGAGCATCTGGAAGAAACCTCAGTCAGTGGGAAGCAACAAGGTTAATTTCTATGTTTCACTTACGCCGTACTTTGGTAACTAAGGGTATAAAGAGACATGGCATGCATTTAGATGTTATTTAGAATTTTCACGTTTAATTCCTTTAAGTAGGGTTGCCCTTCAGCGCTGATAGGTCTGTATCTTTTCTCCTTTCAGTTTCACTTCCTACCTAGCATCCACGGATATGATTTTGGAACCCAAGAGCTACGCTTATTGAGCAGTGTACTGCTTCCATTTCTCCACGTGACCACAGCTCGTGATTCATACGCCGGGAATCAAAGCAAGCCATCAACTCTCCTCTGTCCACAATAAAAAGTTCAATTTGAGGTCGTTGGTCTTTACGCAAGGGCTTTTATCATTGATCCTCCTTACACCTGTTCTCTGTTCCTTGCTCTAAACCCGAAGACAATCTGACAAATATATCATCATACAGAAGTTTTCACAAATCGTTCCTACCTAGGATGGGAGATGAAATGTTGAAGAGTTTTGAGGTAGAAAGGAATAAGAATTTTTTGAGAAGAATCAGAAGACCTGAGATGAATTGCTCCTTACTTTCCATATTGACCATCCTTGTTATTCTCTCTCGTGAATCCACTAGCGCATTTCTCACATTGTATCCCTGTGTATCCTTTCTTACACTTGCATTGCTCCTCCCAGTTTACCGACTGCAGCGAGTTGATTGAGGCAGGCATTGCTGTTTCCATGGAGATCGAGTCAATCACTCCTGTTATTCTACCATACGTCACTCGTATTTTGATCGCAGATAAATCGTTTAATAATTTTTGGAAATCGAAAACACTCATGCCGTTAGGCTCTTTTAAAATGAAGGAATATTTCTCAAAGCGAGGCTTTGGGGCCGGATTCGCTTGCGCCGTAATCGGGAATTCGGCTTTCAGACCAGCTCCTTCCAAAATGAAGTCTCTTTTGATGTCATCCCATCCTGGTTGAAGTTCAGTAACACCAAGTACAAATGAGAACTCTTTGGCATAGCTGCTCAAACGATTTCCTAAATACGCCTTCGGTGCAACAACATAGAGCATATCACCGGTGGTTGGGGCTGTAATTCTCACATGATGTCCTTGAAGGTCAAAATCGGCCGCTGATTGAAAATCAACACCTGAATAAGCAAAATTCCCATCATCAATTTTGGCGCAGTTTCACCAAATTCGGCACCATTGCGCTAAACGTGCTTCATTGATACACTGATCGCAAATTGGTGCGTAAGTGTCCCTTAGAAGAGAGTGAAATACCTACAAAGCACATCTTATTGTAAAAATTGATAAAAGTACTTTCTATATTGCTTTTCTATAGGTTTGGTTTATGTTTTCGTAAGTTGAAGGGTCTGTCCAGCTTAAATATTCGAAAAACTATTATTGTTTAATTAAGAAATATTCACGACTGGGGGAATTTTGCAAAAGGCTGCAGCAGACTTTTAAAGCAGAATGCAGCGCAATGGTTTGCGGTGCGAAAAAATGGCGAAATGTTTTATTATAATGCTCACTACAGATCAAAATATTGACACTGCTTGGGAATGAAACACTGATAAATAATTCCTTTTTACTTCATCCATTTATCCAAATGCCTCCAGTTACAACTATTGACAGTCTCAACTTGCACTAATTCTCAAGTTTAGCCGAATAGACTCCAAATGAAGACAATTATACGCCTGTAATTCTCTCCGTAATCATAAATTAAATCATGTATTCAACGCATTAAATATAATGCTCCTGGAAGCTCTAAAAATACTTGACCAATAGCAAGCTCGTTTTCTTGCTGCTTGGGCCAATGAAAAACGCAGATTCTATTTACTTAATTAGGTTATACAATGAGCAACTTGTTGTGGAGTCTTATTTACTGTGCAATCTCCTACCACATACCTCGGATCGAGAGTCTTACGTCAGTAGATTACGTTAGTGTGTGTCATAAGACTACACTTGGCTGATATGAAAATAAACAATACACCGAAAACAACACACAAAGGCTGAAGCGCAAGTAGGCTTCCCAACATCATTGAAGAAAAGAAGTTGAAATTCAAATACAGTTGATTCAGTTTGAATCTGATTGCTTTTTACCTGCATAATTCTCAACCTTCCATCCTTGAAGTCCATCTTTGAAATCAGTTACGACAAGATTCTTTCTGTAGCCAGGTCTGGCACTGCAAGACACTCCATGACCATAACAGAAACACGCCTTACACCCATCGGCATTCTTTTCATCCAAATCAAAATGTCCATCAACGCATTGGTCGCATTTCAAACCTTGTACATTCTTTTTACACTGGCATTTCCCTGATACATCGCATCTTTCATGGAGGCTTCCACTTTTAGAACACTTGCACGGTCTATCAGAGTGCAAGAAAAAGCGATTAGAAAATCAAGAAGAATTTAAACTTGGGCTATGATGTATGATTGATCATGATGAACCATGATTGACATTTATCAATGGTTGATGGTGGCTGATGGTACTTTATCATTGCTACTTGCACGAACGCATCAATGCATAACTGAATGAATGCAAGAATGAATGCAAGAATGAATGCAAGAATGAATGAAGTTAATTTGAACGACAGAGAGAATTTAGATGAATAGATTGATTAATAAACGCGAAAAATAATCAACAAAACATAAATTAAATTGAATGAATAAAATGCAGAATGAAGGAACAAGTGAATCGATTCATCAATAAACGTATAGAACAATCACCAAAATCACCATTTATTCGATGAATGAATGATAGAATGAATGAATGAATGAATGAATGAATGAATGAAAGAATTAGAATGCATGAATAAATAGATTAACTACTTAACGGACAGACGATTCAGTAATAGACTAAGTCATCGAACGAGTGAATAAACTAAATAGCCAACAAATCATCATATAATAATAATGCTAGCCATCCATGAAATTAAAAGATTTATTAACTAATTCACTGACAAAAACAATCTCGTACCTGCATCCAGTTTTTGAGAATCCAAAATACCCGGGTTTGCATTTGTTACATTTGGAACCATGTACCCCCGGTTGACATGCACACTGACCATCTGAGTTGCACTGTGGCCTTTTCGACCCAACGGCATCACAGTTGCAAGGCTTGCATGCTTCTGCTTTTTCTCTTCGATAATGATATATCTTGCATCGTTCGCAATTGACTCCATCAGTGTTGTTTTTGCAAGCGACGCATCGACCACCCCTTCTCGTTTGTTGATACAATTTCAAATCGAAAACACAGGAGTCGGCCAGTCCATTACAGTTGCATGCTGGAAACGACGAAGCAAATTGTGAGACAAAATGTCGATTCGCAGGGATGCCGGAGCGATTGTAGGCAAAGGGGGCGGCTCAATTCGAATCGCATATTCCTTAATTTGAAGTTGCAATTTCCAGTCACCAGCATCATCAACTTTTGTTACTGATGTTTGGCTGATAAGCCATTAAAAGGATACTTTTGCTTCCTTAAATCTCTAGTTGTATTTGTCGCTGTTTTATGAAACGATTGAATATTAACAGCTCGTGAATATTGCACGTTTATCAGTCAGTGCTTTGAGAGCTTGGTAAAGACAGCCCTTCTTGGCTGACTCTGCCCTACAGCCAAGCATCTGAAGACGTTACAGTGCTTCGCTATATAGGTCAAGTGAAAGAATTTTTGGTATTTGCCCCACAGGTTCCCAGGGCAGAGACCATTCAAAATCTTATAGGTGAGCACATTCCTGTCGTATCGAAATGTTTTTAGGATTCACTCTTGCATTGTTATCATTGAATGGGATATATTTTGCGGGCATTGAAGATTAGATGGTTTTGCTTTTGAGAGACCACGCACACGCCGCGAGAGTCTGAACAATTATGGACTTCTTTGAGTTGATAAACTAACATTTCTGTTTGGTATGACTGAAACGAGAAACTCAAGTTCAAACCGATAACATTACTTGAATCGGTTGAGACTCTATTCCAGTTATTGATTCATGTGGACATTAATTACGGATGAGCAGTAGATTGAAAGCCGGTTGAAGTAATTCACATCTTTCTGCTCGACTTGAGTTGCTTAACTTCCTTTGAGACAAGATCGATGGCCGTGGACATTCTGGGAGGATTGCCTTATCATTGCGAGTAAACTTAAATGGGAGTCAGTCGGTGCATAAAGTAAAATTCAACGTAAGAGTCGCCACACAATTACGATGAAATTACTTCGCCAAAACATTCCATCCCGAATTTCCATCTTTACTAACAAAAAAAAGCCACCTAGCTTTAACTCGTTATAAATATAAGAGTACTCTGGAGCAAAACTTATGATGAATTTCGCGGGATATTCGTGCTCCATTCGACGTTCCGGAACGATTATCACTTCTTACTCCCTAAGGGCTCCGAAACAATGACACAATGTGACAAACATGCTCCGAAAATCACAATGCGACATTCAGTTTCACCATCGTGTCACATGTCATGGGTTAGGCATAGCAAAATGGTCTAATTCAACGTTTTCCTTTGCAGAGGTCAATATTTAACAAAGTGCCATAGACCTTTAGGGGCTGTGTTTCGCATTTCAATCCTTTAATGAGGTCTTCTCGCGATTTCGGGATCAACAAGGACACAATCGAAGTTAAGGTCACATGAACAGTCACGTGAAAATAGAAGGGACATGCCCTACGTACGGTAAGTCTGAAACTGCATATTTTGAGAAGGGTAGATTGACTGATGGATTGATGGATTGACTGATGGATTGATGGATTGATTGATGGATTGATTGATGGATTGATTGATTGATTGATTGATTGATTGATTGATTGATTGATTGATTGACTATAATGATCAAGATATTTTAAGAATGGACTATGATTGCAACGAAATAACTGAGTTCATTGATAACACTGGTCTGGCTTGCCTCGAATGATAACAATTATTTCAATGATCTGAGTAATAAAATCATCTGAAGCCACATTTTGTTGTTAGAGGCTAATTGGGTGATTGGAGTTATTCCAACGACTGAAATGATTGAATCATATATGATCAATAAAACCATGACACTTACGAGAGCAGGGGTTTGCAGAAAATCTAGTTGCTCGCTTCCATGGAGTGTCATTGTACAATGGGAGACATTTCTGACAATCATCACCATCAGTATTATGTTGACATTTGCAATTCAATTTGCTGTTACCATCAGCGACACTTTCGATGCATTCTGATGCGTGACCATTGCATTTGCATCGCCCTCCTACCACTAAATTGGAAATTGCGAAGTAGTAACTGCGCAGCACATTTGGATCACCAAATACTTCATCCCCAAATGTATTCATTCTGTCCAAGTCGATCCTTATAGCTGCCACTGTCACCCATTCCTTTTCAAAATTAAAAAATCGTCACATTAAACAAATATTCACAAAACTAAGTTTTGTTCCTCTTTTCTCCCTATTTCCTGGTCATATCTTAATTAGAAACTAATAACATAATTGGGAAATACCCAAAACCCCGATATCCCTTTACTTCCTTATTTGGTGTTCGAGTTTTGCCTGATCAGTTTTCTATTGGCCAGAAAAAAACTGGAATCAAGAATGCCCGAATTTTACGTTAACTTTTCTTCTCTCTTAATAAACAAGATGATGGAAAGCTTTGTTGAATGGACAGTTTCATTGCTTAAGACGAGTTTCAAATGGTGCAAATACGCGACCCATCAACTTGCTCAGTTGTGCTCTCTCTCTCTCTCTCTCTCTCTCTCTCTCTCTCTCTCTCTCTCTCTCTCTCTCTCTCTCTCTCTCTCTCTCTCTCTCTCTCTCGCGCGCACTCGCGCACTCGCGCACTCACACACACACACACATACACACACACACACCCACACGCCACACAACCGTTACAGACCTCATTTGGGTGCCATGATATACTATGATATATATATGATGGTGGCACGGCACAAGTAAGAACTGATACAGTGAGCAGGAAGATTTGCATCATGAAAGGAGTGAGACAAGGTGACACCCTATCGCCAGTAATGTTTACAGCGGTATTAGAAGAAATATTCAGGAGGATAGAATATGAGACTGGCATCAACATCAATGGGGACTGTCTTAACAATTTGAGATTTGCAGATGACATCATCTTGTTTACGGAATCTGAAGAACAACTAGGAAGACTGCTAAAATGACTTGAATAAAGAAGGAAAGAAAGATGGTATGAAGATGAATAAAAGAAAGACAAAGATTATGTGCAATGAAGTCGCGAGAAGAACGAGAAGAAATGGAATATCTATAGATGGCGAACAGCTCGAAGAGGTTGAAGAATACAAATACTTGGGAAGACTGCTAACACCAGGAAATGAGATGGCTAGAGAAATCGACGGAAGAATAACAGCAGGCTGGAAGCGATTTGGTCAGTACAGTTCCTTCCTAAAAGACAAGAAGATACCTATGTGTATGAAGAAGAAGATCATAGATACAGTAATTTTACCCTCGATGACGTATGGAGCAGAGACATGGTCACTAACGCAACATCTAAAGAATAAATTGGCTGTAGCCCAACGAAGCATGGAAAGAGCAATGCTTGGGATCACAATAAAAGATAAGATAAGAAATGAAAATATAAGAGCTCGGACAAAGGTGGAAGATGTAGTCTGGTTAGCGGAAAAGGCAAAAGGCCAATGGGCAGGATGTTGCCCGAATGGATTTCAACAACTGGGCTAGGAAAACAACAGAATGGACGCCAAGGAACAGAGAAAGAACGAGAGGAAGACCAAAACGTAGATGGAGAGATGATATCGAGCAAAAGGCGGGAAGTAAATGGATGCAAGTCGCACAAAATCGTAAAGAGTGGAAGCGTATGTGGAGGCTATCCGACAGCAGTGGCGGGACAGGCTGAGAGAAGAAGAAGAAGAAGAAGATATACTATGGCAAGTGTCGGATGAAAAGAGCTGCGGTGTAGCCAAATTATGCTTCCGCTCTCTTGTACAATCTTTAAGAGGGCTTAAAAATGGCATGAGAAATCTTTGAGAGTGCTTAAAAAATGGCATGAGAAATCTTTGAGAGTGCTTAAAAAGATACATAAGGATCCGACCCCCGGCTTCCTTTTGAAGTTGTTTCAAGTAAACCGGAAACTACAGAGCAAGTAAAAATAGCATTTGAGTCAGAAATCGAAAGCGATGCCAAAAACATTGTGTGAGTGCGTGTATTTGTTTACAAGTTGTAGCCAATTTGACAATCATGACGACCATCGTAGTAAATGGGGGTAGGGGGCGCTAAACTTTCATGTGAGTAAGGAATGGGGGTGGCGTTGCGTTGCTGTTGGATGTGGACAAACGGACATGATCAAATTTAGGGGATATAATTCCTTGACTTGGAAGATACTGCCACTGCAAACACGCTGAACCCCCCCCCCCCCCCCCCCCGCCAAGCATATCATGAGTAAGATAAACCCGACGGTTCCGACTGCCTACCGTGGTAGCCAACGCTGGAGCGTCACGGGGGTTAGAGAGACATGAACCTGGCTGCCCTCACTTCATCAATGAGGGGGGAATTCCTTTCATAGAAACCCAATCCACCTTACTAAAACTGTCCCAGTAGACAGAAACACTAAAAATTACTTTTATTTAGAAAAGCGTTGTGCACATTTCGAAGATACTAATCGTTTTGATCTCCAGAAGTTCCAACTTGGTGTCCCACTTGGTGTCCCTCTTGGTGAGTAGTGATGACAAAACGTCAGCAACGAACGGATTTCCTGAACTAGACACACCCGATTAGAAGAAGGCCCCGCCATAATGGATCTGGCAAGTACTTCTTGAAATAACTTAAACATTCTTCTACTTGGGATTAGTCACCATGATTTACCTATCACAGTTAATGAGCTAGGCTGTGAAATGTGTTTAACCTTGATTTCACATTTGATCCGAACACCGTCTCTATTCCTATTACGATCGGGTAGCAACTTGAACGAAAAGGCACGAACCATCAATCCATACCGCGCATCACAACTAAAGAGCTCTGAATTCTCCCTTCAAAAAATGTTGCCCCAATACGTTAGGGATTCTTAATGAAAACAAAGTGCTTACCCCCGTGTCATTGATTATGAATGATTGAACCAGAGCGAAATCACACCTTATCAGGTTACGCGATCCAAAACCATTTTATGAAAAATCAATCAAGTGGGCAAATTATTACATACATTACTTCCTACGATTAAAATGCCAACTTCTATTGAGTGATAATTTCCAACATCTGATTTCAGTTCTGACTGTTGGAACAATAAAATTTGGAAAATTTCAAGAATTTTGAATGAATCTACCTGGAGAACTGGGCTACTGTCGAACCCATACCGGTCTGGCCTTCCTTCTAGCGTTGAAAAAGCAACATTTCCACCACTCATTGGTGTTATCCCGCTGTATTTTTCTGAACACAATGCAACTCTTTGATTTTCTCTTTTTACTATAAGACCTGGAGGGACGCGGTAGGATTTGAGACAAGTCCGCGAGTAGTACTGGAATGGTTCCCATTTTGCATTTCTATGTGTGCTGCTTCTTTTAAAAATGGCAAACGACTGAGGCCTTGACGAGTGGAATGTTATCCTAATGTATGTTATGTCGAAGGTTTTGCCGAGATCTAGGATAATCCTCACGGGATATTTGTTTTTAAGCGTAGTGTCACTTTGCCACCAAGTCACGCCTTTCACATTCTCATCCACCAAGTCGTTCACGTAACTCGCGGGATGTGCAAGTTTTCTCTGGCTGGCATCGCAAATTTCACATGTCTTATTCAATCCAATCCTTGCACTCTGAGCACAATATGAGCTTGGCCCGTCCAACCCACAAGTGTTATTCGCAGAAATGTCTTTCAAATAAGCAGCATTCACAAATTCGGGCATGCAGCGAGAGGGCCTACCATCAGCTTCATAACATTTCTTTGCTGTTCCCAACTGTGACACAGTCCTTCCTATAAATACAGTCAATACTAAGGCTTTGATGAGACTCTCTGTGGCCATCTCTGCAAATCAGTGGTGAAATTCAAGCATAAAATTGTATCTAGTTGTTCCTCAATGAAGCTTATTCAGTGGTGGCACTTCATATTACGCTCCACTTGGCCACCTTCTTCAGTGACTGTGTGATGATTTGTGACTTTGTTGGGTCTCCCGTCTCCGTGGCTTTCACATCGCTTTGATCGATGTGCGCTATGAAATCACAGCCATTGTCACACGAAACCGCAATTGTTTAATGTGGCAAGAATTCCGGAGAACGGAAGTGAGTGGAAGAGAGCAAAGGAAGTCTGGCGGAGGAACTAATTATTGATATGCTGCGGAAGGAAGGAATGGGTTAATTTCCAACCAGCTTTAACAACGCCCTTTCATAAAATAATACGTTTTATAATGAGTCTTACTTCGACCATTTTTGCGACATTTTCAAAATTATAGGCACGACAAAAAACAAGTAATGTTGATCGTGTCGCACTGGCGGTGCTTTAACAGATAAATCAACACTGCAGAATTTACAAAGGCTTTCCTGCTGTTGTTTCAACAGCACACCGACATCCCTGGTTTTAGTTAAGAGATCATAAAAACCCACATCATAGGGAGAGTTTTGCCGGGGGTTTGACTTGTCCGTATTCATACAGAATGTTTGTTAATAAGGCACGCAATTTCTTTTCAGTGAAGAATCACACAACTTTACTGATATTTTCAAGGCTCTCTGTAGTAAGAGAGTTTATTTTCGAATTAGATTCAATCGAGTGCCCTGATTTCGAATCTGCAATTATTTTACTGATATCTCGTACCGTATTACTTTTTTAAGAGTTTAAAGTTCGTTTTCGAGTTCAGAATTTGCTCAACAAGAATTCTTGGAGACCTACATTGTGACGTCAAAATGACGTGCAAGACTTTCTCGGTCATTCGATTTTTTCACGAGAATTTATCGGCTTTTGAACAAAATGACAGAATCGACTTCCGATTCGCTGACGCCGCCTTCAATTGCAAGTCGCTCAAAATGCCGAGATTTACAAATGCTCGTAATTCGTCGTGATATACTTTGTGACGTCACAAAGTAAGTTTTGTGTTTGCGTTCTTCTAGTCTTTTTTAAGTGCTGTCTGACACTTGTAACACAAAAACGTTACAAGGTATCAGAAAAACTACCACGGATTCGAGATTATGACACTTGATTACACCTTATTCCAAAATAAAATGCTTTCACGGGAGAGACCCTGAGAAGATTGGCTATGGATATGACGTAGCTACCTGGACCATATCTCATGAGAAATGATACGCAAGTGTGGTGATGCTGCCAATGCAAGAAAGCAACTGAAATATCAAAGAAGGAAAACCTGGATGATGAATGACGAAATCGTCCAGTTCAAAAATCTTTCTATCTGCACGATGTTTAAACAGACATGTTTCAAAGTTGTGCTAGAAATTCTAGAGTTTTATACCCGGCCAGTTTTAGTTACCAAATACAGTGGGGGTTAATCATAATGACCTAGACTTTTTCATCAAGTAATAATTTTCTTTTAGCTTTTATCAAGGAATTACATCAATGATAATAATAACAATAATTTAAATTCCATTTGAGCATGTGTATCATGAACTAATCTTTTTAAACCATACATCGACACCCAAATAACATTTCTTCGTTTTCTTCTTTTTTGTCGTCTCCTGCAGGCTTCCGCTAAGTAGGATTCCAGGTTTATGTTCCATTTATTCCGGTTCATTGCATGCTTTTCTGCCAGCCATAACTCTTTCATACCGTCTTTTTGTGGCAGCCGCTTGTTCACCTTTTAGACCATGTTGCATCATGAATTAATTGTGTGAAACAGTACTTTTGAAATACAAAAAACAACAGCATACCTCTCTTTTATGATAATGGACTCTCTGTCCTCTCGACAACGTCAAAGCCATTCGTCTCATCAATAATCCTAACCTCCCCAAACCTCTCCAACCTCTTTCCCATCGTCACTTAGTTGGAGATCTTTCCATCTTTTACAGATACTTTCACGGACATTACTGTCACGAGATCAGAGAGTTCTTTCCAGTTCCTCTGAGGCGTGTCAGAATCACCAGAAGCTCAACTGATTCACACTCTCTCCAAGTTTCATGACCAAATCCTCGAACTTTATCCCACAAAGCAGCATTCCTCCCTAGAACAGGCAATTTATGGAACGTCTTGCCTTCTACTTGCTTTTCTGAATCTTACAACTTACCATGTTTCAAATCTAAGATCCATAAACTTGATCTGATCTCTCTCTCTCCTCTTAGCCTTTCACTTTCTTCTTTCTTCCTTTGTTGGGGCTTTGTGAAGGCCGCCATGACCTTTCCTCAACATGATTTACTAAAAAAAGTTGAACGATGAATCACGTTATTGGATTAAAGGGGCAAAAGAGAGCACGACCAAGTTACAGTGGGGCCAATTAGATGATGAAGCACCTCAAGGACGGTCAGTCCAACAACGATTGTTTATCTTTGGAAAGCCAAAAAACCTTATATGCTGAGCAAATATACAGTTGACGTTGCAGTGACATTGACAAGACAAATTGATTTAAACTGATAAGAAGAAGGGCCAGAAAGCTGTTGTGTCAATTAGAGGGAAGGGAGGGGAAGTTGAAAAGGAAATGAATTTTGAGTGCGCCATGGGGGTATACCATTGACAATAGTTGTAACCAATGGCATTAACCATGGTTTTCAACTATAATTATTATTTTTATTAACTAGAGCTTTCAATGACTGTACAGAGGCTGCATCAAAGTGCAATAACGCTGGTGACCCCAGTGCAGTTTTAACCCAGGAGAGCAGAGTTCTAGCTTCGCTGAAAGAAACAATGATGCCAGAAAATCGTTCATCTTAAGTTGTGGAGGTCCGGCCCCCGGCATTTACAGACAGTCTTGCTTCTATCTACTTGCTATACAGTGATCCCTTGTATATCACGGTTAATGAGGACCAGAACCCCCGCATATGAAAAAGTCCGCGATGTAGCGAACCTCCCCCCTTTCTAACATAAGGCGCTTTTTTGGACATATATGATATAGATAAGTGTATATAAAACCGTGATGAATATATTATGATTATACAACATTAAGGAATAGTAGAATAGTGTTTGTTTACGCTTAGCCTAGCCAAAACAATCAAATCGACTTCATATCGTAAAAAAAAATTCCATGTGTGTGTGTGCTTGCATCGATGGAAAAAAATGCTACAGATGTAAATAGTGTACATACATGCACTTGTAAATCATAACACAATAAATATAGTACAGTAATAATATAAATATAGGTAACAATTAATAAACAAACATAAGTACTAAGCATGATTAAATTATTAATTTCTAAATGAATATTATTCAACCTGCGAGGCACTGAAACCGCGAAGTGCGAAGCGCGAAGTAGCGAAGGAGCACTGTATACCCGAAAACTAAGAAAGTACCGCGAAAAAAATTTAATTAATTGAATGAAGGACTGTCAGAAATCCTCAGAGTCACACAGGGTCAATCTATTTTTTGTTCAAAAACAGCGTATTCATGTTGTTCATCAAAGCGAAATTCTCGTGGCTTTGAGCTGTGATATCCTCGGATGTTCAGGAGTATAAAACTTCCCTTACCCCACCACTGATTATTGGCGGATTGATGACTTCAAGTTAGAGTGCGAAGATAGCAAAGCATGAAAAAGGTTTTGTATCATGAATGTGTTGTACTTACATGGCTACCATAGCATACCGGATCTACAGCACTGGATAGCACGCGACTCGTGAACAGATCAAGTCTCTGTCTTCTCAATAAATAGTGCTGAGCTCGAATCCCTTTAGAGCTATCGTTGGTAAGACATTTAAGACCATTCAACCTCAATCGCTTATGCTTAAATTCTATTCCTCGGTGTGGGTACCTTCCCTATTCACCAATAGTGTAGAACTAAAGACATAATTAAAAGGTTTTTCTAACAGAGAGAAGTTGTTAGGTACCAAAGCAACTAATCGCAGACAGCAACGTAGAAGCAGAGAGTAGAGACAGATATCTGAGCTATTTCACCAGGGAAGTGGATGTTATGAGGAGGTTTCCCGTCACCTTCTTTACGAGTAGCAACTTTATGTTGACAGATGCAAAATTCCAACCAACAGCCACCGCATAATCACGAGTTTCCACGTTTAATCGTTAGTCAACCGATTGACGAATGGTGCCAAAACGAGCAAATTGGTATGCTTTTTCACCTTGAGTTCTTTCGAGATATGTGTCTTGTGCTAGTCGTTCACTTCTGCAAGTTATGCTTAATGGTATTCATTTTTTTTCACTTTGTCATTCTCCATTGTCATTTTGGAACTTTAAATATGGAAAGGATGATATGGTATCTAACTTCTCTATCAATAAATCTATTGACTATTTCTCTTTGTAAGTTTGAGAAGGACACATTTTGATAGCAGTCCTAATAAACTGAGAGGTGTAAGTCATTTTAGAACACTTAAGACATACATAGCCATATGTAGTCATACATAACCATGCATAGCCATGCATAGCCATACATAAAATTGAACTGGGTTGAGATGAGTTGAATCAAATTGACGAGTCCTCTTGTTGTGTCGTGGCATCTTCATGCCATGGACGACATCTTTGTCAAACGTTCCCATTGCTTTCTATCCCATTCCTCTGCACATTCATTCCAGCATTCACATCCGGTGCCGCCCTCTTGCCTTTCGCCCGTCCATCTCGTTGTCCACACGTGAGCTTTGCATGCTTCTCTCCGATCAGTCTGTGCGGTGGAAACAGCCTCTTTATCATAACTTGCACCGTATCATGATTGAGCAACTTGGTTTGTTTATGGACTGCTTGGAAATCATTTCTGGAGTGATTGGAAGTAATTTCTTAGCAGAATTGTTCTCTCTTTGAAGAGCTGATTGAAAATGGGAAGATCAAACATGCATAAGCATCTTTGTAAGATCATTTCAGTCTTATAATCTTAATATTTAACGGAGATCACTAAATCCCATATGGGGAGACTTAGGACACATTTCACGTATATGTGAGATGTAGAAAAAGGAGGACCCAGGGTCTCGATTTATATGTGAACGTATAATTTTACCGTATGAACAACAATTATCTGCTCAGTAGTCAAACAAGACCTAATAGTCTTCTCTATTAACTAATATTTACTTAATATTATGACTTTTTCTCTTCTATATTCTTATTGTTGTTTGTTGATGTAAGTCAGCCAAATACAAGTTGCCTTTTAGTGAGATTTGTATTTGTAGCGCTTTAAGTATTTCATAATAGAACGAAATTTGGAAAAAAAGCATACTTCATAACACAACTTATTTTGCTTCTTTCTATATTATTGTTGTTTGTTGATGTAAACCAGCCAAATATAAGTTGCCTTTTTAGTGACATTTGTATTTGTAGCGTTTAAATTATTTAATAAAAGAATGAAGTTCAAAAAAATTATTACATTTAGTTGGGCCTTAGGGATTAAACTAGTTAAAGAATATGAACTACTTGTTGCAGTGGTTGTAAGTTTGAATCCTGCATGTTTCCAAGTAAAGGCTTCATCAGTGAGTATGGGGAAGCATTCAATGCAGCAGCTATGAATATATAACAATATTTTACCTCAGACCAGCAAAGTGGAGCACTCTGAAGATATTATAGCCAGTCATCAGATTGCTTGCCAGTGGTGCTATCAGTTTTTCATGTTTGAGAATATTTGTGGAACAGATGTCCAAGCGATAAAGTTGTCATCTCTCAGACACCTTGGTTTCTTTTTGCAATTATGAAGTTCTGAAATTAGATTCAAATTTTAAAGCATTTTATATTTTTCTCTTTCTCTATTTTGCCATGCAGTGGAGGGAATTTGGAAGCAGTCATCAGTGACGTGTCATATTGTAAAAAGGTTAAAGGGTTCTCTCTCAACCACTGGTCTAAATCAGCCAATTGCAAATCTGATTAGTAATTCCTTGATTGACGATGATGCACCAGGTAACTGGAAAGTAATTCACTTTGTATCATGATTGTGGTGCTGTCCAATGGCAGTGGAAGCCACGGGGTAAGGGGGAGTGGCCTAGTTGTCCCATTGTCTATTCAACCCCTGTTTAACTTTTTGTGAAAGATTGCTATTGTTGTCAGATTTTTTGTCTGATTTCAGTAAATGTGTGGTTAAAATTAGATAGTCGTAAGATTCTGAGCTTTGATTTGCTCAAAGTGAGCATTGATATGGTACACTACGGTTTTGAAGATCGTTTAAGAAAATGCTTCAGACCAATGAAGGAAAGAATGACGTTTTTGTCATGAAGTGGTTGAGTACCATTGTTAGTAAGGGCAAAGGGTCACCTTCTTAGAGATGTAGCGTAATGAGCCATGGGATTGTAACGTATTGTCATCTTTTTCTGCCCAACCTTATTTAGCCCATAGCTTTGCACCAAGTAGCCACTTACTACAGGGTGGACAGATGGAAGATCCGGCAATGGGACTGAGCATGACTTCATCCCAAAACCTTGAATACAGTAGACATGTGTTATAAGTGACATGCGCCAGCTACACCTCAATCTTTGATAGGATTTCTTCAATTGTAATTGTGCCAATTTTTTCTTTCATCTAATTTGTCAGTGAAAGATTCTCTTGACATTGGAAAAAGCTATAATGAAAATCATCATGGACTTTCTGCCTTACCTACAGATGGTAAGAAAAGTACAATATAGGAAAATATGTGGCTACTCCTGTAAATTCTGTGTCATAAAAGCCAATGCTATTTTAATTCAAGACTGATTTGCAAATATTATAAAGCTATTTTGATAAATCGAAAAATTCACGAGTCATATATGCAATCTAAAGCTGAAAGAGGGAAATCTTTGTTTTCATTTATCAAATTCAGTAGCAAAAAGGCAATCATTGATTCTTTCATTTCAGTGCGTTTGGAGAGATTGCGTCATTCAAATATTCCAGCTTTAAGTGTGAAACGAAATATTGGACAACCAACTCATGAGACACATCCTCATCTTTTGAATCAGAATGAAAGTAAGCACATTACCAATTTCTTTTTTATTTGCTTTTGCTTTATCTCAATCAAGGTTGGTCAAGCATCGTTTGAGAACTCGTTACAATTTAGTCTGTTTGCCATCTTCAAAATAATAATTGCTTCACACTATGTCTTGATTCTTGTTCCCATGACAACCATAAAATGCCAGGTACCATTATTCGAAAGGAATTTGGAGTCCTGCTATTTGAAAGGCGGTTGTTGCTGCTGTCTTGATTTCTTCTCTTGGTTGGACAGGTTAATCACTGGTAGTCCATCAAAGATCAAAATCTTATCAAATCAAGTGTAGCTAATTGTAAACATACTTCTTATCAAATTATCTGCGTGAAAAATAAAGGAAAAGTGCGGAAAAGTGATGCAGAATCCCCACATTGTTATATCTTAGCCGTCTCAAGGATCGAGCAAGTATGGTATCTACATCCCCAAAATCCATCCACAAATTCTCGGGCTGTAGAAGGACAATTAATCACGTGATCTTTGATCTTCCTGAAACAGAAATCGTTGGAAGTTCGATTACTAAGCAAAAGATGCCGGAATTCGGATGAAAATGTGCATAAGATTACTACATGCAACTGATGCTAGATTTTCTGAGCACTGAGATATCATGTCGTATCAACCCTTCAGACCACAGTTGGTCCTTGTTTTGGCGCTGCTACGAATCTAGATTAAGAAAGATGGTTTTCCGTTTTAGAGGATCGTGTTTAAAATCGTTTTTAATCGTTGCTTTCCTCGTTAGTGTCGGTTATATTCACTATGGTTGGAGGCATTTAAGAATTGATCTACAGAACATGCTTTACTTTTATCGACGGAGTAGCAGGAGAGAACACGTTTCTGAGAAAAATGATAGATTTAATAAGTTATTCGAAGAATTGATGGCGATGGAGAAGTTTAGTGTAGTGCTTGATGAGCCAAGAGAGCCTATATTGATTCCAGCCTGGGTTAAAAAGAATTTGGTTAGATCGAATGACAGAACAATTGGTAAGGGAGAGGTGTTATACTGCACCTGTGTGGTTTTTGCATTGAAAAGCTTTTTAATGGAATGATTGCTAATAAAGATTCACAATTTCGTTTGAGATCTCAGTTGCGTAGCGTTTTAGAGAACTGTGTGAAACTCATTCATATCAGAAATAAGAACCTAAGGCATTTTGAGTTTCTGTTTTCTTACGAGTAAATTCATTTCGAAGATGGAAATGGGTGGATTAGATGATGTAATCAATGATGATTTTGATAATTAATATATTCAATAATATATTGCATCGCAAAGGTTTTCTGTAACTTTCTTGACTTTGTTCTCATTGTCTACTCATTCTAGTTTCAATTTTTAACCTTTATTTTTTAGTTACCCCTGGTATATCAAAGTTTGAGTTTAAAGAAAGAAGAAATAGATTTTTAAGGTTAGTTTTATAAGCTTGAAAGCGCTACCCTATCACCATTTCATGTGTCCATATAGATTCCTTCATACACCAATCTCGATTGATTGGTCCTGGTTTCCAATATCTAGCAAGTCATTTTTAGTGGTTTTCATACAAATGACAGTGATAGCTATTTTGATGGATAAGATGTATTGCTATTAATGCTATTTAAATTCTATCTGAAGGCTAATTGCAAACACGGCTGCTGGCAAAGCTTTTGATCGACATGCAATTGTAATACTTGGAAGCCCAATGAAGTTAATGAGTGGTGATATTCCGTACGTTCGTCATTATACACATACATTTCTAATCAAACCCTTGATCGTCTGTCGTCTGGTAATCAATTATTGCACCACGATCTTCTCCGTTTCATCATTTCGCTAATTGGTTGATCCGCGGGAAGATGTGTTGGTATTTAGCTCAATGAACCTTAGTCGATGGCTCGAATCCTAACCAGCGTCAAGTTCTGAGAAAGATTGAGGAGAGCTGGTAAATCTCTGTCTTTCTTTCGCGTACCAATCAAGGAGTTAATTCACAGTTAAAGAAGAAGTCAAAAGAATACTTTTGAAGAGATCAATAGTTTTTTTGAACCAATTTTCTATCAGAGGTTCGGTGGAACACCTAAGAAATGTCAATTTTTTTATTTCATCCTCATTTAGGATGAATCCAGGTTGTAACATCTGCCGATTTTTTTTAATTTTCAGTTATCCATTTCATCAGAACTCAGACTTTTTATATCTGACTGGATTTAAGGAGCCGGATGCAGCCTTGATTCTAGGTGACGGAATCGCCTAATTCAATTTTTGCTTTTTAAAATTTCTATGATTTTTGAATCATTGGATATTTTCAATATCATTTTATTGATTGAAGTCCATCTTGGTTTGTTTGTGTGTTAACGTGAATTTGAAGAAATATCGTAATTAATATGAGGATGATTTGAAATTTAGAATCAAAAGGGAAGGAGTCGTTTCCAGACCATAATATGATACTATTTGTGAAGCCAAGAGATTTAAAAAGGTATTTTCTTATTCCCTTTCTGCAGTTTGATGAGCTTCTCCAATCTGAATTAATTTTAAATCGTTAAACAACTGACCAATCTGTCGCAAATATTCCAATATTTTGTTTCCTGTCGATGCAAAAGCATCAATGCAATGTGGATAAGTTGTATCGTCCTACCCCATCTATTAGAATGCTAGCCTGGCAGTCTTTGAATCTTAGTTTCACCCTGCTAGCATCCTACTTTGTAGAAATCATTTCATGCAAGAGTAGTTGGCATTTTGTTTAGAGCACGTTTCTAACCTGCTAATTTCCCGGGTTCAAACCGTCCTTATCCCCGCTTCTTGATGCCCTTTTTGCGTCAACCCGGCAGCAAATGGGTACAGCTAGGGAAAAGCTGGGGGGTAAAGTTGAGGGAGTTTGTTTGTTCGGCGATGGCTTTCCCGAGATCAGCCATTTGCTGTCAAGTGTCTTGACTGACCTCATTGTGTTCTTCTTGGTTTCCTTTATCAACTTGAGCCAGGCCAGGCCTTGGGTGAGACCGAAGACTTCTACTTGAATTATCGGAACTTTGTTGTTCAAAAATTGATGAGACCGGGTCCTTCGCCACTGTTATCGGCGCACTGCGAGCTTGGTTTGCGAGCTTAGTTTGTGAGCTTGGTTTGCGAGCTTGGTTTGCGAGATTGGTTTGCGAGATTGTCGGAGTGAAAGATAACTCCAGAAAAGCGAGAGTTTTTTCGTGTCTGCTTTTTAAAAAAAAAAAAAAAAAAAAAAATTGACGAACTTAACTACAGACTGTATTCAATCAAGACGTGGTTAGTTCAAATACCAAATGTTATCCAATAAGAATTTGACGATCATGTGAGTTATTAGTAGTACACATGACAGCTACGGAGAATGCGATGTGGTGACGCGTGTGCACATGATTTGCGGAACTGTCAGACGGGGAGAAAGGGAGCTGGCCAACCTATCTCACGATGTCAAGGCTCAGGGTAACACACCTCTCTCACATGACGCTCAGCTTTTGATTATGACTGATCTGTACTTTGGCACAATCCCAATTGACGCCTTGCAGCTCGTGTGTGGTTAAGTTTGTTTTCAAACATTATTGGCAATCTCTAAGACTAATCTCAAATGTTGGTAAGTACTTATTTTTCGGTAGACTCACTGCCGAGTGTACACAAAGAATCATGATGAGTGATCTTATCCACATTAATGTTAAATCGGAATTACAGGAAATTTCCTATATCTTTGCTCCCACACGTAGTACGTCTTTCTATCTAATTTTCATGCTTTTTTTTAATTCAGAGAGATTTGGGACGGCCCCGTTTCTGGGCTGGATGCCGCAATCGATTTTTTTGGTGCATCACATGTATGATTATCACCTTTATTAGTTATTTACTTGGTTTTTTCACATTCATTTGATAAGTGTATATCTTTTGTGCCAATATATCTGTATTATTGTCACACTTATATGAATATGAGATATTTTCATCATCATTAACCTTTGTTATCTCTTTCTTATTTTGAAGCCTTTTACTTGTCGTTCTTTATCGAATTCTATGGCAATGTTATATTAAAGTTTTATTGCAAAATTTAAATTGCCATAAAGCTTCGAACCATTTCTTTAAGCTTCGCTTTGATCAACGCTAGCTCATTGAAGCTTTTCGCCTGACATTCATCAGTGTAATCAACATCAGAAATTAAGACTGAAATCAAAGTATAGAAAATGTGAGAGCTATTTCTCAAATAGGAGACTTTGAATATGTGATTCATTGGTTTCCATGTTTCAGTGTCCGATCATTCTGGTTTCAGTAGCAGCTCCTCTTGTTTTTAGTCATATCCCATCACTTCATTGCAAACAGTTATACGTGAGAGGTATGGGGACAATAGCCATTGTTTGTGGTATAATCTGGCAGATAACAGTACCAATCCCAAGATTCATAGTGAAACAATCAATCTATTGAATAGTCGGCAATTCAAGTATCCAGGTGAGCTGTGATTATGTGATGTGCAGAAGATATAGTTCTCTTTGCTTGGAAATGTTTCCAAAAATTGTTTTTTATGGCCATTCTATGTTTTTGTCTTGACGATTCTCAGAAGGCTGAATTTTTTCTAACATTGGCACTGGGATTTTTGACCATGTTACTTTTGTTTTCTTTCCTGGTTTCATGATACATTAAATCCATTGTAAGCATCCACCATGAAGTTCTAAATTGTTCAATACCTAGATTAACCTTAATCCTAATGGAGAAAATGGTTATGATGATAATGATCATATGAACAGCATAGTTCCTCACACAGTATTACGTTTCCAGTTTTGAAAGTATTTTTGGAAAAGTAGGGGCCCTGTTGCAAACTCAACTGACTCAACAAAACAATTTGAAATCAAACTTGAATTGATAAGCAAAAAAGAGACGCTGAAGAACTGCTCATGAAAAGCGTTCAATTCAAGATCATTTGATGATTCGTCAAGCATTTCTTATTGTTTTTTCAATTCAAAAGCACTGCACCCAATCAGCCACAATGTCCAAATTTTGCGATTGATCAAATCGGAAAAAGAAATTGCACTGCTGAAAAAATCAGCGAAAATTGCGTCGAATGCATTTACACGGGTATGGAAGGATAAAGTTAATGTTGCTCTCTTTTATTATTCATATTTCTGTCTTGCTTTCATTTTACTAAATCTGAATTGATTCGGCCTTTCCTATTGATTGTTTGATCAATTTCGAATGTCGTTATTCCCCATCGATAATCTAATCCTAACCTGTTGAGATGAAGTTGATTCATTTCGAAGGAAGACCATGCTGTTCATTCCAGAATATTCACTTGTGACCAAGCATTCAACGTAAACTTCTGCTGATGCTCTTTAAATGAGCTATTTCAACAATACCAAGTCGTCGCGTTTTCATGGTTTTGATATTGATTTGAAGGTTATGCTAAGCACATTGCCAGGCTTAGAGGAAAGCATGCTGCATGCAATACTTGAATATGAATGCAAACTTCAAGGTGCACAATTTTTGGCATTTCCTCCTGTGGTTGCTAGTGGATTGTCAGCAAACACCCTCCACTACATCAGTAATTCCCACATCATCAGGTAATATTTGTTTTGAATTTTAGCTATTTACTCCAACTTCGTTTCGATTACGAATGGGATGGGAGGGAACTTAAGATCAGCGTGGGAAAATCTGGTTTTATTCCCAAATTGCCTGAAGATGGTCTAGCACAAGCTATCCAGGATTGAGAAGAAGAGCTCTTCCTTAGAAGCCAGTTTGCGCCTTAGAAGGCTGATTGGTAGCTCTCTTTTGGCAAAGTTTGAGGACGAGTTGTTGATTTTGAGAAACTTAGAGATTAGGAAAAGTTGAGAAATCTTTTTTGGATTGACTTTGATGGGGCATGTAGCAATCGACATGGCAGCGAAAAGCAGAAGTGAAGTGCAATAAGATGAAGAAGCGCGGGAGAATAGATGAATAGAAACGAATAGATAAATGCTGATAAATGTAACACTTGGAGCTTTTAAAATTGGAGTTTTGGTGAAAAGGGCTAAATTTTTAGCAGATTTTTCTATGAGAAAATCACATTTGCAGTATTCTCAGTGGACATTTTTCGAATGTATTTTGTTTGAAATGATGAAACCACGTGGATCAGTCGTCAGGAAGACAACCTGATTTATGATGATTTCTGTTCCATTAATAATGATGCAAGGCCCTCACTTGTTTTAGCTACATCGCTTCTTAAGATCAAATATTTCTTATTCAGGAGAAGTTGGCGTTGTGGTGAGAGCATGCGTCTTCTTTGTTGAATGCTTTGGGTTACCGCGTCTGGATGTGCTTTCTCTTCCCATTTAGCAGTGAATTGATGTCTGATTTGAGTAGGGAGGAGGGTGGGAAGGAGAGAGCTGGTCACACTACCTCACTTGTGAGTGAGTAACAGAGTGGCTTATACAGTTTCCACCAGACGACTTAAGTTAGGCTCGGTCAAATGAGGTTGACTCAGATGAGTGACCTATCGGAAGCTTGCCACTTAACTCACTTCACCGCCATTCGGAAGAGGCGTTCAACTAAGGCTCTCATGCCTTGGTGCGGTGTACATGATGTGCTTATACTAAGTTTCAATAGCCGTAAGGCCATCCAGCCTACTTGAAATATAATATTAAAGAAAAACACAACTTAATGGCTCAGAGCGGTGCCTTTCAAACAAGGTAAACTCCAATATTCGTATCGGATTCGGGACTCAATGCTATTAATGTTTTTGATGACTATGTTCGAAGAAAAGCTCCATTCATTAGTTTATGATTTGATCGATTCAAGGGATGGTGATTTGGTTTTGATGGATGCGGGCTGCGAGTACAATGGCTATGTTTCTGATATAACAAGGACCTGGCCTGTCAGTGGAAAGTTTTCTGAAGTGCAGAAAAAATTGTACGAGATCGTATTAAGGGTGCAACTTCATTGCATCGAGGTATGAAAATGTTTTCATAACTTATGCAATGATTTTTTATTTGACAATTCTTATGCTTTCGCTTTTGTAGTCTCTATCAATCTGTCTGATTGAGAAACTTCATGTTGCAACACCTTGGTTTGGTCTGATGGGTTAATCGCCATTGAAGTAGACGGCTTCCTCTCCAATCTGCACTCCATCAGTGTTGGTGTACCCCAGGGCTCTGTCATCTCCCCTGTACTCTTCATTCTCTTCATACATGACCTACTGTCCTCTACGTCTTCTAACATCCTTCACTCCTTTGCCAATGATACCTTCCTAAGCTCTTCTTTTTCATTCAACCCACATGACCATGTCTACGGCGATTTCCCACTCCATAGAAACGACCTATTTGACAATCATGGAGAAATGGGGTAAAGGCAACCTAGTTTTGTTCAGCCAAAGCAAGACGACACAGGCTGTCATTTCATGTAAACGCAACTAAAAATATTTCCACCTGTCCTCATGAATGGTGATGAACTGGACACTTCAGCTTCTTTCACACAACTTGGTCTTTCTCTTTCGTCTAATCTCACTTGGAAAACTCACATCCATTCCCTTGCTAAACATGCATCTCAAAAGCTCGGTTTCCTCGCCAGAGCCCGTGGGTTTGGTTGCTGTGGTTTGATGAAAAGGATCTTACAGATTGGAATATCAATCATATGCCTATTCGTTGATTTTGCTATGAAAGAATGATCCTCTTATATCACAACATATATCCTATCCATCTTCCAATTAAGGTCTTGATACTTTCATGAAAGTTTTCTCAGGAGATCAGGGAGATCATTCCAGTTCCTCTGAGGCGTGTCAGGACCACCAGAAGCTCAACTCACTCGCACTTTTTCCAAATTTCACTACCTTGTCTGCAAACTCCATCTCACAAATCATCATTCATCCCAAGAACGTGCAATCTATGGAAGATCTCGCCTTCTCTTCCCATTCCTGAATCCTACAATTTGTCTTCTTTCAAATCTAAAATAAAAAAACTCGATCTTATCTCTCTCTCTCTCCTGTTCGCCTGTCACCTTCTTTCTTCCCTTGTTGGGGCTTTGTATAGGCCACCATGGCCTTTCCCCAACATAGCTCGCTGGAAAGAACAAAAATAAGCAGCTGGTCAATAGTATTTTTTATTTCGTTTTATGACTTCAAGGCATTGGTACCATTGGTATTTCTCGAAGCCTCATTAGTCCGCAGTAATCTTCCATTGTTTTCTTTGAATTTTTAGCATTGCAAAGTTGGCATTTCCCTGGATGAGTTGCATCGTGAAATGGTGACATCGTTGGGATCTGAGCTCCAGCGTACGTCATTTAATTTTTTCTCTTTTTTGTTTATTTTTCTTTCATTCAGGTTTTCATTTTTTTTCACATTTTCTTTCTTTCACTCTTCACCCGTTTCATTCATACGTAGTTTATGTCTGTTCTACCCTATATTCCCATTTCATTTAATCGATAGATATCGGCTTCATTCCGGAGAACTTGACAGAAACTGTTCTCAAGAAGGTATTTCTTGCACTTGAAAATATTGCAATGCTCTTAGTTTTCTTTTTAGAGTAAAAATTATTCATTATTTCTATTTTCATGCTTTAAATCATTTTCATTTGCTCCATTTTTTTCATTTTCAATTTTCTTTATTTACCTTTCGTTAAATGACTTTCATTTGATTATCCTCTTCCGCTTTCTTTCCTTTTTTTTTCTCTCTCATCAATGCCCATTATTCGTCTTTTTTCGTTGCCCTTTTGTCTTAATTTAGTTATCATTCATTGGATCATTGATTTCCGTGATTCCATTTGATTCTTTTCGATAGACTGTCACAGAGTTCTGTCCTCATCACGTGGGCCACTATCTTGGCATGGATACACATGACACTCCACTTATACATCGTGGCATACCCTTGCAACCTGGCATGGTTATAACCATTGAGCCTGGTATTTACATACCGAGGACCTCATACCATGTCCCAGAGAGGTATGTCCCAAATGAATTCTAATTTCAATGATGTTGTAAATGCATTTTAGCAGTATTTGGCGTTGTGCTTGGTGCGAGTGATTTTATTTTCAGCCGTGCAGAATTCAAGTCCCTGCACTAGGCGTTCGCAGATTTAAGCGCCATCATTATACCGCTGGACTATCATGATGCTAGCTCATTCTTAAAGTAAATTTATTGTGAATTAGCATTTAATGTTAAATCTCTCATCGAACAAGTGCATTTTAATTTTCTTCTTTGATTTGAGTGATTTGATTTGATGTTTGAATGATTTGAGTGAAAACTTTTGTGTTGGAAGGGAAAGGGATTTTGGAATTAGAAAATGCTTCAAGCAGACATCGAATGCTAGGGGTATTCAAGGTGTCATGATAGCTCTCAGTGGTCAGATTCTTGCGCATTGATCCTATGATCAGTGGTTCGAGTCCCACCTCAGCTAAGCTTTCACTTAGGGTGAGGAGAGTCACTTAAGTTATCAGGGTAGCCCAGTGGTAAGATTCTTGCGCATTGATCCTATGATCAGTGGTTCGAGTCCCACCTCAGCTAAGCTTTCACTTAGGGTGAGGAGATTCATTTAAGTTATCAGGGTAGCTCAGTGGTAAGATTATTGTGCATTGATCCTATGATCAGTGGTTCGAATCCAACCCCAGCTGAGCTTTCATTCAGATTGAGGAGAGCCGCCAGCTCTCTGTGATTTCTGGCGTAGGAATCATACGGCGTGGTCAAATCGAGAGGAAGGACCGGAACACTACTGGAGAAGCAAAAAGCTGGTCAGTGTTCAAATGCCTGTCTTTGACATCCATAATAATATAATGATAGCTAGAATCATATAAACAAATTTGGATGTTTTGTTCTGATATTTAATTTTCTTTTATTCAAGATATCGTGGCATTGGTATCAGAATCGAAGATGATATTCTCATAACCGAAAATGGCCCTGTGGTGCTGAGTTCAGATGTCCCAAAGCACGTTAGCCAAATTGAAGATCTAATGTCATCAAGAACTAATGACGCCTGAATTTTCAATGTTGAGTTTTTTATCGAACGCAATCATACACTGAAATTTCATAAACCACGTCCAGAATTGTATGGCTATTTTCAGCTTATATTCTGGCAAAATGGTATTTAGATTTGTTAATTAAGCTGTATAAATCAAAGTTTTTATATATTAAATCAGTGAAAAAACCGATAAAGTTAAATTGGACTGGCATAGAAGAGCAAAACTCGCTTTATCTTCGCTTTTTGCTCTTTAGGAGGGCTTTGTTCTGGTGCAGTAGCTATTTTTCATGAATTTCATCAATTATTTTTTCATCGTAAAAAAGTATACATGCACAGGCCTATTTGAAATTCCTGCCTGTTTGTAATGTGGAGAACCAGAGCTAGATCCAGCCTTGATATTACTTAACATCTCAAGGCAGATTTAAGAATGCTAAGAAGCAAAATTATCTATCTGTGTTCTAGTCCTTCCACTTGACGTAGCCACGCCAAATGATTCCTACGCAAGGCGTTACAGGGCTTGTGAATCCTTGTAAAGTAAAGGCCAAGTATAAGATGGTCCTGTTACCACTGACATTAGATCAGGGACGAAATGCCTTACCATCGACAAGCCATCTTCACACCTGCGTTGGTTCAACAGAAGCTTGAAAGCTTGATTGTGGCTAGGGTCTCCCCCCGATGATTGAAGGTCCCTCTCTAGGGTCGCTACAGAATCATTGACTTTGTTTTGCTTCTCTCTTTGATTCACGTGCAAATCATATTTATCTGTCAGACTGCTGGCCCTACTCCCACGGTATAATAACACTTCGTTACTTGCACGTCTATATTCTTTAAAAATGGCAATTCTAAACGCTTTGAAAGGGAAGTGAGAACTTGCCGCGCGATGCAATCGAACCAGTGGCCATTTGATCATCAGTGCATAGACTGTGAGCCCCTCTCGTGGCTAACATATCTTCTTACTGCTTTGCAAATGGTAGCCGTGGTAACAGGGCAACCCATTGACAGGTACTAAATCTCACTTTAAAAGTAGTTTCGATGCAGATGTTTGAATGCATTATTCCGAATGACCAATAGGTGATGAGATCGCTTCAGAGCAGCTGGTAATCTAAAAAGCAGGATGCATTTTGAAAATGTCTATATTAGAATATGCATTTAGCTAGAAAGAAACATAAGATTTTCCTGTGCTCCAGGGCAATTTGTCGAAATTTTGGCGTAAACCAAGGCGATTTGTTATCCAGGATATTCGTGTTTGCAATCAAACCAACAGGATGCATAGAAATATTCATTCAGAAGCAAAATCAACCAATAAAGATGGATTGACAATATATACGAAAAAACTGGGGCAAATTCAGAAAAGATCTCCTATGCTCGGTTCCAAGGAGAAAATTAGAACATCAGAGCCGAATTCAGTTGAAGAGATTACACTTACGTCCCATAAGCTATGCGAAGATTATATTCATGCTAGGCTGCGAAGATCTGGAATATCAGACTTCGATCTGGCCTCTGCGTTATCTCAGACAGATTGCTCGATGACATTGCAAAGTATGGGGAAAATTTTGGAACTGCGTTATCCCAAATTATTCAGCAAAATATCAGTCCATTTAAGAATAACATACAGCAACGAAGCAGTTGTGCTCGGAGCATTTAATAAGTTTGCAGCTAATTTGTTTATTGACGGAATAACGTGGGCCCGTATCGTAGCACTTTTTGCTTTTGCTGGTGGCTTGGCAGTCGATTGTACTGCTCATGGCAGGGCCATTTTCCTTGGACGAATTGGATACTGGCTAGCAGCATTTGTAGCGAAAAATTTATCAGAGTGGATTAAACAACATGGTGGCTGGGTAAATATTAATATCATTTAATGATATCTTGTTTAGATGAGTCTAAGTGATTGAGCTGAATGATCGACTGATTGGTGAATTTATCCAGCTGTTTGTTTACATGAATGCATAAGGTCATCTTTTGATTAACGATTTGAATAAATGACTGGACAAACGATTTACATTTTGAAGTTAGGAGGAGGAACATCACCAAGTTATTAGGGGGAAATGCCTTGAAACTGAATTTAGAGTAGGTTGAACATCGGGGATGCAAAAGATCTAAAGAAATAAAGAGACGATGATAATGATGACAACGATGATGATATAGCTGATGATGATGATGATGATGATGATGGTGATGGTGATGGTGATGATGACGACGATGATGATGATGGTGATGATGGTGATGATGATGATGGTGACGATGATGATGATGATGATAATGATGACGATGATGATGATGATGATGATGGTGATGGTGGTGATGATGATGACGATGATGATGATGATGGTGATGATGATGATGATGATGGTGATGATGATGATGATGGTGATGAAGATGATGATGATGATGATGGTGATGAAGATGGTGATGATGATGATGATGGTGATGATGGTGATGGTGATGATGAAGATGGTGATGATGATGATGATGGTGATGATGATGATGATGATGATGATGGTGATGGTGGTGATGATGATGACGATGATGATGATGATGATGGTGATGATGAAGATGGTGATGATGATGATGATGATGATGATGGTGATGATGAAGATGATGATGATGATGATGATGGTGATGATGATGATGATGGTGATGATGATGATGATAGTGATGATGATGATGAAGATGATGATGGTGATGATGGTGATGATGGTGATGATGAAGATGGTGATGATGATGATGATGATGATGATGGTGATGATGATGATGATGATGGTGATGGTGGTGATGAATATGGTGATCATGATGATGATGATGATGATGGTGATGGTGGTGATGATGATGATGGTGATGGTGATGATGAAGATGGTGATGATGACGATGGCGATGATAAGGGTAGATGGAGTAGAAGTAGATGAAAGCAGTGTGAAGATTGCGGGCTTGTGCTGAGTGCCACTAATATGGTCAGATACAAGGGCCGGAAACATTAACCTACCCCGATGAGATGCCATTTCAAGGCGATAACCCCGGCACAAGACAAGACAAGATGATAAGAGTAGTGATTATGATGATGACAGGACAAGCGATTCATATGATGTTTAATTTTTGGGTGGATGATGCATCTGACAATGAATTCAAAGCCTCGAGAATCCCATTGATTCTCAAATAATAGCTCAGTTGGTCGCAACTGAAAGAAGGGAAAGGAACTTCCATCATAGGTCGAATTAACCTCATTTCTATCGGTGGAAACTTCTGACTTTCATTGATTAGCAATCCAAGAAGCGATGGCGTGGTCATTTTAAAACAGCATTTTATTGTGCTTATAAAACAAAACTCCAAGTGGTAAAATATAGGTGTTTTTCTCTGTTTTCTACTCTGAATAATTAATTATTCTACAAAGTAATTCGTTCGGTCTGCTTTATGACTGTGAACCTTTTGGCATTCCATAGCCCTACCCGAATCGGTATTTAATTGATAAAATGAAATAGACAAATGGGTTTAATCCAAATGAAATACAAACGATGAGAGTATGAATTGGTCCTCTTACCCCGATTTAGCTTCATTCATTAGAAAAATATCGCAGAGGAGCTACTTGATGGTAGCACCTAATCACCTAATCATAGTCAATCATGGTAGCACCTAATCATCTAATCATAGTTAATCATGGCAGCACCTAATCATCTAATCATAGTTAATCATGGCAGCACCTAATCATAGTTAATCATGGTAGCACCTAATCATAGCAAATCATGGTAGCACCTAATCATAGTTAATCATGGTAGCACCTAATCATAGCTAATCATAGTGAACTTCTTTCTCTATTTTCGTCGCCCATTTGGCTCTGTCCTTTGCTATGTTTTCTGCTTCTTCAATCGTTCTTCTTTCTCTTTGCTGAAAATGCTTTCTCGCTATGCTCTCCATTCATAGTAGAAGACAACAGACGCTCAAGAAATCGATGTAGCTTCATTAAAACTAACAAAGGAAATAAATACAAACGCACAATTTGATTAAAAGGGTAACAAATCATGTTAGTTTTTGTCCTAGATTCCAAGTATGAACTAAAGTTTTAAATTGTCTTTAAATGAAATAACAGAGGAATAATAGTGAGAATCTGAATATGAATCATGATGATGATGATGATTAGAAGCATGAAATCCGAAGAAACCATTTCAGCAAAAGATGGTAGAAAAGTTATTCAATTTGACCAATTATCGCTGATCAAATTGACTTATGATACGCACAGCTTTCAAGAAACCAAACTTTTTATTTCTTGAATTTCATTTCTCTTGCTCAGTTCATGGCATCGAGAGTTCGGTGTCCAACTGAGCTCAACTTCGTCGTTTTTGCTCATCACTTCTTGCCTGTTGCTTCTCTGATTCACAGAATGGTCTGGTTTTGCACTTTTCAAAGAAAAACAACAAACATGACCGGGATGTGAATGAACAACAGAAAAGCGCATTGAAAAAGATTTGGAGCTGGTACACTCCTACCGTCAACTACGTTGTCTTTGTAGCATTGACGTCATCCTTTGTTGTTATTGCTGCTTCTCTTAGCGCGATTTTGCTGAGCACAGATGGAAACAAACTTCTTTAATCATTATCTGCAAGGAATGATACCCACGGCGAGAAGAACTTCATCCAGGGATCTCTTAATCCTACACAGAGTGGTTGGTATAAAGAAGTCTGCCTCCCTCTTTCAGATAGACATTTTGAGACAGTTCAAATAATTATCTTTGACTTTTTTGCCACCAAACCATGATTGACGTAAAGAATACTAACATTTATCTGATTCTTTTCCAATCTGATCTGCTTGATAGCGACACATCTCTTCCTCTGGAAGCTCTTGTCTCAAAGCTGCACCCCCGAAGATTCGGTAAGTGTTATGGATATGGCAGCTCAATGTGCCAAATTCTTAAATGAATGAAAAATAAATGGGATAGACCTATATACTGTCCCAGGCTAATGGGAGACATGAAATGCATATGCTGTATGTTTGAAAAGGTATTTCACCCGACCTGATCTCTATAATTACGTAGATCAATATTGATTTCTGGTAAAATCATTCGTTATAGGAAGAAAGAACAAGCAGGCAAGAGCTCAAAAATGTCACTGACTGTATGACTTCCTCTAAAGCAGGGAATTCAAACTCGCTGGCGTCGGGATGAAATTTTTTTAGCCTGCATCTTTATACGAAAATGAATATACATTGGCATGTTGTTATCAGAGCTCTTCTTGCGGAAAACCTGATACGGCCCAGCTCCACCCAGATTCTGCCTCCAGCAGCCCCCAGGTAAATTGAGTTGGAGACCCCTGCTCTAAAGGCTTTGCTCACAAGTGGGGCCACGGGCGGATTATCAACTATCGAGTTCAGATCTTCAAGACTGTTTTTGGCCTGGGGTTTTGGTGGGCAGAGGCCTTCCTACCACCAACCTCTTAGTCGTCTTTTACGACACGCAGAGCACACGCTGGTTTGATTATACCGTGCAGTATGTACCTTGGCCACCACAAGGACATGACAATTTCACCATGAATGTTTCTTGTTATGATGATTAGGTGACTGTCGCATGCGCAGTTACTAACTAATTCCCAGTCTTCCAACTGCTCCGCCATTTTCTCACCAAGCGAAACAGAAATGGACTTTTTAGGGAATGAGTTTCAAGAAGAAGTCGACCCCGCGGCGGAGTTCCTAGCAAGGGAGCAAAGTGAGCTAGAAGAGCTTGGAATCGAAGATCAGCTTGGAGTACCTTCGGTAAAACAGGCTTAATTCTGTTCTCATTTCTGCATTTTTAGGCCATGTCGTCGTCAATTGAATGAAATGTCTGGCAAGCCGATTGGCCTCGCCTACTTCGTATCGTATCATATTTTCAACTTAAAAATCACGGGATATAGAAACTGCAGTATATTTATTAGTGTTAAAGCAATCATAGAAATGCTAGAGAGTTCTGAAGGACAAGGTTTACACCCAGTCCGACGAGAGTCTTCTCCCTTACAGAATCTTCTTATAAGAAAGCAGACAGCATTTCGTAGAATTAGGATAGTGCAGTACTCGTTTCATGTTGCAGAGTGAGCCATATCGTGTCTCTTAACCTCATTACTTATTCGAAATTTAATTCAGTTGTTGAAGTGTTTATGTTCCATTTGCCGCCTGTCAGCATTTAGCTTCATCTTAAATGTTTGCATATACATGAAAAATTTACCTAGGCTCAAGATTCAGACAACTTTCTTGAAGATGCCCCTCAGACAGAACCCGTTGTCAATGGATTTACAGATGAAATCCCAGTAAGTGAATTTATTTAGTATTTGAAGATATAGCAGAATAGCTAGTTTATTATTCCACCCACTTGATATTAATTCTGGACACTTCTAATTAATCATGTTTACTGCAATTTTGATAAGCAAAAGTGGAAATTTATTGACTTCTGTCATATAATTATACGACTTGTTCCTCTCTCTCCTACAAAGCGTGCCTTGTCTCTGTGATGTCTATGATCCACTTCTGTGCCAAGTTCAAATCACTTCTTGATAAGGGAATTTTCTTTTTAAACTATAGCGGGTGTTTCCTCCATGATTAGCTTGCCTATTGAAGGAGTCCCTCCTTAAAGAAACCCCCTAATCCCACATGTGCTTCATATCTGCCTATCATTTTGCTTTAAGGATTATCCTATGACATGTATTGCTTCATGTTGTATGTTATATTTACTTCAAATTATCATTGTTATTTAACTAGTTAGTATGGTGAGTTAGTTTATTAGATTGAATTTTAAAATGAATGAACTGAAATGAACTGAAAGCAAAGTTTTTTCCATTTTTAGTCAAATCAGTTTGCACAGTCAACACAACCATTGTCAATACCACCACAAGAACCTGAATCTTTAAGGTAAATCATAATGAGGAAGAGATTTCAATATAAAGAAAGATCTCAATTGATCTGCTTTATAGAAGCATCTACTGTCCATTCCAGTAGACGGTGTAGTGGTTAATCAGACAGACCCATATTTCATGGTTATTGATTTTGATTCTTTCATAATTCACAATAAAAAATTAATGTAAGACAACAGGCAACCATCTCATATCACCCAGTTGTGTTGAAAAAACTTGGAGCCCTGTCTCTGTTCCTGTTACAATCAACGTCTCGGAGTGTGGTACACACACCATGCTTTATAAAGTATTGCCTTGGTAGAATTTTGTCTGCATATAAGGTGCTGAAATTAGTTTTTGACACTTTACAAACATGACCCTGTCTGGTCTTTATGATTAATTTGATGTGATATGAAACATGTAAAAATCAAGAAATTATCATCATGTGTTGATGTTTGATGCATCCAGCAATAGGTATTGGATTTTGTTGCTCTCATGATACTAACTTGAAAATTGAATTATTCATATTGATAAGATACCTTTTCCTGAAGGAAATGGAGAGAAGACAAAGCCGAACTTCTAACTCAACTGGAGAAAGAAGAGGATGAAGAACAGGAAAAATGGAATGAGAAAGGAAAGAAAGAATTAGATGATTGGTATAACAGATATAGCGAGCAACTGGAGAAAGTCAAAAATGAGAACCGGTATCTATATTTAGTTTTTGTTTTCTTTTTATTGCCGCTAAATATGTCATGTTAAATATCTTTTTTACTTCGGTCCTTTTGTTTGTATAGCCTAACAACCTTTAAAATATCTTGGAGAGCCCTGTATTTTGTTCCTGCTATGATCAACATCTGGGAGAACCCTGCTTCTGATTTCTGCTACTCATGGGGCTGAGCGTTGCCAAGTGACCTGCCATGTTTGCACTAAATAAAACAGAATATCAATGCTAAAAGTGTTCTTTTGTTACAAAGCTCTTCCGATTGCTAAACTTCTTGCTTCTCTCAGAGCTGCTCAAGATGAATTCATTGAAGAAATGTCTGGGACAGCACCAGGAAATGAGTGGACAAAAGTTGCACGCTTGTGTGATTTTAATCCAAAAGTGAACAAGAATACAAAAGATGTGTCAAGAATGAGGAGCATTCTACTTCGTCTGAAACAAGAGCCACTCATTCGTTGAAAAGTGATGAAATCAGAGAACAATAGAGATAAATGATATGAATAGTTAATGAGTAATCATGATGGGACAAACATAATGTGTCAGTACTTCTTACGATGATAATTAACAGTTGCCTATAAATACCCAAAGATTGTTTGATTTTGTACCTTCATTTATAACTTAAAGATGCATTTAGTTAAAGTGTCTTTTTCTCTGCTTCTGTGTACAAGAATCTATTTTGTATTCTACCCATTCGGAGTTCAAAGAGATTTTGTAACTGGGCACCCTGAAGGAGTGAATAAACAAGATTTAAAGTGCCGTGAGGATTTTTGACTCAATTTAGTTTTCTACATCAATTGTGTGCACAATGTTAAAAGAAGTCTTAAAAGTACTGTCATGGTGTGTCATTTAGTTGGTCCAAATTTTTTGTTATCAAATGTATATGATGTTTAAATGTAGCATTGAATTCAGAGTCAATTATGAATTTTGTGTTCACAAGATTGCTATGTACTTTCATGCCCCTTTGTTATGCTCTTTTGGAAGATGCAATGTTTTTAAGCCTATATGAAAATAAAGAAATGCTGTATGGCTTATACTCATCGGGAAGCCAGAGGGAAAGAATAAGATGTACAGTAAGACTTTCTAACTGTTTGCTACATGCTAAACTGCAATCTCCCGGAATTTGTATGAATTTTGAACTGAACATGAATTTCGTTGCTGATCTTTACCATCGTTAATAACACTTTCCATCTAGTAGCTTAGACATTGCGGTGAATCACATTTCTCCAGGCATTACGGTTAAGTGCAATCACTCGCTAGTTCTTCTGTTATATTGAATGCTACGAGGTCTTTCTTTATGAGTTGCATCTAGGTCAATTTTTAGCCCCCTTTTGACTTCTTTACTCTTCTTTCAAATTATTTCATTGCTTTTCTTGCTGGTTTGTCTCCATGAAGCCTAAGAAGATGACTATACCATTTAGCCTTCTTCCTTTGACGAAACGATTCCATGGTTTGAGCTTGACTGCTTTACGTAGTTGTTGAACATTGGAAATTTATTGGTTCATTTGATGTTAAACGTTCTTCTCACTTGTCTTCGTTGGAAAATATCAATTTCCTTTTCCAGCTGGTTTGCTAAAGTCCATAGTTCTGATAGAAAGATACTCTCTCTATACATTTGGCAGGACAACGCATGCGCAGAAGTTGCTAAATTTGTGAGCTTTATTTGAGGTACTTCGAATTGCGTCACATTTCGTTTCTCACGTTGGGAAAAGAACCTGGAAGAAGTGATGTGATATTTGTAGCAACTTAAATTTATTAAAAATGGTAAGAATTTTCATAAATTGTTTATTATAAATCTTATTCATGAGTGCTATTGTATGATCGTACCACTGATTTATCGTACATTTGCTTTGGTTTCCTTCTTAAGAAGAGGCCTAAGGAAAGGGAAGCGATTTGATGAAGTTGTGTAACCCAAGACTAAAGATACCAAGTAAGAAGAAATAAGATGCGTTTTAAAAGCAGAGAAAGATATGATTTAATTCAGTGGGATGAAATTCATCTATACCTTAAAATTTTGAAGAAAGTGAATCAAGGTCCACTCTGCAGATAGACATACGGGGAGGGAGGGGTGGTAAGTCCAAGAAATTTATAGGCCCCCCAAAAATATGAGCTCAATTTCAATATGACCCAACAACATCAGGTCTACTTTTATCTTGTACCCAAAAATGTCACAAATTGCAATTTTGGGTGAGATAATATCACGTAGCTGTATTTATAAGATTTCCCATTCAAAAAAAGCTGTAAATAGTTGCAGTTGCCATTACCAAATATGGAGCTGATGTCCAATTTGGATGTTCACAGCAATTGAAACCCAGAATATCCACTATCATATTATATGTCATATCACTTCTTATCATATCATATCATATCACTTTATATCATATCATGTCATATCACTTCATATCACTTCATATCATATCACTTTATATCACTTCATATCATATCATATCATATCACTTCATATCATATGTCATATCACTTCTTATAATATCATATTATTTCATATCATATCATATCACTTCATATCATATGTCATATCACTTCTTATAATATCATATTATTTCATATCATATCATGTCACTTTATATCATATCATATCAAGTCAGTTCACATCATATCATAACATACATCATATAATTTCATATCATATCACTTCATATCATATCATATCATATCATATCATAACATATATCATATCATATCATATCATATCACTTCATATCATATCACTTCACATCATATCATATCATATCACTTCATATCATATCATATCACTTCATATCACTTCATATCATATCATATCATATCACTTCATATCATATGTCATATCACTTCTTATAATATCATATTATTTCATATCATATCATGTCACTTTATATCATATCATATCAAGTCAGTTCACATCATATCATAACATATATCATATAATTTCATATCATATCACTTCATATCTTATCACTTCATATCATATCACTTCATATCATATCATATCATATCATAACATATATCATATCATATCATATCATATCACTTCATATCATATCACTTCATATCATATCATATCATATCACTTCATATCATATCATATCACTTCATATCATATCATATCACTTCATATCACTTCATATCATATCATATCATATCATATCACTTCATATCATATGTCACATCACTTCTTATAGTATCATATTATTTCATATCATATCATGTCACTTTATATCATATCATATCAAGTCAGTTCACATCATATCATAACATATATCATATAATTTCATATCATATCATATCATATCATAACATATATCATATCATATCACTTCATATCATATCATATCATAACATATATCATATCATATCATATCACTTCATATCACATCGCTTCATATCATATCATATCATATCATATCATAACATATATCATATCATATCATATCATCTCATATCATAACATATATTATATAATTTCATATCATATCACTTCATATCATATCACTTCATATAATATCGCTTCATATCATATCATAAAATTTATCATATAATTTCATATCATATCACTTCATATCATATCATAACATATATCATATAATTTCATATCATATCACTTCATATCATATCACTTCATATCACATTAAATCCCCCGTGTTGCAGGTGTCCTTGATGTTTTCAGTCTCTTGGTAAGACTGGTAAGACTCTTGGTAAAACACCGTTTGATTCCTCTAACATATTTTGTGCCATATAAAGTTTACAGTGAGTGCAAAAAGTAGCATTGAAACTTCCAAAGAGCATGGTAACATGATTTGAAATGGGTGAAACGAACCTCGTGGATTAGGTCTACAAACAACACGTTCGATTTAGATATGGAAATCTCATGAAAAACCCAAAAATACACGTTTCTAAATTTGATACCTAGAAATATCAGAATTGTATCTACCGTTTTTGCAGGGCCCCAAAATATAATTTCTGACAAGTATGTAACTCAAAAATGTCACTTTGGGTAAGCATTTGACCCAAAAATATGGGACTGACCCTCCCATATGTCTGTGTGCCATGTCTGTGTGCCAAGTGCCCCCTGGGATCAAGGTACTCACTTGCTCATACGAATGTCAAAAGAAGGTGCTTAGCTTTTTTATTTCTCTTTCTAGTCGAGTCTAGTGATTGCTGGTCTTGGAGTTGCGGGTGCAGCTTTTGGAGGTATACCAAGATTTCCTCATTCCAAATTCCATGATTTTTCAAAATCTCAATCAGAGAATTTTTTGTGAAATACTGCACAGGTTTCTTAGTGATGCCAGTGCCTCTTGGCATTAACCTGTTTTAATATATCCATTATTATTATGCAGTTATTTTGAATGGTTTGTAGCTTTTTCTGGCTTGTATCATGATATCCGTTCATTATTCAATTTGCAGCAAGATTCCTCATGCAAGCATTCAAAAAAGTTAACATCAGTGCAATTCAACAGCAAATGCCAAAAATCAGTGCTTCAGTAGGTTAAATCCTCTCTTTTTACGAATTGCCATGTAACCATGATACTTGCCAGGATCAATATAATCATAATGCATCACTCTTGTTCTTCTGGGCCTTATCTCTCCCTATTGAGGGGTTGGCCTGGAGGTCAGCATTTGTCGCCATTTCTAACTGTTGTTTGCATCTTCCTTCTTCATCCCCCTTCTTCTCAAATACTCTTCCACCACATCTATCCATCTCTTTGGTGGTCTTCCTCTTTTCCTCTTCCCGGGTGCTGGCAAGTCAGCTACTCTTCTCAAGTGATGTTCTGGCTCTCGCCTCTCTACATGGCCGAACCACCTCAATCTGGCATCTCTCAGTTTTCTTCAATACTTTCAACTCCAGCCTGGAGTGAAACTCCTTGCGCCCACCTCAACATTCTCATCTCTGTTCTGCAAAGGAGTCTTTCTTTGCTCTTCTTCAAAGGCCAAGTCTCAGCTCCATAGAGTAACACCGGTCCGACCACTGTACTGAAGATCTTGACTTTCAATTTTACTGTTAACCTTGCGTTGCACAACACAGCCGAAAGGTCTCTCCATTTCTGCCATGCTGTCTTCACTCTGACTCTCACAGCCTTCTCACAGCCTCCTGTTTCCTCTGTCACACCCCCAGGTGTGGTCATTATGCATCACTGTCTATCATTAATCATTGTTGATTTTATATTATTATTGCTATTATTATTATTATTACTACTAACCATAAATCATTGTTATGTTTTCAGGCATTTAGTGGATTCTATAAAGGGGGTTTTGATGCAAAAATGACCAAAAGGGAAGCCTCTCTCATCCTTGGAGTCAGGTGATTTCTATTTCTGATCCGCATTTTTGCTTTATTCACTTCCTTTTTATTATGCGATGTTTGCCATCAAATATTATGATCAGCTGCAGTTACTGATAATTGAAAATTTTTTTTCACCCAAATTTTTACTGATTTTAATCCATTAGCTCTATGTGATTCCAAGCACTGGTCTCTTAAAGTGTATTGGCATGGAAGAGAAGGACTAGGAACTTGCTTGACAAGCAGATGCAAGTAATGAAAATGATACTAATGATAATGAAATAGATGTTTCTACAGGATTTACATTTCAATAGGAAAATGCTTTTAGCACTGTATGTCCTATAAATGCAACAAAACAAAGAAAATTCAATGACTATAAGGGATATGGGTATCTTGCTATAATGCTTAGCACCCATATAGCAGAATATATTTCTAGCATGTTCTGTTGTTATGCATTGAATCCTGATGAAACATTTATTGTTCCTTGTTTTCCTTTTGTACAGCTGTAGCTCAATATAACCTGGAAGATCTTGCAAATGTCATTGTAAGTCTTACAAGGTGGAGGGAACTTAAGAGAATTCTTGAAGCAAATAATTCCATCAGTGATTTTTTAGGTAGTTTGAAACCTTACTTTTAAATGAAATTTTGCTTCCAGTCCATCTGCGAATCGTCAGAAAGTACGAGATTCCCACAGACGGATCATGCTTGTCAACCACCCTGACAAGGGTATGTTCTCAAATTTCATTTTTTTTTACCTGTAATGATTTTTGGAAGGAAAGGACTTAGAAAATAAGGATAATCAAAGAAGACATAGATCCAATTTAAAGGGAGCTTATGCCGTAAACCAGGGGTGGAGAAAATACGGCCTGCGTACCGCATGCATGCTTTTTTGTGGCCCGCCAAGAACTTGTATGAAGCAAAAACAACTCTCCTGTTATTCTCGCTTTCTAATCGCTCGATACCGTATAAGCCTATTATAGACATGTAGAATGTTGCCATACTGAGGGTGGATTATGTTTTCAAAAGATATAAGCATATTTTTCATTGTTATTGCATGAAAATCTAATTTTGAAAATGCCTTGGCAACATACTGTGTGGCCCTTTAAAACTTAAAATTTTTGCCTGCGCCTGCTATAGACGTAAGCTGTATACCTTCTGTAAACTGAGCAAGAGAATGAGAACAAAGAGAATGAGAACAGTCTGCACTAAGAATGGTGCAAATCTGCCCGCCCTGTCATCGGCAAGGATAATTCTTTATCAAAACAAAAAGACAGATGATGAACTACACACATAGATTTAAGGCATAAAAGATTAGTTCTGTCTATGATGAATTATTTGTCAAAAATAGCCATTTGTAAATAGGTTGTATGAGATGGTGTTTCAATATTTTGCATTTCATTTTCAATTTATTATGCTTAGTTCATAATAATAAATGATATTTATTAATGTATCCTGTTCATATCATTTCATGTTATTAATATGTTATATTAAATGTTTTATCATAATGCAGTATGCTTACTGTCTTTTTTGCTTGTTAAAGGTGGCTCACCCTTTTTGGCATCAAAGATCAATGAAGCAAAAGACATTCTTGATAGCAACAATTAATCAGGATAAATGCAAAATACGTTTTTTGTTTGGTGTGAACAAAGGTTGCTTAAATGTGGCTATAAAATAGGTGCATATTGGAAGGGGCCTCAAATGTAATAATAGTAGCTGCACAGCACAAAATCTTCACAGAAATGAGAGAGAAGACTCTGATTCCATCTTGGGAATTGGGTTCCTTTGACTTCCTTTCATGCTCATTTCCTCACAGGATAGGTCATTGTTACAGGTCTTACAGGCCGCTCATATGTAATAAACTTGCACACCTAAGCCATTAAATTTTGGCACCAGTCATCTTCCTCTGTGAATAAACAGTCTTTGGTGCTGTTGAAAGGTTCCATGGATAAAAGTTGGAACAGATGAGAACAGCATTAAGATGCATTCTGACTAAGATTGCAATGAGCCATCGAAATGGAATTTTTTAATGCTTTGCAAACCAGTATATAATGGGTCACACATTTTTTGTTGATTCCCTTGTTCTGGTTGCCACTCTCAAACGTGTCAATTTTATATAAGAGAACTCTCTGATGGTTACAATTTTGTGTTGTGAATCCAAATTTGGATTTGAAGGCCTTGTATTTTTGCATCAGTGGGAGATGAATTTATTTGTTAATCTTGAGGTCATTTTTATCATTATGAACTGTATGTTTCACTTCTAATTGCAGTTTGTTGTGATAAAAAATTTAATTCTCATTTTGATTTTAGCTGTGTTTTAATCTGTGTTGTGAGTGTTGAATTTCTGGCATTTTATGATCAGCTTTCCTTTGTGATCTCAAGACGCACTTCTATTTGGTTTGTGTTGAGGGGGATGGTGGCTTATCTTACCCATAATAGCGTTCAGATACAAACTTTTCCTTGTTTATTTGAAACAGTCACCTAAGGGCGGCGTCGCCAAATTTATTGCTATTTAGGTAAATTTCAAATACGTAAAGGAGATGGACAGAGATGGGCACACGGAGGCCCTTCATGATTGCTGCCAAGGTCAATTCTTATACTTGCTATGCATCCAATATGAAAACATAACCTAGCAGACGGAAAGAAGACAGATGATAATAAGATTGCTTTGCACAAAATGCAGAAAGCTTTTGTTTGCCAGAGAGGAGCAATCTGGCACTTTGTCAGCTCAAAGGTAACAATATTTGTGCCTTTAGATCAGTAATCCTTTCCATTTCTTTTTGACTAGAAAGGCTTGTGGAGTTGCAGTTGTCACCACAACCCCATTCCAAATTCTACCTCCACCAATGATTTTTAATTGTGGCTCTTTAAACATCCTAAGTTCCCAAAGGCAGTCTCTATATGGTTACTTAAGAAAAACATGGTGAGATAATCAAAAAGGGGAGTGGCACTCATTAGAAAATGCAGCAATAAGAATCTTGATAAGACCTCTGATTGCTAAGATAGGGACTTAAAAATATCAGAAAACTCACCATGGAGGACCAATTTGCCAGTTGAGCACCTAATGATATCATCTTCACGCTAACTTGCCTCTCTCATTTGCTTGTGTGTTTTAGTTAACGTTAGTGCAAGGACCTTATTCCAAATTATGATTCTCGCGAGGACTGGAGGTTGAAGTTAGAGCATGCATTTATATCCAGGGGAATCAACCTGACTGTTCATGCACAAAAAATTTATGTCGCAAATGAGAAGCTTTGAAACAAATTCAATGGGGGTGTGCCAAGTTTGGTCATAGAACGATGAAATTTGGAAATATCATCCAGCAAGATGATGTTTATTCTTTATTTCCCAAAAATCTTAAGTCATTTCGAGTATCTTTTGTAAAATAAGTAAACTTGTGATGGAAGCCAAATCAAGAATTCACACGGCAGTAAACATAACTTTGTTCAATTTAAACACAATGCTACCTTGCTCAACTATATTCTGATTTTACGGAAACCTTAAGTCATATCATAAACATTTTCTTATCTGCTCCATGCCTTTAAATCGTCCAGCATAGTCGTCTTCTTTTGAAACAAGAGCAATATAATTACCCTCTGAAGTGATATAAGTCCCAGTTACAAGGACCTCCCCTTTTGTTGTATTGGAGAAGCAGAAACAACCTGGATCTGTGGACATTTTCAAAATCTTTGCATATCCGTGAACACGTGCCATTCCTTTTGAATCTTTGATGATTCTTGCTATTCTTAGCACAAATGAAAAGTCATCTTCAGCCACTTTTTTCCCAACAAAAACTGCAAAGAAACACCGGAAATTACTTCACAGTAATAAGAAGATAAGATTGTGACAGAAATTTGCAAGACAAAATTCAGCAGGAAAGAAACCCTAACTGAAATATAGCATGGAATGAAGTGTACAAAATAAAATTTTCATATTTTCAGTATAAGCTGGTTTTTAAGGGATCCTTCGACCAAAACATCCCAATTACCTGCTATAATGATAAGGAGAAGAGTAAATTAAATCAATATACAAAGGAGAAACGTTTTGGTAAGATGAGGCAATAAAAATGACAGTAAAAGAAGCATTGATTAGATCTTTGATTTCTTCAGTTCTTCATAGAAAAGTCGAAACAACTGCATCCTTCTGAAGACCTTTTCGTCAAAATGGGACTATGGAATTCATAACACAATGAAGTCACACTGAAGATATTTTCTCCGATACATCAGTATGAAACCTTTGATAACGGCCGAAATAATGCAATAAAATCTAATTCCACAGAAAGGCGGGACGCAGGACTTCTAGATGCTAAGCCCAGAGAATGGTCGAGAAATGGAAATGAATGACTCACTGAAGTTACTTGATAGGACTTCATTGCAAACATCTGTTTTTGGCTTGCACTGAGGGCATTGAATCACAGCATCAGCCTTGATTGTATTATCCATTTGAATACCTGTGAAACAACAGCATCAGCAAGATTGATTCATATCGCATCATGCATGCATCATGCATAAGGTCATAGGTTCGATGCCACGCTCGGTCACGTTTCTGGATGGCCTCGGTCCGTCCACTCAGCAGTAAAATAGATACCCGGTGGAAATCTGGGGTGAAAGATGACAAGGAAAGGAAAGGGCCACCTTACCTCACAATGATGTGGCTCAAGATGGTATCTCTCTAACAAGATGGTAACAAGGTGCTCCCCAACACTCGGTTGAAGTTACGGTCTCAATTTCACTTTGTTTCATGAATCACATCAAGTGTAATACACAGCCGACTTCCAACTTCTTAACGCAATATGATTAGATCAAATTATTTGTCGTATTTGGCATTTAACATTATCAATTGTCATCAGCTTCATCATCATCATTATCGTCGCCATCATCATCATCATCATCCATCAATGTCATACAAATTATTTTCAGTAAAAATTCCAAGGAAATAAAGAAATCTCAAAGGTAATAAAGAATTTCACACAATGTGATTGAAAATGGAAAATCGAAAGAGGCGATTGGCAAATTCTGAAACATGAAAATCGAGACACTCACGACGACAGTCTGGTTTGTCTTCACTCCATTTTCCATTTTCTCGACAGCTGACAGAGCGACTCCCAATCAACTGAAATCCTTCGAAACATTTGAATTTAAGAACAGAGCCACAATATGTATCTCGACCAAATATCATACCATTCTCTATGTTCCATTCTTTAACCAATGGACCACAATCAATCGCTGTCATTGGACAAAATACAAGTTGTTATATCAACTGTTATACGACCTCTCTTCTCAACTGTGTTCGAAGGAGGTCATTGCGTAGACAGCGTTTATTGACAGCTTAAGAAATCACTAGGGTGTTCTAAAAACCTAGAAAAAACATTACATCGTATGGCATTACGAAAAACGAGCCACGATTGAAATCGAGATCCACAAATTTGCGAATGAGATGAAAATGAGATGGTAACGTTGTTAGCATCGAAGCGGTAGATTCATTCAAACTGGTTGATACTAAATCTATGATTGGATAGCCTTCCTTATCTGCATGCTTGTGAGGCTTCGTGATTGTAACAATGTTACTTTATTTGTCATGGTTACTATATTTGTCATTGTAGCTATTATAATTATCAACTTCTTTCAAGCTGACAGCTAAAAATAATAGCTTATAACTTAAGTTAACTAAGGCTAAAGTCTACTTAAGATTAATTAAAATTTAAGCTGTTAAAATCAACTACTGCTTCTATGACAACTCGAGGCTTGAAAGTGCAATCGGATAGAAACTGGTTCTCAATCGGATAGTTGACGCGTCCTTGCCAATTCTAGTTGGTCTAAACATATTATGACGTAGATCTCTTCAAGGCTCCAGAAGGCACCTTATAAGCACGGGAACTTTCTGAACAGAAATAAGCACTTGGATACCCCCACCATTCGATGTCTGGTTGACGCATTTTTTAATTCCAAAATCCCTTTCCCTTCCAACACAAAAGTTTTTACTCAAATCATTTACTCAATAAAGAAAAAAATGAAATGCACAGAGTCGACGAGAGATGGGTCGTGACATTTGAACTGGCAATAATAGCAAGGCATAATTGTGGCATCACAGGTAATTTATGGCATTAGATGCTTATTTCATTCATAAAGATGAATGAAATAAGAGCAAATTTTGAATAATGTGAATGAACTCTTACGCTTGCAAACTGGTTTCACTCCACTCCATGTCTCATTCCCAAGGCATTCCCGTTCTTTAGGCCCGCTCAGATAGAAGCACGAATCACAATCGTATGAAACTTTTGCACCAAAATGAAGTTGCCCGGATACAACCCTTCCATTCTTAATTTCGTCAGGGTGACTACATGTCTTCTCTGCAAATGCAACATAAATCAATGCAACAGTAGCCATGAAAAATTCTTACTTGACATTTATCACAGTAAAATATCTAAGATCAATGGATTCATGGAAATCCCGCTTTGACCTCCTAAGTGTATCAGATGCAAAATATTCATACTTAGTTATGGTTCAATAGAAATCGCAATGTTTTAAACCAAAAAGAGTTGGAGACGTTCTTAGATTCATAGAATTAGAAATGAATGTGGCATTTTGCTATGAAATGATGCTGCAAGCGAATGCGAATCAGAGCGGTCACACTACAGATAATCTGGGCAAACTATTAACCATACGATGAAAGCAAGAATTTTCTGTCTTTTCCCCGTACTTCATTATCAAGTTTCATGTTGGTCACTGTCACACGTTTCATAAACTGACGAGTATCGGTCGGAAATGTCTTCTTTGAGATACAAAATCACTTTTGCGTTTTTCTGTGCAATATTGAAGTTTTTCACATCAAAAGCTTGACTCCCCGTTGAATAACTACGAAATTAGACACCTTGAGATTTACATGTGCTAGCCAGCATTTTGACAAGCACCTTCAACATAAATGAAATTGCATCACGCTCACCGTGGCATCCGGCGAATACTTCCCATCTGCCATTTCGACACCTTACTCTAGCATCACCTTGGCGGTAGTAACCATGGAGACAGTAAACAAGGTAATTTCCAGTCTGGTCTTTAATGAATTTTGAATTCTGTGGGGGGAGCGGAAGATCACCACATGCTTTCTCCTTTATGCCTAAACGAGATTGATTTAGAGATATAGTCATCATAACTTTGAGTCATTTTAGATAGTTTTAAATGGGCTGCTGAGCAGCAAGATGTAATCCGTTGCAGCAAATGCAGCAAACAGCTGATTCAGCCCTTCGACTGGATCATTGAATGGTGAATTAAATGATTGATTGATTGATTGATTCAGTAATTGATTGATTCAACGGTTGATTGATTCAGTTATTGATTGTTCAGACATCCTTTCATGCAACGAAATGAGAATCCATAAAGAGGAAGATTAAAATGAAGGATGCGTCAAAGAAGGAATGATAGGCTATAAAAAATCAAAGGACATAACAATTTTGTACTGAATTTCAGTTCAATGACAAAAATATCATTCAACACTGAAAAACTTCTTATGAGCATCTGCACTAAGGTCAGCAGCAGAAAAGTGGATTTTAGTCAGGGCTTCCAATCGAAAGAGTCTTAAGAAACCTCGAGACCTCAAATTGAAGGATGACCTGTCCATAAATAGACCGACAGAAATTTTGAAACAAACAGCAGTTCAAGAGGGATAAAGAAACGACTGATAGAAAATAATATGATTATGTCATATAAATTCCATGGCGTCTTAATTATCTGGTTCACTTTTTGGACTAATCCTTAAGATGTAGGGTTTAGCAAACGATTATGGTTTCCCAACTGACCCATAAGCCTTCTGTTAAGGTGTTGCAAAGTGACCTCATTCATATTCGAAGACCGAAAAACAGCGAAACGAATTCGGATCGTAATGAATTGAGAAAGAATCGTCCATTCACCAAGCAATAGCTTATGCATTCTAAAAACATAAAATATTGAATTTTAAAGGGAAAATTTAGCATATGATATAAACTAGTAATAGTTATAAACATATGATTATTACTTTTGTTATTCATCCGTTGGCCACATATCCCCAAATGCTTGATAGAGATTCTCCTCTGTGCCAGACATTCCCGCATTCTAAGGAGACATTGATTTCCATGTGTATTGCCATCGGATCCGCAAACAGGCGCCATCCACGAACTGCATTTCGTGTTACAAATGCATTTTGCTGTGCCATTGATCTTAGTACATCTACTATGATAACTACACCGCACCCCGCCACAAATCACATCACCCAAGACTGAAGAAAGCAAGAAATTTCATTTAGAAAATATTACAATTACTTTGTCTCCAATAAACCGAATTCTCCATCCTTCCTTCAACAAAAGAGGCACAGAAACAAAACAACGAATTCACTTTGCTCTAAATTCGGTGCAAAGACGCTTCCCTGAATTGGAAGATAACTATGTATTAAAATGGCTGCCAAAGTAAAATAAACAAGAAAACTTATGCAATGGATCGATTCTCCGACATTGTATTCCGGGTCAATAATTGTTGTATTTTCCATCGGTTGAGCATCAAGATTTGATGGCTGAAAGCATTAGCAAGTATTTCCTCTCTTAAAATAATTCAGATGCAAGCTGAACAAGTGCTCGAAAAACACAGCAAAAAACAGAAGGGCAAAATTATTTTGCATCCGCTTGCTTCTTGACTTTCAGACATTTGAATCTAAAAATTCTTGGGTCAATTCTCAAGCTCTTTCTGCGAAAAATCGTAAAGAAAAGCTTGCAGCTTTATTTGACGAGACACAAAATTGAGACTAACCTTGGCTGTTTTGATAAAGCAAAACAGAAAAACAAACCAGGATGGATAAGGATAACGCCATGCTGAAAATTCAACGCTAAATACGTTTCAGAAATCCTTCCACAGGTCTTCAAGACAAATTGTTCGAAGCACGATCGACAGCCGCCGAATGCACTGACCGTTGTGTTCCGGGTAATAATTTGGGAGGCTCAGATAACCACAGGGCGTTCAGGTGTACAAATGTAAACATAGATAGGCTGCTTAGTGGACCTTCTGCAACAAGAGAGCACTGTATGCGAGGCAGGATGAGAGAGCGGAAGAAGAGAGACAACGGGATGTGGACTGAGCCTGTGGCTCGCATTTTCATGTTAGATCGAATTACCAATAAGCAGCAAGATTGTGACGTGAAGGACATCATCATTAAAATCTGTGATTCAATCATAGACGATGGTGATAACAGCGATTCGGTTTTTTGAGTTGTGGTTCTGGGTGGGGCTAGGGTCAGCTTAGTAGAGACAACACCTTGAGTGGTGGTTTCTATGGGGGGATAGAGTCAGTTTAGCAACAAAAACATTTATGACTGATGATCATGGGTGCGGCGAAGGGCAGCTTGGCAGTTAAGAATATCATTCAATTGCAATCTTTATAAGTCTGCTTATCAGATGATCAAGCAGATGCAAAGTTACTAAGAAATGAAGACAAAAAACAGGGTTGCTGATGAGAAGTCATGAGTTTAATAGGTCAAAAAAGTAAATAAAATCAGACTAAATTATAATATCATTTTTACATTGTAGAAATTGTTCAAACTTCCTCATCAAAATAGTCATCATCGCTCTGATCACTCTCAACGTCATCACTATGGTAATCAATATCATAATCATAATCATTATAATCAACATGATTATTGCGATTATTACGATTTGAATGTTCTACAACGTTGGAGACAGAAGGAGAATTGTGAGATCTGCACGCGTTGTGTTTCTGATCTGTCGCATTCTTTGCCTGAAAAAAGAAATAAAAAATGCTTCGTTGATTTTCCATTGAAATTTTACAACACAAATACATTTCATCGACTTCTGATTACAAAAAGCTATCAAATTCCATAATACATACACTTCTTTGACTTGATACAGTTTTGATTTTGCGCAATTTCTCCAATTTGTGCAAATAAGCATCTGCGGCATCTCTTAAAATCAAGCAAATATAGCAAGGTATAATATGGCATGGCATGATATAGAAGTCGAGTATGGCATAGTATAGCAATGTATGGTAAAGTACTAGCATGATAGTATTTCATGATTCATCGTGATATCAAATGCATTTGTTTGCACATGAAAACCCTGATGGGGGGGGGGGGACCAAGAATGTCTCAACTTATTACCTACACAACTCCACCGTTGGAACAATGAAACTGTCCAAGAACTAGTATAGCAAAGTACCAAGAATGGTATACTAATTTAGGATATAGTGTACTAAATCATGGCACAGTGTAGTATCGAATGACGGCGTATGCAAGCAAAATCATCATGAATCATTGATTCCCATGGGTTGAATTATCATAAATCATTGATTTACTGGGATGAATGATAGTGAATCACTATTACCTATTGGCAGATCGCAAAATATTTGCATAAGAATGAGGTGGCGAGTAAAAGGTTGAGCTCTTTGATGAATTTGTACAGGATGCTAGCTCCTCATCATCATCGTCACCATCATCCATGTCTTCAAGGTCGGAAATCAGCTCAACTTGGCTGACTTCAAATGGCAGCTATAAAACGAAATAATCACGCAGACAGTGATTTTATTGGCATTTTCAAACGGAGATAATCCAAGAACAACTGCACTTAATTTTTCGCGACTGAAAAGTTTCGAAATTTAAAAATTCACAGTTTGACCAAAGACTCTACCTTGATATTTTGCTTTCGCTTTCTGTATGGCGTTGAATCAAATATGTTATCCTCGTAACCATTGTCACAAGCTTCAAAATATTCTCTCATCTGCTTCCTCCGACGCAGGGTCCCTCTCTTTGCAGTTACAATGTCCCAAAAATTAGCACCTACCATAAAGGTAGGAAAAACTTTAAAATCATAAAAGCTGTCTTGATCTGATTTTTATGAATAAAATACAGAATATAGCCATCAGATCATCGAGTGAATGAAAGAGGCTTCAATGCTTCAAAAGGAATATACGTTAAAAGGACATCGTTTGACTTGCAAAAATTGATGGGAAAAATAATTCAAGTTTTGAAATTAAATGATAAACTCTTAACGAAAGAAAATAATTAAACATGAAAGTGAATGTAATGAATTCCGATGCATGATATACCTTCTTTAAGTTGACGACTGGCTTCATTCTTCTTTGCAAAATCATTATAAGTTTTTTTTGAATGCTTTCCGATTTTCCTTTTTCCGCATGGATGAATCATTTCTTCGTATCTCTTTTGACAAGCTGATGGGGACTTGGTTTCCACGAAGTATCCAATTTTTTCCCAATAATGTGGAACTTCAGGTCGAAATGAAGACAAGGCACTAAAAAGGAACAAGACAGCATGAATGTGAAAAATCCATAAGATATTCGTGAACCAATAGAGCCAAATCTTTCGAATCGGATCGTACCAAATTGCATCGAATCGAATCGGATCGCATCACATCGTATCCTGTCGCATCAGATCGCATAGCACCGTATCATGACGAACTGAATCTTAAAGGATCGTATCGGATCATACCAAGCCGTATCAACAAATCGTGTAGTATTTGCTAGTCAGTGGCGTCGGGTAAGAAACAAGAAACACATCTTACATCGGAAAAATTTAAAGGAGAAACATGTACTCGCCATCGCACAGAAGAGAGGCACTGTAATTTCGAGACACTAAGCTAAAACAGCGACAAAAGGGCTACTTTTCTTCTGGAAATATCAAAGAGCTGTAAGAAATTAAACATTTACAAACTTACTATTGTAATCTTTCGATTTCAGTTTGGCCCCATGCTTCACTTCCTTGCATGCATCTCAATTCGACATGTGAGTTAATTTTCTTTCGTGGCATCCTCACCTCCTCATTTACAAGGTTCGATTCAACCGCTTTTTCTTTTCTTGCGTGTTCAAATACATCACGATTCATCTTGATTCCCTTTCTAATTTCCTTATGGAGATTTGAGGAACTTCCACAGACTGCTTCAGTGTCCACACCTTCAGGTTTCTGCAATTTTGTAGCATCTTTGTCACTTTCTGTTCTCAAAGATAGATGCCGTCTCTTTAAGCGTATTTCTTTCTTACCATGGCTCTGATTTTGATCCACGACATCTTTGGAACTAGATATTGGGTCCTGCTCCACTATTCCTTCACCCCGGCTGCCATTAATAATTCCTTGATTGACACCCCACTCCTTCCATCTGTCAGTCTCATCTTCAATTGTCACTTTAGTCGATGCCCTATGCAATGCCCTGTGTCTTTCTGATTTGATAAGCTCATTTCTTTCAAGTTGATCACCACTACTGCCCGTTGCATAACTCGGGGATGACTTGCTAGATCTTAATCGATTTCGTAATTGGTACGGCCGTTTATTGCTTCTCTCCTGCTCTTCCTTGTCAGTCACTTCATCATCACTTAAGAATGAAAAATGAATATTTTTGTCCCAATCATCCGGAAGCTTTTCCCTTGGTTTCAAAACTTTTCTTCTCTGATTCTTGATTCTAAATCCTTTTTTACTTCTACTTTGCTTCTTTGACGTTTTCGCTTTTCCTTCAAATCGTCCACGAAAGCACGAGCTTTTGCATGTTGAATTAGCCAATAAAGCTTTAACATCTTCTTTACATTCATTAGAAACTTCATCTTCCATCTTATTTTTCATGCTTTTGGCATGCTTTCTATCCTTTACAATAAACATACCTGATTTGCAATAGCCCTTTGTTTCAGGTCTGTAATGTTTTTCATCTTCTGCAGCAGCAGTATCTTGTACGATTCCTAAGACATCTGGTAGAGTTTCATATAGACTTTCAACCTTTCTCCTTTTACTTCGCAAACTGTATTCTTCCTTTGGAAATTTCGAAAAGAAGCATTCATCTTCATTTTTTTTCTTTCTTTTCCCTGTTGATCTATTCCAAGGAATTTGCGATAATCTGGCTGCAACAGAATAGAGTTACATATAATGAATAAATTGCTTTTCAAACAGATGTCTTGCTGTTTGATGTTTCTGTTTTCATCTCAGAAAGCAAAAAATTCTGGCCAAATTGTCACACATTAAGTAACATCTCAACTCTTCCTTCCTTTTTCCTTCACCTATGCCTATCTATATATCTATATATCTATATATCTATATATCTATATATCTATATATCTATATATCTATCTATCTATCTATCTATCTATCTATCTATCTATCTATCTATCTATCTATCTATCTATCTATCTATCTATCTATCTATCTATCTATCTATCTATCTATCTATCTATATATGCCTATCTATCTATCTATCTATCTATCTATCTATGCCTATCTATCTATGCCTATCTATCTATGCCTATCTATCTATGCCTATCTATCTATGCCTATCTATCTATCTATGTCTATCTATCTATCTATCTATGCCTATCTATCTATCTATGCCTATCTATCTATCTATGCCTATCTATCTATCTATCTATCTATCTATCTATCTATCTATCTATCTATCTATCTATCTATCTATCTATCTATCTATCTATCTATCTATCTATCTATCTATCTATCTATCTATCTATCTATCTATCTATGCCTATCTATCTATGCCTATCTATCTATGCCTATCTATCTATGCCTATCTATCTATGCAACTCTATCTAATTATAAGCAAACAGTTTGCATTGATTCTTTCTTTTAACTACACGATGGCAACAAATTATCCCATTTTATTCAGTCCATTTATTGACCAATATTTTACCAATATTTCTTTTATTACCTTCATCACAACATTTCCTTTCATCTTTGACCATATGCTTTCCTCCTTTTGGTCCCTTCGTCCTGAGGGAGCCATCTTTATTTCCATTGTCTAATGTTAGTATGCATTCTGATACCATCATTTGGATGCTCCTTTCGTAATCCTTCCTCACGCAACGTAATCTATCAACCATTCTTGCCATATGATCTTCACTCATCTGGGAAATACCAAAATCATTGCCATCCTTGTTGTCATCTTCCTCTTTCAAGTTTTCATTTTCATATTCTTCCCATTTAGCCACAAAGTCGTCTAATGTCAGACAATCTTTATCTTCTTTGTCATCTTCTTCTATACAATACTGGATAAAATGTTCATTAAAATGCTATTAAAATCTAAATATTGTGAATAAGATTATCATCTAGTAAGTAGACACTTATCAAGCAATCCATTATTCACAGATACCAAAAAAGCCATTCCAACTGCATTTTCCTGGGCGGTGTACCTTGTGACGCATGTAAGATTTGAACTCCCAACCCCTGCATTATGAATCTGTACACTGACTGAGCCACTATACAACAGACAAAACGTATTCAGACGAAGAACTCCGTGATTTTTTTGCCATACTGCTCTACTGCATTATAAATTTCTAAAAAATCTTACTATCATAATCCAATCAACAACTACAGTTTACTAATAACTGAATAAAATGTCAAAATTTGTTTGTTTGTTTGTTTGAACAAGTGGGATCCTTGAAACTTGGCCGTAAGGTGGCTAAGCAAAAAACAAATAGTTCAGAATTCCTTTAGAAATCAATCAGAACTTGGAGAATGAAACTGATGAACATTAGCATTTCAAAACAGACTTCTCTCCTTGGTTCACCTGGTTACTCAGATGGATTCTCCTTAACACGTTATGTTTCATGCAATCCATTCTTGAAGTTATCATACTGTAACTTTGCTTTGTGATTCTTTATAGTCAATGCGTAATGTGCATATTATTGTGGTAGTGTAATTGATAAATTCTATGTAGGGGAATTTTAAGAAGATGAACATGAAAACAGAAACTAGATGGCAAAATAAAGAGAGCTGGGCAATCACAGCCACGAGCTTTGCACAACGCAGGAGCCAAGCATGTGCCCATTACACATAAAAAACAAAAACTGCAATTAATAGCAATTATGTCAATGGTTTTTTTAAACTTCCTTATTTCAATTACAACAAATCGACAACTTACGATTTTCTGAAGTAGGTTTGCGGGAATAAGATCAACAGTGCAGCCAACAGGTATAGAATGGAAATGAATTATATGAGCAAGACAATGGTAACCGGAAGAACGCTAATTACCATAGCTTCTCCAATATCAGTGAATGGTGACAATCCGCAGTAGACAAAGGGTTTGGAACATCCCAGGTTATTCATGACAGAAGGTGAAAGATCATCTTAGCAAGACTAGGAGCTGCAACAAGTGCTTTGGTACGATTGGATAAGATCTGGAGGGAGAAACATTTGCCATTACCAACAAAGATCAACCTTCTAAGAGCAATGGCCATCTCTACGGCTCTCTACGGATTCGAGAAGTGGAAATTGTGTAAGGAAGGGAGGAAGATGGGCATGGAAGATGGAAGCGTTTCACAAAAAATGCTTGGGAAGGTTGCTGATGATTTCATGGAAGCAGAAGAAAACAAATGACAATGTGAAAGAAGAGATGAGAAAAAGATACGAGAATCTGGAAGGATTGCTGATCATCATAGAGAAAATGAAATCAACTTGGTTTGGGAATTTAGCGAGAGATCGGCGATCGATAAAAACACCATCATGCAAGGGATGATAGAGGGAGAAGGCAGAGGAAGACCTAGAAGAATGGACGTCGATGTGGATATGGCGTCAAAAATAAGAAAGAAGGGAAGACAGAGGTGCTGGGAGGATGTGCGAAGACGGGTGCACCAACAGCCTACCAGGCTAAGATCATGATGATTTAAATCCACGTCTTTGCATAGTGCAAATGGATATCACAGTAACATCGAAAGGCGACTAGGCCTAGTGGCAATGATGCTTCTAGCATGACCATCAGATCGAGACGAACTGAGTCAAGCTTAGCTTGCATTAACGACAGCCATATAATGTGCTATTATGTGAAATTTTAACATAACAAGTTGAAGGGACATACCTTTTCCTTGATAGCTTCTATGTCATTCATCCACCGATCCATTTCGCGGGAAAACCGTTGGAAATAATTCAATTCAAGTAAAAGTTCAAACCAAATCGAGGATCGAATTCAATTCAATGAGATAATTTCATAGAGGCAGGCCTAGGGCTTGTTGTTGCAGTGGACATGAGAATTCGCACATCATGCTTCCGGCTTGAGATTGAAGTGTTATTTCTCCTAGCTTGCTCCTACTATCAGTATTGCTTCCAACTCCTTTCTTTCAACTGCGTCAGACTTTCGCGATGCCAAAATTTATCTCCAGGTCCGTGGGGTTACCAATTATTTTAATGGGAAATGGGGTGTAGCAACTCTGAATTTGGGGGAATAAATCAGAGGTAGAAAACTCTAAATAAAATTAAGCCCCACCAGTAAGAATTTTTCAATGAATTTTCGATTTGAAGACAATAATTTGCTTCGGGAAAGAGCCTAAAAAAGTAAAATGAACCATGAAATCGATTATTTTCCGTAAGAACTGAATCCAACGGAAATGATCGGTTTGAGGACCAGTTCGTAAAGAAAAGCGGAAAGATTAAAGATTGAAGTTCGTTTTACAAGCAAACTGTCTTCTGAAATCAAATCGAAGTACATTGATTAAGAATTATGTTTTCAAATTTTTCACTGAAACTTTACAGAAAAACAATAACTCTTTGAAACAAGACTTTTATCAAATTCTAATTTCTAAATTTCAATAGTAAATGAAAGACTGTATAGTTTTGTCTTGTCTTCTTCGAATACTATTAAATAGAAAAGAAATACAGAGGGAAGACTTCCGTGGCACTTGCTCGGTCGTTTGAAGTATGGAATAATGTATGGTTGGGAAGGCGACTGGACACGACGACCATTCATTGCCTCTTTTTAAAACGTGGAAACGAGGACCCCTGCATAATTCCATAGTAATTGCGTCGTCAGGTCGAACTCCACTTAAAAATTCAGTGGATGCCATTGGCTGAAGAAATTGGGGTTGGTATGGGATACGGCACACGTACGGTCGACTTACCTGGTGGCGCTGGTGTAGAATGAAAGGGGGTGGAAGGCACCGTAAAAATAGCGAAAGAGGAATTGGTGAAGGGACATTTGTGGGTGGGAGGGGGTCAATTTGGCTTTGGAAAGATTCAGTCAACAATGAAATATAGCAGCTACGATACCATTCAAATATGCAATTCCACTCCTTACAACTATTTCCCATGGTGCAAATATCATTTTTTCATCAAAATTAAATAACCCGTTGTAAATTTTCTATCGTGTTGTGTCACTTTCATTTTCACTACAAGTCTCAATTTCCTCAAACTTTTTGACATCTTTAAGTTGGAATCCTTTGATTCTCCCAATTGGCCAAATGATGCTTGAAGCCTTGGCAACTGCGGACCAGCACAGATGTGAGGCAGTAAAAATCATGTGAGGGACGCAAGGGTCAAGAATCACGGGTTAAGAGTCAAGGATCAAGAGTCACGGGTCTCTATTTCCACAAAGACATCGGAAAAGGGTACTAGGGGTTGGGGCATTGATAACTTCAGGAAAAACTAATTGAACTATGTATTCTTTCTTTCTTTAATTGATTTATGGAATCAGTCTTCCATCTACCAAATCATTATTCACTCATTTTTTGAAATTTACTGCCTGTCCTCGAATTTCACATAGGAAGTCATGTTTGAATACTTTTTCATCGTCAAATAAGTTCACAGAATTCAAACTTAAACTCCTAAACGCGAAGGTCCAGTGGAATCATTAATAATTACAATCAACCGGATATAAGCTGAAAACTTTAAAATATGTCAACATGAATCAAGATTAACCTACGAAGAAAATTAAAAATGGCTGCAAATAATCAATGGATGACTTTTTTCCCTTCGCAGGGATCGGTTGACGTTTCAGCCAATCTCGATGCAAGGAATCACCACCACGTGCCATAAGATGTGACCAATGGAGGAGCAGTTACCTCGGCACGATTGCAGTAATGATTAGTCATGATTGCTGTGGTGATTAGTCATGATTGCAGAAACAATGGCAATGACATGCAATGATACAAACAGTGCATTGGACAATTCAAATACGATTTTATATGCCTAGCGTTCTTGTCTTCTCAATTCAACATTAACAACTTCTTGAAGCAAAACGTCTAAGTCATTCATATACAATTATTCATCCCATTGTACCAATAATATTGCAACAATGATATTATCGTATGGGTGATATCGTACGGGTGATATTGTACCAGAGCTTTCGACATGTGAAAACGAGACGATAGATTACGAGGCTCGCTTTCAAAAACACTTCAATACGCTTAGCACGGCCGCGATCACCTTCATCACGGGGGAAATTCGAATGGGGAGGGGGGGGGAGGGAGATGGCATTGGTTACACTCTCTAGCTTTCGGTAGCTACCCTTTTAGCACACTGGCAGTGCGGCGAAGGGAGGATGGAAAATGATGCTGCTTGATCTAAATGATGATCGAAAAGGCAGTGTAAGAATTGAAGTGAATATGGCACAGTATCACTCGAAAATGAAGGCTGGCAAACTGCAATAATGTAGAAAAAGAGAGTGAATCTTAAATGCGTTTGAAACACTAATAAAAACAATCACTTCAAATCTTCCAACAGATTCTAACCTCCTATTCACGTTCTAACCTCCTATTCACATTCTCAAATGTACAACTCTATCAGAATTGCTTTACCGATCAAGAAATGGAATCATAACTCACTCTTCCCTTGGATCAAAATCCAGCAGGAAATCCCTTGAAGCCTTGTTGCTAGTTCTGGGTACCATTTTGAAGCCTTTGTTCACGTGACTATGTCGTCACAGGTTGCACAAGAAATCATTTGGGCTTCTGTTTTTGGTTTTTCTTCTGGTCACTGAGAAGTTGCTCCAATGGGGACATCGCGCCATGGCCAAATCCATAATTTGAACTCCAAATTGACTAAGAATACACAAAATGAATAAATTTGCGAATGTTAAAACGAAAGAAATTCATAGTAAAGAAATTTAGATATTCTAATGGGCATAAAACCCTCGAGAGGCCCTTGTGGTCACGTTAGTGCATCATTCTCATAGAAATCTCACAATTCTGGATTTGACGCCAAGACTCAGCAACTTCGCATGAGAGTAGCATAGTTCCGGCAATCCGATCTGTGTGGCAAAATATCTGGGAGTTGTGGCAGTTAACTTAAACAAAAAATTTCCTGATCTAATGCAGACGAAAATGGGATTATCCCACCACTGTGTCCGACCAGCTCCATTCAACTTGTATTAAATATTCCTGAATTTCGTCGCAAAATGCGCAAATTTAAACTTGTGTCGTCTTTTTGCTACCATGGACAAATTTCAACAAACTGCTTTTTACTTTGCATTGTTGGATGGGTTACTATCCTCAAAAAATTGAAAGAATAAATGGTAATTGATTCTTTATGCAAAAGTGTCTCCCCTTGACAGAGTAGCAATGAACAAATCTATCTCAATCATTCTTCGTGTGGTGCACTTAATATCAGAGAAAAAGCTTTCAGGATTGTATTATGACGCCTCTGTCCTTATCAAACACCTCTGAAGTCCTGGGTTTCCCTACAGTTCTCCCTTTGATGATCGTAATGGAAATGAAATATGGGAAAGGAAAGGATTCAAACGATTTTGTGAAATAAGTCATACCTGATTGCCTTGGTTAATCTTCTTAGCTAACTTTGGTGATCCTGGAGGCGTCATATTCATTGTATTGGGCTGGTAGTTATTTTGGAACGAGTTTCCTTGGAAGTGAGATCTGGTTGTCTGGCCAACTGCACCAAAAACTGCACCACTAGAGACAACTGGTTGAACAAATCCACCAGAGAAGTTGCCATGATGAGGAATGTTTTGTGTCATTGGAATTGGCACATGCTGCACCGGTCCAACGAATGACAACGGGTGCTGGTTCATTGGGGGAGCATTGGAACCAAACACAGTTGCATGCACACCGTTTTGATGAACGGGAGATTCAATTCTCCCAGCCATCGGCATTCTGTTGCTAGGTTGGTTGCTATAGAAACTTGGTGGAGGTAAAAGGGGCTGTTTCAAAGGCAATCTGGCCATTTGCTGTTGTTGAATGGGGTGATTTGGCACTTGGTTTCCCATTGGGGGCATTGTTTGGGGGCGCTTTAGTTGGCTTTGTCTTGATACAGAATTGGAAATTGTCGTTGAAGATGGGAAAACACCGATGTTTACCGCCCGCGTTGACTTGGGGAAAATATCAGCAGTCGTTTGCTCTACGTTGGAAATCGGGGACGATTCTGTCACGTGGGATATGGCAAGCTTTTCAAACAATTCTGGGTAGCTCTGATCATCTGCTGGGGACTCTGTCGATACAATAAATGAAAAAATAGATTGAAATGAAGTAATGTATGCAAGAAAATCACATACAATAATGACAGTACGCACTCGATAACGAAAAATAAAGTTAAGGTAAGTTCGTTTAATGATTTAATGGTACAAATTTACTCATAGTGAAAGCTACGATCATAATCAGCTCGGTTTGCGGTTGGCTCGCTTACAAATGTCTAGGTTCCGGGCTTGAAGCACACCGGTCCTCCTCAACTCAGTCGATGAGTAGCAAAGTTGGATTAATCTGCAATGAGCGATTTCTTATATTCATTTTTAGCGAATTATGTTGCGGAAAGGCCATGGTGGTCTATACAAAGCCCCAGCAAAGTAAGAAAAAAGAAAGCGAAAAGCTAAGACGAGGGGAAGATTAGATTAAGCTTATTGATCTTAGATTTGAATGATGGCAAGCTGTAAGATGCAGGAAAGCAAGAGGAAGGTCAGACGTTCCATAAATTGCATGTTCTAGGGATAAATAATGATTTGTGGGATAGAGTTCGTGGAGTAGGCAGTGAAACTTGGAAAGGGTGTGAATGATTATGAAGCAAAGTGATAAATCATCTGGGAGTTGATGACAAGTGTGGGGCTCCACCTTAGCAGAAAGTGTCTGCCTCCCTGGTTAGGCGCAAATTACAGACTCCCTGGCTATTCGGCTTCAGCAGACACCAAGGCCACAGCAAAATATTCAAGTTGTTATGATCAAAAGGAGAAAAAACTTACTTAAATTGAGAATATGCGATAATGAAATGTGCCATGGAGGATTTGAAAATTAATGTTCACAATTAATACCATCCTTCTTTAAACAAACAAACAACAAAGCATAAACAAATGACTAAACAGACAGGTAAACAAAAAAAGGAAGGAGTATGAAGCTAAACAAATGAATAAATAATAAGCCGAAAGGATTAAAAAAGTGACAGGGTAAACAACAAGTAAAGATATACAACCAAACAAGTAAAGATATAAAACAAGTGCGCGAATCAAGAAGTAAATGAGTAAACAAGCAAACATAAATACAAATGAATGATATAAGAAGTAGGCAACATAGAAAATTGACAAAAGAGCAAGAGAAAAATGCAAACAAAAAGGCTAAAAGATGATGAAAATAGAAGAATGACCTTTGGTTGGTGATCGATTGAAAGGAACACTCCACGTTGAATCGAACAGAGAGTAAGGTGCAACTGGTCCAGAAACAATCGGTATGTCTTTTATTCCTTGCTCTTCTGAATCCGTCCTAAATAACGACCTGCCATTGAAATTAAGTTATGCTTTTAGCAAAATAAGAGCGGCAGCTATAAGCATCTAACTTTGGTAATTGTTCAATTGACTAATATATGAACTGGCTCATATAAGGAGGCTCTGAAGTAACCGTGCACGTGATCATGGTACTATGCAATCTACCTACCTCCCTCAAGAATGCTGCAAGTTAACCTTCAAGTCAGAATCTATTTTGAGTTTTGCATCAAAAAATCACATTTACAAAATGAATACTTAAAAATACTAACTTCGTCTCTCTGAATGGTGATTTACTTCGATTAGATTGAGCCTTCTGCCAAAAAAACACATAACTAAGTTAGAATATAAGCATTATCAAGATTCGAATCAATTTGACACTAATAAGATACACAAAAGCTCCTAGATCTGCAGTTGGAATCAGACTAATCATTCTTCATCATCAAATCACAGCTAATTACGATCACCACAGTAAATAATTAAAACCTGTTGAAAAAGTTCTTAAAAATCGCTCACCGGTTGAAGACGAGGAAGGGTGTCAAACAATTTTCTAACTGCCAAATCAAAGTCTTTTTCACTCATCTTCGATTCAAATTGAGCCTCCTTTTCATCATTTGCTGCCTCTTGCTGATCAAACAATTTTATTTGCATTTAGTGAAATTGAAACATGCAGTCTAGTAGACATTCAATAACAAGTGAAAGAGACATGCAATCTTCTCCGCAATAAACACCTTGCTACCTAAGAAGTTTTCTGACTCATTTCAGAATGGTTGGTTGAAATACTAGAGGATCTTTCTATGATTAATGATAACCTATATGCGATCGCCCTTAGCTATTTCAGAATTGCAAATGGTGTAGAACAGAACTAATATTATAATTATTAATCTTATTATTATCATTATTATTAGCCCCGTTCTATCGATTTAGTATTTATCTCATATGTATTTCCATCTATTTCATTATTTTTTCCCATTGTATTCGTTTTATGCTGTAAACCCCAAGCCAGGCGAGCCAATTTCAAAACTACCTATGTATTAGTGAGGGTTATAATTGTAGTTTTAATTGAATTTGAATGAAATGTTTCCATTGATATTATGTGCAGTATTGAAAACCTAATGAAAACAAACAAACAAATATGCAAATAAACAAATCGATGAATAAACAAATACGTATAGGAAAAAGGGAAAATTAAACAAGCAATTAAACTAAATTTATTGATGCATTTACACATTTCAATTATTACATCTACCTCTTCATTCTCCAAAGCTCTGCATTCTGAAATAACTCACTACACATTATCTTAATTCTACTACTGTTACTACTATTACTTAATTCGACTGATTAGTTAATTAATGAATTGGTTTTCTTAGATTGATCACTGGATGAAGTGATTGACTGGTCCATATCAGTCGATAGGGATGTACAATTTTTCTGGAAATACATCTAGTGCTAGACTCTTCAACCCAACAAGAATGTTTTTGCATGCTCATTAAATTGACAGACAACATAATTATATTCACACGAAGATACCACAGGGAGCATGGTAATAAATAGCAGCCTTACGGCCAATGGCAACCCTATGGCAATTCACAATAAACATACCTAAATTCAGTTTCAAATAAAATCTGCTAAAAGAGCATGCATGCTATTATCTATTTAAGGAGACGGGAGAGGAGAAGTGGAGAAAATTACAGTGTTTCGATTGAAATACTAACGTCACACTCCTGCACAGCACATTCTTGAAGCGCAGTAGTCAATGCACGTCATGGGTCTCTTGGATAGGTGAAATATTTCAAAGCGAATAATTGCAAGGGTCAATAAGACAGAGCTATTCAAGGATAATAAAGTGATCACCTGCAAGTAGATGAATCTGGCTACCCCACCACTTTCGCCTTTAGCGATGTACCTATGAAAAAGGACGAGACAATGATCATAAAATCAGTCAATGCAACACAACTCAACAAAGATACTTCTTCTTCTTCTTCTTCTTCTTCTTCTTCTTCTTCTTCTTCTTCTTCTTCTGCGGGCTTTTCCCAGTTCAACTGGGGTCGCCGGTGCGGATCCTTCTCCTCCATTTTGCTCGATCCAATGCCTCCTCCTCCGTCACTCCCGCTGCCTCCAAATCCTCCCTGGTACACACCTCCCATCTCCTTTTCGGTCTTCCCTCTTTCTCCTTCCAATCACTATTCTTCTCACTCTCTTTCCCACATATCCTTCTTCTCTTCTGATCACTACAACTCAACTGAACTCAACAAAGATACAATGTCAACAAATCATTTTTAAAAAAGAAAAAGAAGACAGTTTCTAATTTCGGGGGTCATTGGTTTAGTCCTACTTGCGGCAAGATTTTTACAAGGATAGTTGTCAATTCTGTGGTTTAAAGAAGTTTAGGTATCAATACACGGTCACATCGAATCATCGAATACAAAGACCGAGAGGCTGACCCCACACGAGTAGCTTCTCAGTACTTTTAATCCTTTGTTTTCATCATATCTATCCAGCATCTGTGGGTGAATATTTGGACACTGAGAAGCTTTTTGCTTATCCAGCAGTGTCCAGTTCCTACCTTTGACACCACATTTCTTCGTTCCTGCGCCTGAAATTACAGGCACCTAGTAACTCTCCTCACTCTGAGTGAAATTTTGGTTAATTCGAACCACTTTCTGTGATCTCAAAGGATAAGAGTCTTACCATTGAGCAATCCTGGTATATACGCTGAATATATAATGGAATGCAAGTAAATGGCAAAGAAGAGACGAAACATGACTTACCTTGAAGCAGGCACTTGTTGGCAAACCCAATTGATAAATGATATTATTCGATAGGCACGAAGAGAATTCATGTTCTTTCCATTACCATCATTATATGTAAACTCCAGTCGCCTGAAAAAGAGCGAAACCAATTGATAGATAAGTAAAGTTGGTAGAAAGGGCAGAATCGGGAATAGGAAAAGCTTGTCAGCAGCAGTACCAAAGGCTTAACGAAAAATTCCAACTGCTTTAATACTTTAATACTAGAGGTTTACAGTAAAACATATAGCAAAGCTTACAAAAAAATTATTACTTAATTATCAACGTTAACAGCAAAATCTGATATAAAAAATAAAAGTTAATAGTGAAATCTAAAAGTAATATACATAATTGATTCAAGCTCTTTTGTTACAGTAGGAATGAAATCAAAAACTGAAACTAATTGGGAAACGAACCTGTGAATTCTTCTGAGAGGAAAGAAGCCCCTGACGTCACAATCTTCTGGTAAAGGCGAAGCTGTGAATTTGAATCATGACGATCATGTTAACAAAAAGCTCAATGCATGGATTTTCATTGAGGAGAGAGCGATTAAGATTGATTAAAACATGATTAATCAAGATACCAACACGTCCAAGAGATTCGGGATGGCAATAGCAAAGACAACAGGAAAATTACTCGTATGGTATCAGGAATGGTGGTGAGAATATCAGACATGTGATGATATGTGATATATGAGATGGATGTGGAGGGAGAGAAACCGAAGCGAGCGAAGAGTTTCAAATGTCCGGGAAAGATCGTCACAGAGAATAGAACACAGGAAGAAGAGATCAGAATTAGAATTGGTGTTGCTATAAGCATCATGCTAAGACTTAGCAAAGTCTGCAATGTGAAAGGAATCAGTGTCAACAGCAAAAATCACAAGGCCAATCACAAGAGCAATTTCATGGGCCAGACGTTTCTACGGATGCGACAATTGAACACCGAGCCAGAAGAGCGTGGATGGGCTAAATGCATTCGCAATGAAATGATACAGAAGAATATTGAAAGATCCCGTAGAAGGAAAAGAATTCCAACGAATTGGCACAGAGGAAAGTGACTGAGATATTGGGAGAAATACCGGAGTCGGAAGTGGAGACCGTTAAGAGAAGAAAGCTGAAGTTCTACGGACATCAGACAAGAAAACAAGCGTCGGCAAAGGTTAAGATCGGGGGAAGGGTGGAAGGCAGCTAAGGAAGGGGAAGACCAAGAAGGCAAGGGGGAGATGACTTGAGATAATGGCCTGGATGGAGCAAGGACGGGATAAGGAGCAGTGGCGGAGGCTTGTGCATAAATGGGTGGGTCTGGAGGCGCAAGGTGCGAGAAGAAGAAGAAGAAGACGAGAACCAAGACATTGAAAATTTAATCAATAATTAAGTCCTGAAGTTATGCTATCATTCAGTCAATCAAGTAGTCAAACATTGAACAATCATAAATAAATCAGTAAACCCACTTTTGAATCATTAAATCATTTAAATAATAAAAATCATGATGACTAGAAATTAATGGCTTGGTCAATCCAACAGCAACTAAATAGTCAATGATTCAAGAATCAATTAAGAATCACTCAAGAATCAATAAATCATCAATCAATCATCAATCGATCATCAATCGATCTGACATGAAAGTGCAACTCGTGCAATATCTCACAAGAGAATTAGTTCTTTTGATTAAATTTGATTTACTTTTAATTCTACTGGCTTCCTTTGATGTCACTTCAACGATTATGACTTTAACGAGCAAACATAAAATGGAATGACTATAAAATGGATAAAAAATGTTCTGACCAGTTGCAGTAGTGATTGCGCCAGCTCTCTTCAGAAGCTCGTTACCAAGTGATGCAAGGTTCTTGTACAAACTCAAATAAAATTTCCATACAACCATAAATATAGGCAAGCCATGCATTGTAAAAAGGAAACATAATTTGTAAAAAGGAAACAGGATTTGTAAAAACCGGAGAATGTGATTTGTAAAAAACGGAGTGTTTACGTAGCATACTCGGTTTTGAGCTCAGTAGAAACCAGATACAGGGCTCTGACTGTTTTCTAGGGAAGTGGGTTCCTTATGAGGTGGTTTCCCGTTGCCTTGCAAACGGTGTTTCTTTGTAAAGAGTGCAGAATTCAAACTCACGACATAGACAATCTAAAATGGCAGGGGGAGACCTTTGCGATGGTTTTTCAAAATTCGAATAACAAATCAGCCATCTTTGAAACGAGTGAACCGCTGATTTGATTTATACGTCATACAAATAGATGGAAAGTTGATAAAAAGCCAATAATATGATAAGTGAAAGACAATGCAAAACTAGTCAATGTTCTTCAAAATGAGATCAAAGTCACACTAGAAATTATCCACATGACCCTTAAAAAGATTTGATAAGTACACTGAACTTAAAATAATTGAAGAACACCCAAAAGATAAGCGTTGTTGAAAAAACAATCAAAAGCGTTGTTGAAAGTTGTAGACAATCTAGGAGAAAATAGTGCTTTATCAAAAATGCGAAAGCCCCAAAAAGGGCAAGACAAGGGAATAAAAACATACTCTTTATTTCGATCGAAGGATTTTTCCAACAAAATTGAAGATCCCGAGCATAAAATCCAATCAGAAAATACTTTGATGCTTGGAAGAAATTTATTCTCCTCTTTCCCATCAATGGTTTGATGACTTTGAGCAAGAGTGATAAAAAGGTTGTAGATAGATGCTGCAAATTTGGTAGCTAGATTCCAGACTTTGATTTCATCTTCAGCAATACATTCTTCATTCTCATCTTCTTCTTTCGGCTTATTTTTGTGCAAAGTGAAGATGACAACAAGTGTCATACTCAAAAGCTGGTCGCTTGACAACTCTTCACTGAACATCTACAAAGCAAAAGTAAATGCACATCATCAATCATTATCATAATCATAATCATCATCATCAACATCAACATCATCATCATCAATCATTATCATCATCAATATCATCGTCATCATCATCATCATCAATCGTCATCAATCATTATCATCATCAATATCATCGTCATCATCATCATCATCAATCGTCATCATCATCATCATAATCACCATCATCAGTGTCATCGAAACAGGAAATAATGACGTTACCTCAAAATCAGTCTGTATTCTTTCATTAAGTGAGTTGAGTTTATCAATGTCTATAAACAAAAAAAACATTTTTGAAAAGGGATAGAGAAGCAGAAACGAAATAATGAAAAAAGAGAAAATAGTGCGTTAAACAATTCAAGCAGAACCTAATTTGATGCAAAAATTAATCAGTTTATAAATCTATCAAAAACAAATTAACAGACCAAGAAACCAACCATCGAATGAATCAATGAGTCATTCAATGAAACAACAAACAATTTTGAATCCAGTTTACAACCAAATCAATAAATCCACCTTTTAATCAGTTAATTAACAAAAACTGGCGGAATCGGTCTTTTTGGCACCATCGCTTTGGTGCTGTTCGTTTTGGTGCAGGAATTTTAAAAGCCCATAATCTTACTTGAATTTGTTAGACGAAATCTTTCCTCAATACTGTATTTTCACATATCAACTTTCGAACTCAGAAACTTATTTTATAAATTACAGTCTTAATTTTCCCTGACAAGAATAAGACGAGTGTCAGAGAAAAAATCAGAGAATCTGGCTAGGTTTAAGTTCACGAGCTATGACTTCGTAGCTTAAAAAGTTCAAATATTTAATCTTTCTCACACAGAAAACACTGAAAAGAGGTGGACGCTTTCATTGCCTCTTCTCATAGGCCCTCCAACATAATTGAAACAACATGGTTGAACCCAGGTTGGCTGCGTTTACACTAGAAAATTCCTAACTTAGGTTAGCGTTAACCCAGGTTCAACCCAGGTTGAAAGCTGTAGTGAAAACAGAGCTTAATAAAATGGCATCATTAATAATGGGTCAAAAAGTATAAATAATGAACAGCTAAAATTAACACTTACTTAACATAAGATATATTGAACCATGAAATTGTAAAAAGAGGGCAATGAAATCGTCGACATTGGAGCATCTTGATTTTGACAGCAGTCTGAAAAAGTTAGGTTGACAGGTGAAAATTGAAATCTGGCAGAAAATTGGGCTTTCATGACGAAAGTAAAAACGACTCGAGTTGAAAGATCTTCAGTGTGAGTCAATCGGGCCTCGGTTCTTTCAACATAATTGAGGTGTAGCACACCAAGGCGTTTCATCAAAAATCAAATATGGTTCATTAAAAAAGAAAGATATGTTAATGGCAAAGGTGTTAAAAATGACAGTAAATGAACGATGCAAAAATTAGGGGTGGAGAAGCTAAGATGCTGCTTGGGCAGCCTAACTGAGATAAAAATAAAAATAAGGCCAGCAAGTTAGCAAGGAATGAACTTAACATGATATGGAATGCAATTTCAACGTCAAGAATAAGTTCAGAATGTATAAAGCGCATATGGAGAGTATATTTCTATATGGATGCTCGGATGGGCCAAATTGAAGGCTACCCGAAAAGTGCCAGATGCTGGGGGGTAATGATGAGAAGCATAAAACGCGTCTGCTGACAGGGCATAATGAAAAATGAAGCAAGTGATAGGATGCTAACCATCCCCTGCACATGAAAGTCACAAGGAGGAGACTGCCAATGGTCGGATACATATCCCGTCAAATTAGCCAAATTTGCGAGACCGGAAAAATCAAACGCGGAAGAGGCATACCACCAGCCTCATGCTGAAAATCAATATGATGCAAATTGAAGGACTTTCAATACAAATGTATCTAAAATTTAGGATGATCAACTTCGAGCACCAATGAATATGTATGTAAAGATTCAGAAATCGATGAATGTGGTACAAACAGACCCACCCTAAGTTTTGTCGAGCACAAAATTGGTTTAATGTTTTCTGCAAGTTAGAAACAGCAGCCGGAAATGGATTTTGCACCAAAGCACTAGAAATGAACCAGCAAACAGTTAAGTGAGATTAAACAAGATTAAACAAGATTAAACAAGATGAAACAAGATTAAACAAGGCCATTTGCAGAGAAACAAGATTAGTGGATACCAGTTACCAAATGGCAAAATTCAAATCATACATCAAACAGCCGGAAGTTAAGCACGAAATAAGACCAGAAGCATTTGACTCCTGTGTCCGACAATCAAACATCTTAACCAATAAGATAGCATCATGTTTTGAAAAGGAACATTACTATTGGCTGTCGGAAAACTAAATCTGAAATCAACCCAAATCCCAATTCAAAACAAGAGCCACAAAATACTACAAAATGAGTGAGCCAATAATGCTATACTGTTCTTCAATCTCGGCATCACGTCGTACCATCGACAGATAGTGCGAGTAGAAAATAAAGCCTACAAAATCATTGCTGAAAATACACGGGGAACCATTCCTTTCAGAGCTCAAACAACGTTCAGCTTGGCAAGTTTTGAAATACTGAAATGGCATATAAAGAGCAACTCAACTCACTTCTAACAATTCAACCACAAAATATCGACACGAGGCAATGAATCCCTACTTATCATTCCTAATACAACCATCGAAGCTGGTAGGCGAACATTTTCCGTGCAAACTCTGCTATTCGATGAGCTTCCAGAAATTCTCAGAAAAGAAACACCCGTCTGCAAAATTTAACGCTTGTTGATTAAGGACTAAACTTCTAACACACACTAACGATTTAGTTCCTATATTTAGATCCCTCATTGATAGCAGAAATGTGTACTCCTCTGAGGAAGTGAGCCTGTTAAAACATGCTGAAACTATAATTACTATTAAGTGCATATGATACCTTTTGCAATAGTAAAATACAGCTTTCAGGTGGTCTCCCTTGGCGGTCTCAATAATAGCCAGTTGGTTGTAGGGTTGCCCTAAAACCACAAAACGTCATGAATTTGATGACAAAGATGAAATTGCGATAAGTAAATAAGATATGTAATAAGGATTGAAATAAACTAATGCCGACTTAATGCCAAAATTTTTGATAACGTTTTAATGAAGGTACAGTTCTGAAATATACCTTCGATTAAAACTATGAAGGATGCTTTTGATGTGTTCAGTGAAGAGCCTCGAAGTGATGTTTTCGATATTGCAGAGAAAAGGAGAAGTGTTACTTAGTTACGAGGTTCTCAATTTCATTTTTCATGCTTTTCATGCGACGGAAGATTTTTAAGAAACTATTCTTATCTGACTGTATCCTAGTTTTTCCCTTCGATGTGACCACATCCCTCAAGATTTCTGCATACGTCAGAGATCATGGAGAGCCAGCGACGCTCCAAAATCTAAGTGTAATTTAAAATATACAGTTAATGGAACAGGAGCCAATGACCACTGGGTGAATAAGCAAACTTCTTGCCATTGGAGTATCCTCATACCTACTGCGTCACGCTTTCTTGGGTAGTTTGAAAGGTATGTAAATAAAAAAATTTATCAAAATCTTACTAAAAGATAAATTTGCGAGCTTGATGAACAGGCTTCACTTCATAAAGAAGGAAGGAGGAGAGATCTCACTTGAATCAATCTTAATGAATAAATTTACCGTTTACAGCAACAATTGCTGACGCAAGTTTATAATATGATTCCGCTTGAGAAATGTCGTTTCTGTAGCGAGCTGGAAAAGATATATTGGACAAATATACTGTAGGTAATGATGTATGGTATGATGAGATATACGAAGTTATTAAAAAAAATGATAGAAAATTAAGACCACAGTACAGCTGGATACGATGGAATGCAAAACGAGAAAGACATAAAAATGCAATGCAATATGGTGTAAGGCAATAAAATACAAGGCTATGCCAGGCAAAACTATGCAATGCAATGCAATACAATGCTATGCAATATGATAGAACACAATACAATGCATTATAATACATTACAGTGCAATAGGGTGCAATAGGATGCATTAGAATGCTGATTGCAGTGTGATAAAACGAACCTAAATCGCCCAGATGAACGAGACAATCTTGCGAGATATAGTAACACGAACTAGTTTTTGGCTTTGAATGCATGATTGGCTTGAAATCTGAAATATAGAAAGAACGAACATTGAATACCATTTAAATATTTCCATAATTTCTTAATTGCGATGCCCATTTTTTTGTCTTGATGTGAAGCTAACATGTATTAGTTACCTGGTATGATTCCCAGATTCACCGTTTTTGCTCTGAATGGGAGATCAAGGTCATAACACTCGCAAAATTCTTGCAATAACTGTGAAAAAAAATACAGAAAATCAATGAGGTTGTTGCCATTACGGCAAGACAAAAGGAAGTTGAAAATACTGGAAAGGTAAAGGCAAATGACAGTCGTTGATGAGAAAAAAATGCCGTGACCAGGATTCGAACCTGGGTTATTGCGGCCACAACGCAATGTACTAACCACTATACGATCACGGCCCTGCCAATCCCGGGATAAAAACAGAAATTTGTTGTCACTTTAATTATGCAACAAGTATAAACAAAGATGTTGAAGGACTTGCAAGCCAAGAAGAGGGTTAAGCCTAACCTGAAATTACAAATTGCTAATTCGTTCATACTCAGATGTTAAATTTGAAATGCTGCTTATAATATTCAAAGTACATGTAATTCTCTTCAGCTTTGTACATCGTCAAAACTGAATTATTCATTCATATTGAACCCTTTTTTTAAAAAAAATTACATTCTTGTTTCTAAACATATTTTAACGCATCATATCAGCATAAAGAAGAGGTCAAAGGTCAACCTAGTTTATAACATTGAGTTTCCTGTTCACAAGTCGTCAGCTGTCATTCTCATCGCCAGATGGCATGACTTGAATCCTTCCAGTATTCTGCTTGCTTAGCAACTGGCGTTTGGAAGGGCAATTCCAGTGACAAAATAATTGTGACGAACATTGACTAGAATCGTTGAATGGCAGACGGGGAAGCCGTCGCCTCATTTTCCTTTTCAAGTTCATCCATAAATTTCCACCAGAATATTCAAGATATTATATTCCACAAAATCACTTGTCAGATTGTGATCTGAGAAATCATTCTGTCATCGGGCGACTACACACAGGAACAGAGTGCTTTGAGTCAAGCTTCTATCCAATTTGTTTTAAGGAATTCATGACACTGAACAGTTCTTGCTGCATATGATGACCAAAGACGTGATCTCCTTGGTACGGTTAACTAGGTTATCCAACTACACAACTTGTTGCACTGCCAAATCAAACCCTTGGGCAAATAAGTTTGAATGATAATGAAAGATTTACTCTTAATTGAAATAGTCACATTTTGGAAGCCACGTTGAAATTCATCCACACATCAGAGCGTTTCTTGTAACATTAGCGATGAACATCTAGGTAAATTCATCTCCTATCTCATCCTTCTCTATTAACCTATGTGTCATAATCTATCAATCTATTAATTTATGTATCTTTGTTACAAAAGACATCACCAAAGTTTGTCAACTGTAGCATGTGAGGGTTTTACGAATGGTTGGTTGTGATTATTTTGTTAATTGATTGTCCTCGCTCACTTCATCATTTGTCTATGTCGTGTATTTGTTTGTCCCATTTTGATACTAATTGCTTGCTTTCCGGATGTCGTTGTCCTTGTCAACTTGTCGCGTGATGCTTTTCAGTGTTCTTTTATTGCCTACATCTTACAATCATCGTCTTCTTCTGGCTTTGATCCAACTTAATAAGGGTCGTCGGTGTTTTGGGTATACCCACACATCTGGCAAGGTGGGTGCAATTAGATAGCTGGAATCCCTCCCTAACACTACTGCAACAGTCCACCCTATCGCATCCCCGCTTACCCGGACTTGGTACCGGCACTGACCTATAGCATATAATATGTTTGTTTTTCAAATCTTGATTTAGGCAGAGTTGGTGGAGTTAGCCGTAAGTTGAGCATTGTGTGTAGAAGAGAACAAACGACCGACTCAATTGGCGCCTTTCTTAGCTAATGCCTGAGGGAGTTAGCCATCGCTTCTCCGCAAAATAAAAAACCTTACATACCTATCTCTTCTGCAATTTAAGCAGTAAATTTATAAATCGTGACTTCTTAATATTCATCAATTCATACAATATCAACTTATATCTATTTAAGTGTGTTGGTGTATTATTTACCTGGAGATAGAATCCAACTGAAGCATCAATGAAAAAACACAACTTGGCTTGCAATTCAGCTTTGTCTGAGCCCTGAAGTAAAAACGCAGTTAATAATGGTAGAACAGTGTCACAGTGGACTGGGCATACATACACAGTGAGCTGGAATCCAACTCTTATTGCAATGAAACTCAATTGGTGAAGAAATATTTTTCTTGACAAATGTTGTCTTTAATTTAATCAATATTCAAAGCCTAAATTTACTATCATTATTATTGATTGCAATTGTCATATTTTGCTTCTACTCTTCAGATAATGATAATAATAATGATAATAATCAATTTATTTAAAGTTGGCGCTACATAGCTATGTAGTCACGAAAATAATGATCAGCAGAGATCAAAAACTCAACAAATCACCTGCGTATTACTCTCATGCCATGGATTCCATTAGCAGAAATTTTGGGTAAAAATTGAGCCACAAGACAGCCATTGCAGGATATTTCCCATGTCATAAATTGATTTGACCAAGACATTAATCAAATACAGCATAAGCTTTACAGTGGGATTTCCCTGCGACTTTGATTTACAGAGACTTCCATACATCATTGAAAGTTGAAGAGCATCAATTATTTTGGGCAAAATCAAGACTGATTAGTTAACGAAGAATTACCTTCTTTTCTTTCAAACGCTGTCTCAGGTAATCAATGTGCCCTTTAAATGCATTGTTCCATCTACAAGTGAATAATTTTCAAAACATTGATGACGTATATAGCAAGTACAGCATGTAGCATTTGGATCCATTAAAGATTCCCAATACTGCTATTCCTTTCATATGGAAGATTGATTTTTGATAGTTTAAAGCAATTTTTATACCATATTTGAACTTAAATTATTCTTTTTAGTGGGTTATGTTGAGGAAAGGCTATGGTGGCCTATACAAAGCCCCAACAAAGGAAGAAAGAAGAAAGCAAACAGCTAAGAGCAGAGAGAGATAAGATCAAGTTTTTAAATCAAATTTTGCAGCATAAATGCATTCTGCTATTTCCTTTATCATCAAATCAACAAAATATTGAATCAGCCAATTTCTTGGTAAAATCTCCCCTAATTCAACCTGTCAATTGTGTGAAGGAATTCATTAGCTTACTGTGATTCAAGGTGTAGCAGTTGCAAAATGTGGTCAAATTGAGTGGAAGGACCAAGACACTGCTAGATAAACAAAGCTTCTACAATCCACCTTGAGATGCTAGGTTGAACACATGAAAAACAAACATTTCTATTGGCATGAATCCGTAACAAAAGATGCAAAACCGACTTCATAATGAATGAATTTTCAACATCTGAAGTTGTGAAATAATTGGAGTTGAAAACAGTCATAGGTATTTGTAGTACATACAATTCAAGTTCAACTTTTCGGTCTAAACCATATTGTAAATCTGACAGTAAAATGGTCTTGTAAATTTCTTGCAGACTAAAAATGAATATGAAACATCACTTAAAACAAATATTACTACCAATTACAGTGCACATGGGGCCTATTGGTAGATTGCTTTCTCTATATGTGGCAGGATGAGATTTGCAACCATAATTGGATCAAATCAAAGACACCAAGAAAGGTAAATACTGTTTCCCTGCCAGGCAATAAACATTTGGGGTCAAAAAAGTGCTACCAGTTTCCTGTTTACCAAACGTAGCATTAGCTGTTTGCACAGCTCTATTGCCAAAAGGCTAAAGATGCTGAGATGAGCACAACACTGTTCACAAAAACTGTGAGGGAAGGAATTCTAATTTTGATTATTTCAAAAGGTATGCTGAGTCCTTATTGATTTGCTAACAGTGTGCAATAGATGAGCCATATTCATGGCATAAATTGAAAAAGATTGATGATAAGATGAATCAACAGAATGATTTTGACAGTGTTACTACTGGAGAAAGGTCCCCTGTATGTTCAATGTATTTGGGTTAAAGAACTTTTCCAGCTGCTTGCAGCAAGGGCCTCTGCCTTTCACTCTGCGTTGTTGAAATTCAAACCCATTCTGTGAAATTCTATAAGCAGTTAAAATTTCTTGAATTAACAAGCAATGAATACAATTAGTAAGTAATCAACCATTGATTATCAGAATAACATAAAATACAAATAAACACATGCTCCATTTCCAGCCTGAGCATCTCTTACGTAGACCTGCCTTTTTCACTTATTTAGAGGTATTAATATCTTCATAAATCCAGTCCTTGGGATGCCAAGGAATGCAGATGATATTATAAAAAAACCTTAGCATATGGACATTGCAAGCAGTTAATGAGACATCTGTACTTAGAAGAATATCTAAGGAGAATAAATCTAGCATGCTTCATTTACTTTTTTCTTGTTACAAATTCTTCAGAGAAATGGTCTGTTGTTTCTTCATATTTCCCTAGAAACAAATACTGATGACATCACTGTCTCCATATAAAGAAATTCCACAAATGTACAAAAGAATAGAAACTACTGATACTGCTAAAGATAATACCAATGTTGCATTTTGCATGTCTCAAAAATATATGGAAATTCTTTATAACTCATTCATACCAGAAATGTTTGCTTTCAGACCTTCAGCTTGTCTAAAAATGAAAAATGTACACACCATCAAACAGAATGATAGCCTCGTCCGACCCTAACAGCAGCTTGAAATTATGAAAATATTGGATTTTTATCGTTTCCTTGTTTAAAATTTGCTTCATTCAATAGTTTTGACCTTCCATTTCGAAAAAGTTATGCGACAGAAAAAAACTTTTACGATAAGCTACTAAAAAAGGTTGGATTTTGGACGCAACAACAAAATGCTAGCGAGTCTTTTGTTCTCATCTTCAATTTCAGTGCAGCTTTATGGCTACCAATACCTAAAATGAGATCATTGCTTTGATTTTAGCAGTAAAATGTGAACTAAAGGGGGAAAGTATGCTGATAAATTACCGAAAAAGTTGAGCACTTGCAGCGCTTGTGACCGCAGCAGACACCATTTTGGATTCGATGCTTCATTCCATAGATTCCCTGTGAATAAACCATATATTGATTGCGTCAATCAGAAATCACCCCACTCATGTGATCGCCCTGTTTGCACATACATATCCCAGTTATTAGTATAAACCCTTGTTCATTCTCACTCTATTTGTGCATTCCAGCCCCGTGTCTCCTATCTCGTTCGTTCTTCCTGTCCAACCACATCAAACAGCACTTCTGCAAAAGTCTTGTAGCGCTACATCCATCCAGTCCCGTTGCCGAACTCCTCTAAAAAGAGGGGCTAATTCTAGAAAATAGATATTGGCAGGGTTCGGACCTCCCTCTGTCTCTTATAACCCTCTGCAAAGCAAGGACATGGCTAATCTTGCAGTTGAAGGAAACTTATGCTGCTAACAGAAAAGTAAAAAGCACTAAACATATACAATAAACATGTAGAGACATTAACGTCACCATATCAACAGGAAAGCAATTGACGACTATTAGAGGTCACATAAACTTCTGGAAGACCTAGGAGAATCTTGGGACCTGTTTCTGCTAAGGAATTAAAGGTATCTGCCCCGACGTGACATCAATATAGGATCGATTGAAAAAACATTTCTAAAAATCGACAGGGGAAGAAACACGTGGTACCATTTATGACCATGTGATTTATGAAATCGAGACGTTGCACTGACACGGACAATCCACTGAGCCGAAGGCAAATCAAGATAAGAAAAGTTAAGATCTGGATCGCAATATTCATGTTCATATATGTATATAAATTCTATGAATAACGATTTCCGGGGGGGGGGGCTAAATTGCATGAGAACGTCTAATTAAGGGTGACTAAGCCCCAATCTCCCGTCACACGCGGAGTTGCACCACTGCCCTTCGTTTTAGTATACACCCCATTTTTAACTTTTCACCTCACCTTCACTTCACGTTGTTAATAGTAATTTCATTTCATTTCATAATCATTATTCAAAGTTGGTGCTACATAGCTTAAAGAAGGAAGCTGATTAATACCAACTATTTACAATGTAATTTACAGTCATGTCTAAGAAAATTGTATACAAGCTACATAACGTAATGGATAGACTATTTACAAATCTTGCAATCATATTTTTCACCCATCCATGTTTTGATCTTTGTTTTAAAGCTTTGCTTTAAACTGTTGGCAGCTCCTTTATTTCATCGTTAAGATTGTTCCACACACAGCACGCTTCCTCAGAATGAGAGCGACTCCATGCCAAATTTTATCGTCTTCGTAATCGGCAATTCACACAGATGCTTAGTTCTGAGATCGTGTTGAATCTCCTTCCTTTCATGAAGGAACTCATGCATATTAGCCCCATTCTGCATTAATTTTGATAGAAACAACCCTACCCCACCGTAACCTGGTTATTGTGAAAACCCCCAACCCCACCGTAACCTAGTTATTGTGAAAACCCTTGAAGTCTCTAGTCAGGTGTTACTGTCATCACATAATGGGCTTCTGGCCCTTTTTTGTCTCCTTGCAGGAAAACCTGATGGGGAGCTACTTTGTCCTCCACAAAAGGAACGATGTTATTATTATTATCATTATTATTTAACTATCGCTGACATCAGCCAAACTTGGATCGTTGAGAACCTTGACAATATTGTTTCAAATTATATTCGACAGTGGCTTGAGTTACCCATTAGTGCCACCTTGAGTAGTCTGGTACTGACTAGGTAAAAATTTGGCATGAATCTAGTTCTTCCATCCTCAAAATTCACTCAATGTCAGACAACCACCAGGAATACCTTAAAACCTTCTCCGAATATCGACATTAGCAACCTTTGGAAGGAAGCCAGTTACTATACAAACATCCAATGCGACCAATTCCGAAACACAAGATATGCACATAAAGCCATACAATCGAAACATGAAAATAGAATTAAGCATGAATTAACCTCACAGGGTTTTGTATTGTCATCTATTTTAAAATTTTCATTGCCTAACACTCGCTCTCTTTGGTCCAAAGTTTAACAAAACATGCCAAGGAATGTCTTTAATTTTACCACTAAATGCTTAAACAATACACTTGCTACTAGAAAAAATATTTACAAATTGTCTCTCTCTCAATCTTCTTCTTGCTCTTCGGTCTCCAGAATGAAACCTTACAGCATGTGGTTTCATCCTGCAAGTCCTACCTGGAACATGGCAGATACACCTGGAGACATAATTCTGTCCTTCAATTTCTTGCCAGAACTTTCTCTTTTTCATTAAATTGGTCTATTTATACTGATCTTCCTGCATTGCCATCTCCAAGTTTGATTTCGGGTGAAAACATAAGACCAGATCTTGTTTTTCTAAGTAGAAAAAAGAAGATCCTCTATATTCTAGAATAGACTGTCGGCTTTGAAGCAATCTAGAGGTCAATAGCAGCCGTAAATCTGGAAAGTATCTGCCCTTATAAAGGCGTTACCAGCTTCTTACGGGGAAGTAAAATTCATTAATCGTTCGATGATGAGTGCTCTTGGAGCATTCAACAAGTCCTGTGATTCCTTACTTTCTATGCTGAACGGCCTTGACACTCCATACAACTTAAAGAATCGCATAATTTCGAAAATAATGAACATTTCCATACAATGCAAATATTACATATTTTGCCGACAAAGCAAAGGCTGGACAGACCCTGCTTTGATGGACCTTTGAACATTTTTTTCTCTTAATTAAACATTTTATTTCCTTTCGTTTCGTTGCATTGTCATTAGTGTTAGTAGAAACAGCCAATTACACACTGCCTGCTATAAGAGAGGTGCGTTTTTGTATTTCAAATATTTAGTTAATGAATGGTTTAAAAAAAATTATCATGGTCTTAACGTGGAAGTTAAAATCAAGCATTTACATTTAATCTTCTATTCTCTTCCGTTTCTGAGACTTTATCGCAACATAATCACATAACACTCCCATTTCCACCTCTTATCGCCCTATCTTAATCTTAGCTTAGCTTCCCTGCGTATTGCTTCTGCGAAGGAGTTTGTCAGTGGTGGCTTTGTCTTGGATTACAGACAAAACCAAATGAAACAATTGCTATTTATGCCATTATTACTATCTCAAGTCTACACCAATTTAAGCTACCATCAAATGAACACGATTGACAATGTTCTGCCATTCATCACTTCTTTCTGCCTTTTCCATCATTTTTACCAAGCGGCCATTCCACTGCTTCTTTCTGTTCCGACCTTTCTTGCATTCCTTGCTTCGACGACATAGACCAACTCACTGCGAGCAGATCATCCAGCAACATGGTCAAAGTGTCTCTTTTTCCGTTGTCTGGTCTGTCGCATTAGCAATAACTGAGAAGGGCTCATTCTGCGCAAGAATTCTTTGTTTCAAGAGGCCACTCGTGCTGACAAGAGTGCTGATGTCGATGCGTGGCATTAAGCGCCTTCCCAATGGCGTTTTTACATCATCCTCTGTCCCCTTGTAGAATAGTGAAACCACTTATAATTTACTTAAATGTTATTGTTCAATTGTTGGTCATGCTGATTAAAGTCTGCATAACTTAATTTGGCTTTGCTTTGCATATGATAAACTTTCCTGTTCGGTCAGATAATGGCATACCATCTTTAAAGTGGCTCTGGTAATCTCGGTTTGAAAGCAGCAAGATCATATGATTTTTCACAGTGTGCGCTGCGGAGCTGCCTCGAACAGGAGAGACAGAGATTGTTTGATATTCGTAGGTAGAGAGAAAGTAGATCAACAATGTTGTGGGCGTTCACTTTTGACTAAATTCATTGGATAAAGCAAAAAGGCTTGCGAAAAGGCACAATGATATTGGGTGGAAGCGTGCAACATGGTTTGGCATATTATATAAGAGCATGGTAGTTTTATCAGTCAAAAGCAGTACCATCCTTACTTTGACAGCATGAAATCGATAAGGAAAAAGTTTTCAACGTCAAAAGAACCAAGACAATCGACACCGTTGATTGCAGAGCGCTCCAGTCCAAGTTACGCAACAGTTTCGTCAAACGAATACTTTCCAAATGAATCAATTTACGAAGAAGAGAATTTAAATGACGTCGAAATGGAATCTAAGGAAACGCGGAGGAATGTATCAAGATCGAATTCGCCAACATCTATGACATCTGAGACGGAATTTTTTCCCCCGCCAAAGAGAGAGCCTTCATGGGTAACCGAAGCAAGAAAGCAATGCGCGAAAGAACCACTTTTGGATTCAGATGACAATTGCTTTTCCATTATTGATATAGAGACAGAGAATTCTTGGTTCGATGGAATTTGGCAAGCATTACTCATTTCTGTTTTATTCCTTGTGATCCCGTCCGTGATTTTTGCCCTTATTGGCTTCGTTGTGCTTCGCTATTACATGCACAATGCAGGAAGATCAAAACGAGAAAGGCAAACAGTGAGAATAGCTTTCTTCAGTCTGTTATTCGGATCAATATTCAGTATTTTCAAAGACACCGTGATTGTTGCAATCGCACTGTTCTCACTGTTCAACGTCAAAGTTTCTTGCTATGAGGTTGCACAACCGTTGGCTTTTCTTCTTTTCCTCCTTCTTTTCATTCTAACACCAATCATGGTGTGTGAATTTTCTGGTTTGACGTTCGGATATAAAAGCAGGGATGGCAAATCTCCAAAAAACACGAAGGAAATCAAAGAAAAGCAGATTGCAACCACATTTATGAAAACCTGCCTTTCTTCCATTCACGAAGTGCAAAATATCAAACATCAAATTTATATGATAAGCCAGAAAACAGCTGGTAGTCTCGTTTTTGGTGTAATGACCCTCATTTTTGTGTTGTGTGCCTTACGAAGTACTCTTTATTGGATACTACAAACATCCCCCAGAATGCCCAGCCCAGTAACAAATGGAACAATGAATGCTACAAACATGACAATAGAGGGTTCATTGCCTGCAAGAATTAATGATACCGTTGCAATCCTCACCACTCTGAATACCTTTATTATGACATTCACATCTTCTGCTGTGGTTGCTGTTGTCTTTGCATGGGTGTTAGTTATCCTTAAGCTGTGGAGGAGCTTTGTTGCTGACTTGAATGCCAAGAATGGTATGGTGTCGCATGGTGTTGATGGAATTACTGCATTCTGGCGTGTTTATCAAACACTCCTCTTTTTTTCCTTGTCTTGTAAGAATCCTTTCGTCATTGCTCGAACTACCATTTCAACCATGTTTGCCATTTTTACAATAACTCTCTCAGCTGCGTTATTATCTGATAACTCCAGCGGTAAACCACTAAGGCCAGATGCCTATGTCAAGGCAGTTGATACAATCTTCCTAATTTTCGCTCTAATTCTATCTGTCCTCGCCTCTTTCATGACTTCCTCAGTAATGCAAGGAATCGTGCGAGAGCTGAATTTGCTAAAGCTGCACGTGGCAAGCGTATCAGTGAGTTGTGTAAACGAAAGAACTGAGGGAGAATATCAAGCACATTTGAAACGATTTAAAGTTCGAAATGCCAGGTCATCTTTGCAGATACTACAAGAGATGCTTCAAGTGATCAATTATTCAAGAACTGATTCGATGACAACAATAAGCAACTATGCATATTTTGTTGTTATGATAGTTGGTTTTGTTGCTGTTTTCAAGTGCATATTCTAAGGCTGTTTCTATTTGGATTATTCAACGAGGCTAGCTTAGAAAATTAACCTCTTGTAGAATGAAGTAATTATTAGCTACTTATAGATAATGCCCATATTAAAACACGTCCACAAGCAAAATATGCTTTGAAATCTTTGACAAATACTCTTTTTTTATGAATTAGAAAAGAAGTTCAGGTTGCATGTAATCATTTGTATGTGAAGGTACCTTATCTAATGTTGACATCAACTGTTTCATTATATCAATTATTATATACCCATGCAATACCTATGTTATACCTACGTAATGCCTACGTAATGCCTATTTTGCTAATTTTTTGAATTTAAGACGATCGCGTTTAATTTAGCTTCAATCAAATCACAACTACTTCTTCTGCTATGACGCCAGAGAATATTTCACAGAGCTATGCCTGTTTTCCCGTACTGCATTGAGTGCTTAATGTTTCGTTGCCTTCAAAGGATTTATCTTGCTTCCGGTGCTATTAAGACCCTGTCGTATGGCTTGCATGCGATTGTCGTCGTTGGTCTTCTTTGTAATTTTCTGAGCCATTCACCCAAGGCATTTCTCGTCGGTGCATCTTCAGCCCTGTTGCATCAAGTGTTATAACCATGTTGATCTTATCATTCATATTAGTTTAATCCATGTTTTGCATTTCGTTCTTGCAAATTTCTCGTTATTAGTGATATTTCTTTGCGGTTGGATTCCAGTACCCATTCCCAAATATCCATTCTGGAAGGCTCTAATGGCATTTTCTAGCTTGCCTGTTTAGGTTTGCCATTGTACAGAAAGACAATTACAATATAAGCGTTGAACATTTTAATTTGATCTTGATAAAGTTTTTTGCTGCTGATGATATCGTTTAAGGTTTATAAACATAATTTGCTATGTCTCTCTTCTCCTGATATTGTTTTCTGTTGATGACCTCAAGGAATTCTGCATTCTTCCCATTTTTTGTTCCCAATTCTCTCGATGTTGCGCTCGTCTGTTTTCATTCACTCAGCAAGCTAATTTTTTCATCTGGCTTAGAGAGATCATAAAAACCACAGTCACACCCGAAAAAGTACTTGATGTTCTTGATGTTACACATTTAATTCAATACGCATTGACTATGTATCCTCTGAGCTTTAATCCAGCTCATTTTAACAAAAAGTACATTCTTGATGTTACACATTCAATTCAATACGCATTGACTATGTATCCTCTGAGCTCTAATCCAGCTCATTTTAACAAAACGTTCATTGTTAACAATGCGCCATTGGTATTTAGTTGAGTCATATTCTCGAATTGAGTGTTGGGTAGCACCTTATTAAGGAGGTACCATCCTGATAAGCAGCAAAATGAGCCAAGGAGGAGCAGCTTTGTCATCAGCTCTAGGGCAGGTTCCCATTTACAGCTGGGTGGAAAGAGAGAGGACATCATCGTACCTCAATGCCAGAGCCTTCAGCTCTGTAGACATGTGCTCTCACCATTAGGCAAACCACCCAATAAGAATAATAGACAACAATAAAGATTTCATTTAAAGTTGGTAGAGACAAAAGTGTTGAAAATTGAGATCAATTCACAGATGGAAATATAACTACCTCTATGACGCCACAAGCAGTTGTTAATGGACACTGCGTTTTACAATGCCGTGTCAGTTTTTTCTATCACGTGTCAGCTCCAATAATCCATTCAATGTTTTGGTTGCTTTAGACAGATCTAGTCTGATTCCGATGCTGTTCAGATCTTGCTGCATGCTTTGCATTCAAGTCATCTTTAGTCTTCACTGTGACCTCATGGAAATTTTCTGAGATATTCTTTAAAGGTTTTTGTTGCCGATGTTTTGGGATGCAGTCACATCAGACTTCTTAGCCACATTAGTCTCCGTGCCCTTATAATTTCACTCCACGGCTCACAAATCGTTCTGGAATAGAACTTGTCATTTTATATTTGGAGATATAATCGATAAATCAACAACTACAACAACTACAGAATGTTTGCAGATATAACAAACAAATCAACTAAATTTCGTACAAGTAAATTGAGATGAATGGATTTGGACTGGGCTTTGTCATGAAGACAGTGAGTGGACTTTGGAGCACCACCCCAGACGTGGGAGCAGTACTCTAGAGAAGGAAGGATTTGGGACTTGTATGTAGATAGAAGGTGAGAAGATGAGAAAAACCCGCGGGCTCTGGCGAGGAAACCGAGCTTTTGAGATGCATGTTTAGCAAGGGAATGGATGTGAGTTTTCCAAGTGAGATTAGATGAAAGAGAAAGACCAAGTTGTGTGACAGAAGCTGAAGTCTCCACTTCATCACCATGCATGAGGACAGGGGGAAAGTTTTGATTAAGTTTGCATGAAGTGACAGCCTGCTTCATCTTGCTTTGATTGAGCGAAACTGGGTTGTCTTTACCCAATTTTTCAATAACTGTCAGATCATTGGAGAGAAGCGAGGCTGAAATGTTTCTGTGGAGTTGGATATCGGTGGAAGCATGGTCATTTGGATTGAATGAAAATGAAGAACATTGGAAGGTATCATCTGCAAAGGAGGGAATGCTAGAAGACATAGAGGTAAGCAGGTCATTGATGAAGAGGATGAAGAGCACAGGGGAGATGACAGAGCCCTGGGGTACACCAGCATTGATTGGAGTGCAGATTGGAGAGGAAGCCATCCACTATAACGGCAATTGACCTATCAAAGAGGAAACTACCAATCCAATTAATGACAGTCTGATTGAGACCAAACGTCGGTAGTTTAGCGAGAAGACCCTTGTGCCAAACGCGATCAAAGGCCTTGGAGATATCGAGAGAGATCACTCTGCTCTCACCACAGGATTCTAGAGCAGAGGACCAGACATGGACAGCATAAGCAAGGAGATCACCAGTAGACGTGGCTTTTCGAAAGCCATACTGGTGATCAGAGAGAAGATTGTTTGCTTCAAGGGAAGTAAGAAGTTGTTTAGTGATGATGGTCTCCATTGTTCTGGAGATGAGTGAAGTGGTTGCAGTTGGACGATAGTTGAGTGGATTAGACTTGCCCCTTTTTTGGGATAGGAAAGACACGGGCTAGTTTCCAGGAGGTAGGAAATGTACCAAGAGTGTAAGAAGGCTGAAGTAGTTTGTTAAGAATAGGGGCAAGTTCAGGGGCACAAGTTTCGAGAACTATTGCTGAAATGCCATCAGGGCCCTTAGATTTGGAGGTGTCGAGCTGGAAAAGGGCTTGGCGGACTTTTCGTGTTAAGAACTTAATTGGTGACATAGTTAATTTGAAGGGGGAAAGTGGTGTGGTTGGACCCCTTAGTCGTCCAGGTTTTAGTTGGAGGCAAAGACTGACGAAGAAAGATCGGCCTGAGGGAGTGGTATAAAATGAATCAGAGTTGTTTTTAGTGGAGGGAAAGATGATTGGCAAATGTTGTTTTGGGAGACAACTTTGGCCATGGACCAAATGGAGCGAGAGCCAGCCTGGCAGTAAACGATTTTGTTGTTGATGCGTTGGATAAAAGATAATTTGGCATTTTTTATGGTTTTGGATCAAATTTTGCTTGCGTGGGTGAAGGAAGCTCTTGAATGTTGGGTTTGAAGTCGCTTCCATTCCTTGAAGTAGTGGTTTTTGTTATTCACAGCTTTTGAGCACTGTGAATTGAACCACTTAGGGGAACTTTTTTTACAAGGCTTGTAGAAAGAGGAAATAAAAAGATCCATGCCAAGAAGTATTGCGTCGGTGATGAAAGAAGCAAGGGAGGACGGATCATTTGAAAAGCCTGAAGACCAAGGGTAAGAAGAGTAAAAAGTGCGAAGGTAGTCCCAGTCAGCCTTGCTGTAGTGGAAGACTCTTTGCGGAGCCAAGGGCCTATCCAGGCGAGGGAGAAAGTCATGCCGTAAGGTTATGAGACAGTGATCAGAGTTACCAAGAGGAGATCTAACGGTGGGAGGAGAGTAAATGCTAGGATTGGATGCGAGGAAAAGATCGAGAGTATTTGCTTTGTCTCCTGCACGATCAGGAACGCGTGTCGGCTCTGAAATTACCTGTGTCAAGTCATTGACAATGGCAAAGGCCTCAGTTTCCCGACCAGCAGGGTTGGTGACATTGGAGGAATAGGAGAGCCAGTCGGAGTTGTGGATGTTGAAGTCACCAAGGACAATGATTTCAGAGCGTGGAGATTGTAAAGTAGGTGGCCGAAAAGAAGTTCATCGTTTTTTGAGTTGGTAGAGCGGCATAGTATGCAAATGTACTTTGTAGCGTGAGGAAGAAAGATTTTCAACCACATGAGTTCAAAGCCAGGATTAGAAAGGTCAAATTGCTTGAGGTGTAAGGTCTATACATCAGAGCGAATAAACGCACAAACCCCACCATTAGGAAAGAAAGAGGAAAATAACTCATAACCTGGGCATTTGAGGTGAGGAGAGAGAACGCTACTGTTATTGGGATCAAGAGGTTTGATTTTGGTTTCAGTGAGGAAGAGTGCATAGAGGTTTATGGGTTGGAGATGATGATGCACTGGGTTGATGTTGGAAGATAGTCCACGGATGTTGCAGAATGAGATGGAAAAGAGTTTAGGTGCCACGTTAGTTGCTGCAGTTGAGCTCTTTGTTATATTATTTTGAATCATGTGAAAGGAATGGTTAGTGGTGCTTAGTGGTGGTTGGGACAGTCAAAATGACAGTGGTAGCGGTAAACTGAAATCCCTTGAGAGTTCCCTTAGCTATCCTGTGGCCTCAGAAGGGCCCCCCGGATCTGCGAGCTAAGAGTGGCTCCAGTTGCGAACTGGCCTAACAGGCAGCCCGGGATTATACACCAGCTGATGAGGCGGCCTCCCAATGCGCTACCTACCAATGGGTTTGGGCCTCTGTACTATCTGGCGGCGGGCCTGCAGTGCACCCTTTCCAGCGGTACCCTCAGGTATAGCCCGGGAACCGACTGGCAAATCCGTCTCCCGCAGTCCCTGTTCATAATGACAAACCAACCACAAGCACCGGCATCTCTACCCTAGAGCTGAAAGTGACAGTCACTGAAGGCAGCAAAAGGTAGAGTGGCGGTATTGCCCCGGACAATTAGTTTAACTCATCTACCACCTGATAAATGAATCTATTGTGAGAAAGCAGGAGGAAAGCAGGAGGGCAAAATGTCATTTGGAATATTGAAAACATTAGCAATGGAAAACGTAAAACCACGAAGTCTGCATTGGAAATTTTCGATGCAATTGTTTTTAGATTTTTTGTTAAATTCCAAAGTTTACTATGCTACAGAAGCACACTGGTTGCCAATATTTTTCTTCTTTTGATGTCTTTTTGTGTACCAAGTAGACTTCCAAGAACGTTTCGTGCTTTCCATACTTCCTATTCCTTTAGTTCCATGATATATTCTTCCGTTTTGATTCAGTTACTCGCACGCTTCCTTCTTCAAGTTTACCAGGATGGCAATAACCTCTTTTAATGGCCCCAAAATATTGAGGGGGCTGTGTGCTTCACCATTAAAACAAAATACCCTGAATTTTTTGATCAAGATGTCATGGTTAATGCTAAAAAGGAGACTTTTTTGTGCTGTGCTGTGGTTCGCAAGGGTGCTATGGTAACAACAGGATGCTGTTGCTGCTGTCTCTGTTGTTGCTGCTGCACAGTTAAAATGGCTGATTTACTGTTGGGTAGAATTCGTGAGTTACTTACAAAAGAATTAAACGCAGGTGATGATTTAGAGAGAACAGTTGCAAACCCTGTTGATATGGTAGGAAAGTCTCTGTGTGAATTGAATGGAGGGGATATCTTATGCATTCTGGAAGAAAGCTGGTCTAATGTAAAGAATTCGGACTTTGATATCGGTTCATTGCACGCGCAAGTAGGGTTAGATGTTGTCTGGGAAAAACTGAACACAGGGCATTGGAAAGATGTACATAAGACGTGGCGAGAAGTTTACACTGTCTGTTCGCTGTTGAAAGCCATATGTCTTGTCGGCATGGGGACAAACAGGAAAGAGGTTTACAAAAGTTGTGATCTAGGTTTGATGATGGGAGTACCAGTTATGGGGAATATTTTATCAAAAATGGTAAATTTGATCGAAGAACATGATAAGAGTTTCGAAAAGGATGAAAAGGTGATAGGGAAAATGGGGGAGGACAATGGTTGTAAGGAAAGGGATGATGTAATTATGGGAAAAGACCCTGGGGTAGGCATGAAAAGGTGGCAGAGTGGCAGTAGCAGCAAAGAAATGAAATTTGATGCAAAAAAGATTATGTCATTTATTGATTCAAAAATATGCAAAAAAGATTATGAAATCGAGCAAAAATTTGTAGAAAATGTACTTACTGCTTCAAACATTCCAGTGTATGACCTGAGTGACAAAGTAGATGTGAATAAGTCAATTGAAAGGATAAAGATCCCGTCAGTTGAATCTTTTCATGCAAATTACATGCAAATGTCCAAACCTGTTGTAATTGAAAAAGGAATGGAACACTGGCCAGCAATGAAAAACAAACGATGGAGTGTGGATTACTTAAGAGAAGTAGCGGGTCACCGGACTGTTCCAATTGAGATTGGAGACCGGTATACATCAGAAGAATGGACTCAAAAATTGCTGACCATTAATGAATTCATTGACGAATTCATTCTTAGTGAAAATGAAAAAGGGTACCTTGCTCAACATCAGCTGTTTGATCAAATTCCAGATCTAAAGAAGGACATCTATGTCCCAGACTATTGTTGCCTAGGTGATGATGACAATGATGTCATTATAAATGCTTGGTTTGGTCCAAGTGGTACTGTCTCTCCTTTGCACCATGATCCATATCACAACATATTTGCACAAGTTGTTGGGAAAAAGTACATAAGACTTTATGACACAAAATTCACAGATTGTTTGTACCCTCATGATTCCCATCTGCTGGACAACACAAGTCAGGTAAGTACTTCAGCCTCCTTTCTGATTTTTGGACAAGAGACAAATGTACTATAGCACATTTCATGCATGGCTTTCAAACAAAAAGTACCCAGTTCAAATCTCCCTAGAAGTATTAAAATGTTAGTAAGGGCAACCAACCATATTCGCTTCTGTTTCAGCTAAGTCCTACTTCTCAAAAAGAGCACCTACTCTACCTCTGAATAGGGCTAAGGCTTCTCTGGGGAACAGAAATGGAGTTGCGATGAGGCTTCTTTTGTTCTTGTGTCATTTTTTTCATTAGGCTTTTCACTTTGGCACCATTATAATGTCATTTTGTTAGAGATGCACATACCATTTTTGATTTCATCATAATTGCTTTTTGTTAATGACTAAATTATTCATGCTAATTTCACAATTGGTTCTTTTACATTTTTTCAAGTCAGTCATAAACATATTCAATTTCTTTCAGGTGGAAATTGAAAATCCAGATTTGGAGAAATTTCCCTTCTTTTCAAATGCTCCATACTCAGAGTGCATTCTAGAAGAAGGAGAACTGCTTTTCATACCAAAGAAATGGTGGCATTATGTCAAGTCATTGTCATTGAGTTTTTCTGTTAGTTTTTGGTGGTAAAATTGGTCTTTAAGGTAATGGTATTTTTAAAAAAATTGGGAAATGGGGAATTTTGGGAACCAGTGGCAAAAGCTACCAAACTAGAAACGCTGTGCACATGTCGCTCACATTTGGATGCATAAGCTAAATACCATGTGGTAACATTCACAACATCTAGCTCTTTTAATCTTCAATTTTGAATCAGAATGATGGCTATTCCTGTCAAGAGGCTCAAGTCTTAAAATAAGATTCCCTTCTCCAGGTGTTTACTTTTTCATGCACCACCAATAACTCTATTTGAATACAATAAATTCCCTTACAACATATCTCACATAAGCTACACTACTTTCAACAACAATCAAACTTTGATTTTTACAAATTGTTTGTTGCACCATGCAACATCTATTAAAGCTGAAATTTCTCATTTTTACACATATGATTCTTCAAATCAACCACCTTAAACGTATTCACATCTTTAATAACTCTTTAAAACAAAAACATATAATTATGTTCTGAAAAACTCTTCCCATGATAATTAACTGCATTTAACTCTAATCCATCTGCATTTTTTCTTCAACTAACCTCAGGTCGTCTTCTTCAGAGTTTTCAAGATTTTCTGCAAAAATTCAATCTAATCAAATCAAATTCCTTCTAGTATTTCGTTGATTTAGATCAATCTATTTTTATGGAATTTCAACAGTTTTATAACGTGATTTTTGTCATTTTGCCATTTAGCTTTCTGAGGAAGATGGGTATATATCATACTATCAAAAGAAATATGTAGATTTTACAGATGTAAAGACATCAAGAATTGATGTGAGTATTAGAGATTTGTGGTGTATTAGATATGTGATGTCAAATAAAGGTTTACTAAAAGTGGAAAATAGCTTACAAAAATGTTCGTTCTGAAGGACTGGAACTTATTCTACGCCTTTGAAAGCCAGAATTTGGTGATCGGATAGCATTTCCTGTTAGTAAACTTGATGGAAATTCATTGAACCTTGTTCTGTCATGAATGTGTATGGCTTGAAGATCACTGAGAGCTTTTGAAAAGGGAGTGCTAAAGCTGACTGATTTCCTAGAGGAAGAATTGAGATAAGACCAACAAGTAGACAAAAACAATTAGAAGAAAAAGCAAAATGGGAGGTGGACCAAAATAATATTTGATAAGCATTTTGACCCTCTTAGAGGATATGATTAAATTGAATCAGTTTTGGCATGTCATTTGCTAGACATTTCAAAATAAATGCAACATACTGAATGTATCAAGATCACCTACATGAGTTCTTTCAAAAAAGAATATCCGCAAACACTAGCAACCACCCTCTGCTCCAAAAACGTGTTTTTTCAACTTGTAAGTTATATAAAGAATAAAGAACGGGCTGTTAAAGATTCTACCTTAAGAGAAGAAAGTTGTAAAATGGAATGACAAGTAGATAATTTCCTTACATAGCCTTTTTATGAGTCCCATCTTGGGCGCCAATCACACTTGTTGCATCATTCGTACTGTAAGAGGTCTTAAGTAGAGGCTTTTGCCCCGCTGTGTAGGATCCAGGCCGAAAACTTAATCCAATTAGACTTTCTGTCGCAACATGAAACAGAAGAAAAGTAATTAGGTTGCACTTTGATGGGGAAAATTAGGAAGGGCAAGATCAGATGATTGGCAACTGATTAAACTGATAGAATGATGACACAACTTCTTCATGCTTTAGCCCAGTTTAAGCCTTTAAACCATTTCGTTTCGTTCTTTCGTGGAGAGGGATAACCATCTTCACCAGTCATTCATCCTATGATACTGGGTGTGTTCGGAGGTACCTGATGAGGCCAAGCCGAGCCCGGAAAGCTTTGGCACAGTGGGGCAGGATAGCTGAGCTGAGACCTTTATTGAAGGGTTGATGCATCGCTCTTTGCTTCAATGAGACACATTTTCAAAATGTACAGAAATTTGAGACTGTAATTTCATCACACTGAAGCCCTGGTCGCCCAACACTAGTCACAGTCTAAACACATCCTTATTATTAAACATTATCCTTGCATTTTTCAGCTTTTCTTTACAATATTGAAGTGTTTCATTTCAACGTTTTCTGAACGATGACAATGTTGCTGATGAGAATACTCAGACAAAGTAATCAATTATATCTGCATAACAATCAACCAATCCGATAATATTCTTCCAACTTGAATTGACAGTAATAATTATTTTGAATACAAAAAAAACAGAAAAGCAGTACCCTTTGTAACTGGAGATGGAAACGAAATGACAGATGGTCGGTCGGCTGGGCGCCTCAATGAAGGGGATTGGGCACTAGAAAGCTCGTTATTTGCAAAAGAACCAGTCGAGAGATGTCTTCGTCTGGCAGAACCATCGTTTCTTTGCACCTAAATGATGAAAAGTTCGCTAAAGGGCTTCTAAAAGAGTAAAATATCCCTTCTATCATCAATCGAGTTAAAAGGTCAATTCACTACAATTCACTACAATTCAGTACAATTCTAAAGATAAGCATGGAATTCGAGTTTACCTTGTCTTTAGTGTTGTTATTGGAACATAATCCTTGGAGAGAAGAAACGCTTGCAAGACTTGGCTTCCCTACAGGAAAAAGAAGTAAGGAGAAGATTTTAGACAAGCATTTTTGGACTGTAAAGAAACAATTGAATTTTCTAAACGGTAACGGCCTAGCAAACTTAATACTGAGTCAAGCAATAATACTTCTGATGAAAAGCCGATGTTTCCTCATATTCTTCGATTTTTCTAATGTTCTCCAATATTTTTCTGAAATGAAAATAACACTTGGCACATTAACACATTAACACTTAACACATTTACTTACATCGCTTGCCTTCAGTCGTTGTCTGGGGTCTGGCACTGGCATCACGTGTTACCTTTGGAGCTTTGATGTATGATATTGACTGAAATAGGGTTAAGATGATAGATATATATAAATATAAAGAGTTATTCGTTTCTTATCATATATAAATGTCATTAAGATGATATAGCATTGCATTAAATGATATAACATAACATGAAATGAAAGAAGATAATTTGATATGACGAAGTAGGATAAGAAAATACAGCATAGTGCAAAAAAAACAAAATCAAATTATAAATTTATATGATACAACATTATAAAATTTAAAAAGATGATACAAAAATGATAGCACAATGGAGGGAAACAAAACATGGTATCAAATAGCATATTATATTATAATATGATATGATAAAATATAATATAATTGGATAAATAACATAATATAACTGTAAGAATATAATATAATAGGACATAATATAATATATTATGATATGAAATAATAGGATGTAACATATTATGATATGATGTAATAGGAAAGAACATGATATATTATGATATGATGTAATATAACGCAGCATGAAGGGATGTGATACCTTCATGTGTTTGAAGCGAACATAAAATAAAATTATTACAGTATCATAATTGAAATCGAATTAATGATGAATCGGATGAAAATCGTTTTGATGACGATACCTTCGCTCTCTGTTTAGCTGAATTACTTGACACACTTGAAACTCTCTCTAAGCATCGAGAAATGACTTAAAATCAGGTAATGGAAGTTAATGCCATATCATAACTACACTTCTCATAATTTTGAAACTGATTTTATGTCCAAATCTCTGATTTTGTTACATCCTGAATTTTCATAAATTACACTGCTGTCACAGGAAATCTTCATGTCATGACTGCGTGACTACAGCTACATATGCATTGCTATTCTTAGGAAATGCTGGGCTCCAGGCGCATCTGCGATTGGGCCACAGATAGCTGGAAAACCCATCCTCCTCACATGGGCTCTCGACAAAAACGTCGCGCAAAACCACCTATTCTTTTAACTTTGATTGATGATCATTTTGACAGAGGAATTCCCTGCAGATAATTGGAAATGAAATAAATAGAGAAATGGCAAATCAGAAATACCTAGTTTTGACTTTCCGTTTTTTGATCGCTTATCGTACGGATACAAGGGAGTTCTTGGGAAACTGCTTTCTACAAAAGAAGGTGGTAGAATTTGACACTCCCAATCGAGAAAAGCGTTGATCAAAGTCCTATATAAGAATATGAGCCAATTATTTTCCGTACATCTCAGCGGAAAGCCATTTTCTGACACTCCTTGGAAGTCCTACTTTTTGTGTTTGATCAATTTGGAGCTGAGAATGATTCAAATCAAACTTACTTATGTCTTTAGCAGTTTTCTTTCTGACTGGCTCACTCTCACATTTGCCCTCATTTGTCCAAGCTGCTACCTAAAGTTGAACGAAGTTTGGCATTAAATCTTTATGAATTAACAAAAAATCTGATATTTGAAGCATGGTTTGAAATCTAAAAAGGAGAATATTTAGATACAGAACATGGACGGTAATATTTTGTAAGAATGCAAAGGAAATGAGTAGAAAAAGTTCAAACAAGTTAAAAGGAATCAAATAGCCAATATATTTATCATGAATCTGTGCTGAAGCCGCTGTGAAATCAACATGATCGACTTCATTTTCATCAACTAACTTTGAAAGAGTATTCTGTGTTTGGTTGCAGTCTTCTTGAAGTGCAGGTTCTTTCTATCCCCGAATAAATTACCTGAATCAGAACAAAACATCGAAAGTTATTGAATGAGAATTTCAATTTTCTTCAGTCAAATCTTACAATAAACAAACAAAAGAGTGAGTTCACGTGGTATATTGGTTGGATCTCATGCACCCTGTATGTATGGCTAAGGGCTTGCTCCTGCGCGGGAACACATTCCTGAATGCCATCCATCCGTCCTCGCAATGCCGTGGCTTAGGATGGCACCAATGCAGCAAGGTGTCCCCCCGTGCTAATCTCGAGTATGGCGCTTCTTGCCTCCTTCCTTTCCCATATCCTACTACAAACCCCCTAACAAATCTAAGTTCAACAAACTTGATCGCATCTTCCTCTCTTTGTAGCTTTTTACTTTTTTCTTTCTTCCTTTGTTAGGACTTTGTATAAGCCACCATGGCCTTTCCCCAACGTAACTGATGAATACTGGGACCTAAAATTTACTCTTTCTTGCAAAAAAACTTGCAATAAGGCATTTGACGGCTTGTAAAGTGCTGATTGGAACTTATGATCAACTGTTGATAAGAATTTATCATCAACTGTTGATAGGAATTTATCATCAACTGCTGATAGGAACTTATGATCAACTGCTGGTTGGAACTTATGATCAACTGCTGGTTGGAACTTATGATCAACTGCTGGTTGGAACTTATGATCAACTGCTGGTTGGAACTTGTGATAAGTTTCCACCGCAACGAACCTCTCCATCTTGGGTGACTTCATAGTAATTAATTCTTCCAAGTGGTTGCTCAGGAGGATTCCATTGAATCAAAATTTCATTTCGGCCTAAAACATGGAGGCTTGGTTTTGCTGGAGCATGTTCACCTGAAAATGGAAATAATTCAATAATTCAAAATAATTCATTCATTCATTCAATAATTCAAAATAATTCATTTATTCATTCAATAATTCAAAATAATTCATTTAGTAATTCAATTAATACATGTGGAAAACTCGGGAAGAGGTCAAAAACGATTCAGTCTTTGAAGAAATTGAACAAAATAGGAATATTCAGAAAAAGAGTGTTTTCATAGCAAATCGCTTGACATCGTTTCAAAAAAATTGACTGCCTCAGAAAATTCAAGCAGGATATGTACGTAATAAAAAAGTATCTTTTAAGAAATGGTTGCAGCAATATCTACCAAGCTCTGATAAATGAATAGATAAATGAATTAGCAAATGAAGGAATGAAGAAATTGATAAATACTAACGAAGATCAACAGTTGCACAGGTGACATCGGCTTTCTCGCCTCTTCCTGCTGACGTCAGGGCATAAATCTAGAAAGATTTTGAAGAAAATCAAAGTCCCCGACCTATCAAAACAGTATCCTACTTAATATTCGCTTCTATAAAATGGGGAAATGAGACGCATTAGTCGGAAGGTTGGCAAATCAAAATTGCAATGATGAAGCGGACCTATTTGCAACTATTTCAATACTTTTTCGGAATACAAAGACGGTTTTAGACAGAAAAACATTCCAACAGATGTGTCTGTTTATGGTAAGTTCTGAATCCGATATAACTGAGGGCCCCTTGAAAACCAGCTTATGCTGAAGGGGAACCCTCCTTAAAAGAATTAAGTATGAAATATGAAAATATGTCTTAACTCTTCATGATATTTTTCTACCCTGCCTCCTTATTCGCCTCGATTCTATTGTCCCTAAGACCCGTTCGCGGTCGTTACGGTTTTTATACTGATGATGACTCAAATTTGATTGAAAAAAGTCTACAAAAGGGATTTTTCAATTTGACAATTTGTCACGTTGAGCCTACAACGGAATATTCCATTAAAATTGATAATTTGTTGTCGTCATCTTTGTCTTGATATTAATTAGAAAAAGCTGTGCCTCATAAGATTTGACTCACCTCAAAGGAATATTCAGTGCTAGGAATAAGGTTGATGAAAATATGATACAAGTCTCGCGTATCAGTAAATCCATTCTTCCCTGCGAAATCAAAACAAAAAACATCATGAATTTGCTCCAACCCTGAATCATGTACAATCAGAAAGCACGTCAAACTTTAATGATTCGAATCACTTTAATGAGCGGCATACAACTTGGCTTAAAGATCCTTTAATAGGCGCAGAATCAGTAGGTCTTCGCTATTTCAGTACCCCCATCAACATTAAATTTTCCTGACAAAACTCAGAGGTTTGCATCTAGTTTCTGCAACCTCTGAATAGATTCTACTATGCAGTTTTGCAGTTACCTGCTCGGCAAATGATCGAAGGAAATGCTTTAGATTTCAACTAGAATAAACATGTAGGGAAAATATTGAAATCAAAAAAAGAAAAAAGTACGAAAGATCAACAAAAAGTAAACGCGATTCTAAACAAGCTACCTTGTTGGTATATTTGATATCCTCTGACGACACCATTAGGAGAATCCGGGGGGTCCCATCCTAATTTGAGCTGCGTCGTCGTCCTGTTCAATACACGGGCATTCTGAGGCGCACTTGGAACTAAAAAAAAAGATAGCAAAAGAGGGACCATTTCAGTAAAACTAGTGCAGTTGATACAAAAATATGGAATGCGTGCGAATAATACACAATTCAATGCAGATGTGGCATTGGCATAAACAATAGAATACCTGATTCTGGCATTGAAAATGAAACGGCATTGCTTATTGGGCTTTCATCTCCTTCAGTTGATGTTTGCAAACGGCACGAATATTTCTGGGTTGGCTTGAGTGAGTGTAATTCAAATGAAGTCTCTTGGCCAGAATACGCCACACCCTTTTCGGATGGTTCTGAAAATCAAAAAGCATTTCGTATGATTGCCCAGGGCTAACCTAGCAATTACCAAAGGTGTAGACTGGAAAATTCAAAGAGTTAGGGGAGAGATATGAAGATTTTTGACACAATTTTGAAAATTTTTTGCAAATAACAACAGGGCATTGAATTTAGCTAAAACAGAAGATCAATTCCTGTCGCTGGAAGCGTAGTATTTCGATTCAATCAAGAGAAGGGAAATCGTTAAAGACAATAAAGAAAACACCTATCAAGCTTAAGATCTTCGATATACCATTTATAATGAATGGAAAAATTGAAAGTGTGGCTCGATTTCTGGCAAAAAGGTACAAAAATGATTAGAATCACAGAACTGCCGCAACAGTTGACTCACCAAGAAACAAAGAATAAGTGACTTCCATGCCACTTTTAGGATTGACAGCATCCCAACGAACATTGGTCGTTGTTGCACTTTCAACTGAAAAATGCAAAATAAGGGAAATAACAAAAGCACTTTCAGCGCACAAGAAAATGCATCACAGAATAAATCCATCTAGGCTTAAAAACAGTCTATTGAAGATTAAGAAAGACTGTAGAATCAAAAAGACATCATGGCAAACTTTCCTTGTCAGTTTCGACAAGATCTTCATTCACTGTTCAGCTTCATTCTGTCGCAGAATTTCGTATCAGATGTGATACAGCACAAATAATCTACCAAAGACAATATTATCTTGCACTTTAATTGGGGCATTTTCTGGAATCACAAAGATGAACGGAATCATTATCAAATTCATGTCAACCTTCTATCAGTATTTTCACAATTTCCTTCGAATATCAGCGTAAAGGTGATAAAGACAACACTTCCATAATTTCTCTCAAAAAATATCACATTGAAAATAGCTGAAAGTTACTTTTGACAAGGGGTGCTTTTGGTTTGTCCAAATACTTAATAATCTCCAGCGTCACGCTAATTTCTTCTCTGACATCACTCTTTAGATCTGGTGATTTGATCCTTTCCTGTTGGTTTATGATAAAACAATTTAAATGTTTCAAAACTTCTGCTAAATGAAAATTGCTTCTATCAAGCTCCTGCGAACTAAGACAAAATGTGAATATGCTTTATTATCTAAGTTAAGTAAAAGTGTGATTTAGTGAAGGCGAATATTGCTGATTGATATGTGAAAATCGACTGCTTTCATCATTTATCTATTCATGAACTAAATCAATAAATCAATAGATCAGTTAATCATGGTACCATTTATCAAGTCGTTAATCAATCAAGCGCTAATATTTCTTCGTCAATTACGCAAAGATTGATGGCCTAGGGCTTAGTTTGTAGGGCGTTCGCCTAGAAAAGTTCAGGCTTCGATACTGGTCTTCACCTACTCAGCGTATGTGAAGCAGAATTCGGTTGAAATGCACTTTGCGATACATTGTCTGAGAGTCGATGATAGGTTTGAGCACCTCCTTTGTAAAAAGAAGCCCCCTGGTCAAGAGGCACACACGGAAATGGGAGAGCTTCAATCTCTCGCTGTTAAGCTTACACCAACATTAGGCCACTTATATCGATTTGTTATTTATCTAAGCAGTGATTTATCATTCCTTATTCTTTCAATCTCTTCCAACAACCCCAATGAATCACGTCTGTGTTGCAAGCAAATGTTTTACCTTGAGCGCATCTTTCACAATTTTATGATCCCGCAGCAGCAAGCAGCCTTGCTTTTTACTTGAAAGAGTCCTGAGTGTCCTTCAACAGAGAAACCAGGTTATCTTCACAAGACAATGACAAAATGACAAAATGACAACAAATGATAGCAATGACAAATGACGACAAGAAATAGCAAAAAAGACGAAAATGAAAATGGCAACAAAAATAATAGTAGCAAGTAAATAGATAAAGTGACAAAAAAGCAAAAGGAAGAAATGGTAAAACAAATCAGAGCAAAAATAGCAGTTAACAGGTTGACAATGAAAAGAACCAAAGGGAATGAACATTACATGGCAGCAAACCAAGCTGTTTCCTCATCTTCTGCAGCAATTAAAGTTGAAAGTCGTTGCAACATATTTTCTTTGGTTGAATGGCATAGTAATCGCAGTACCCCATCGGTGCTGCCTGCAATGCAACTCAATGCAAAGCAGGCATTTTTATTGCATCCACCGTCATCAGATTCAAGCATCGCCGTCAATTTGCTCAACTGAAAGAAAAGCATTGAAAAACAATCAATGCTTCAAGTTCGAAGAAATTCATATCAAATTTTTCCGCTCCATTTGAAAACAACCAGAAATAGTAATGAAAAGATTCGTTTAGAAAAACGACTGAGGGAAAACACGATCCTGGAAAGGTGAGACGAACGCAATCGGTCTGATTTCAGCATGAAAAACAAGGTGCACAATTGGCCAAGTTTTATCCGAAAATGGAAGCTCCAGAAGACCACTGCGAATGTCATCTCGAAGAGCCATTGAGAATTATATCGAAGTACGAGTTAAAGTCAAGAAGCATAGAGAAGATCAGAGGCAAGAACTAGCAATGGCATCATATTGCGGCAGTGTGGTCAAAAGGCATGCGAAAATAAAACAGTTGAAAGTCAGAAGAATTAACTAATTAAAATGAGAAGTTGGAAACAGAGACGAATGGAAGTAATTTATGATAATGAACAAGGGAAGCTGGGCACCCACTACAAGGAGGAGATGCCATATAATGACATGGACACCCTGTGACTTCCATTTAACTATGTAATAAGTTAGTTGTGATTTGAGTATCGACTCGAGAACATACACTTTTTGTTCAATCATTTTACCTGACAAGGAAAACATGATAGGATATGTACTTTATGATTTGTTATAAGACAAAAAGCAGCAAAAACTGCATGGAATAAAGTAGGGGGGGTTTATTCATTCCGCTTTAGATGCCTTAATTCTTGAAATATAAAATGTAGGCTACAATATATCACTCCAGGTGCGTAAGGCGAAGATAAAGAATTCCACCATAGACAGTTGCAGAGTTTAGTTGAATGGAGGATGACATGAATGAAGCCGCTTTATGTATGAAGGTCATTAACCTTTAACCGCAAAGACGAGTGATCCTTCCACTTGAGAAGAATCAGCCGGTTTCAAGCAGATTTTCACACACTTGGCGACCATGGCGAGACAAAAAAGACGAGGAAAATCGGAAGCTAGTCTATTCATGAATTAATGGGTCCATTTTAGGGGTGAATAGGTATAAGCTTGCAAAGACTACCCGAAGAAGTGAACGGTTAAGACAGCGACAACTTTAAGGCTAATCGCAAACCCGATGAGGCTAATTCATAAACCAACAAGTGGAATATTGTGAAACATTGTTTTAATCAACTGATCGTACAACAAGCCAGTTAATGCAAAAGCATTGTTATTTTGAAACCCGTACATAAAAACATGAGTATTTGCAAAACCATAACAACAATTCTAAATGTCATTAAATTTCATCGAAATAATTTTTAATTCATAATTCATGAAGCTTTTTCTCTCATGTGGCAGTTTTCCACGTCTTGCTTACAGAAAAAACAAAAGGTTGATGGATTTTTAAAACTACTTATTAAGAATTAATGCTGGCCACACATGCCTTCAAATCTTCCCAATGAATCTTTTCCTTCTTTTCATAGCATTAGAGTTTCTTGTTTCATTGCAGAGAATGAGCATTCAAGAGAAATTGATTGCTTTTATAGAAATGTTCCGACCGTTGCTGACAAAAATATTACCTTCTCTTCGAATTTTTGACCAAATACAATGCTAGTTCTTTTATCCCTTTCAAAATGATTCCTTTCGCGATTGTTTTCAATTATATTTTTGTTTGATTTCATAAAGAAACATCGAATGATGCATTACTGAAGTTCATTAACGGTGAACAAAACATGTAAAAAGACGGAGTATTGTGGTTTATGGGAGCCAAAACATGCCCACGCTTGCAATGGAGGAAATAAAGTCGTTTCTCACCATAAAGTCCGATTTTTTCAGCATTAGCATGTGCCTCCTTCCAGACTCCATGTCACAAAGTCTTCCAATAGCAAATGCAGCATTCATACCTTTACCTTTAAATTTCAGACTAATACACTAAGAAAAGCCATGCATATTGAAAATGATATAGGTATAGGAAACCTGAAAATAGCATCAGTTTAAGAGCCAATATGACATTGCTATTTGTATGGTGTCTTTGGACACTGAAAAGCTATGTTTATTGAGCCATATCTTGGTTGGTCCATTTGATTTGACTGTGTCTTGCGATTTCTACACCTCAGATAATAAAGAGGTAGCAGCTAATCTCACTCTGGTAAAACTTAAGCCCAACGTGAGGCTCAAAACAGTGAATATAAGGCATGTAAGTAAGTGCATAAAGTTTTTAGTCATTGTAACACATTCTTAAATTGAAGGAAATGAATAAGACTGAGAGGAAAGAATTTTATGAAATACATGAAAATGAGAATCAATGCATTCTCACCTGCTTTATCCAATCCAAGGCAATTTACAAGTTGCAGCAAAATTTTCCTTGTATCCCGTCTGTTCAGAATTCTGGCACATCCTTCTTCTTCAATAGTCAGCCTTGAAGAAAGGATCAATTTAAAGATTCATCAAGAACTGTTGAGTCTCAACAATATGCCTAAAATACATGATACAAAAAGAAGCAGTATTATGCAGTAACTACCTGGCTATGATAAGGGCTGCATTGCTTGCAGTCCATATGTCTTCACTTCCAAGCAAAACTGTTATCCTTGACAAAGTTTCATCAAGTGTTTCTTTACGAAGCATCCAAGATCTCCCTTCCATTGTCTCAGCCTATTTTGAAACATTTGCAATAGCATAATCAAAATGGCTATCATTGAGCTATCATGGATTACTGTGACTATGATGGTAATAGTCATTTAATGGAAGATCAAATTTAGAAGAGAGAGAATTCGAAATTGTTCTGCCAAAGAGATTCAGAAAATAGAGCGAAAGTCTCTTGGTTCTCTCATAATGATCCTTATTTTTCTTCAACAGGCCCATGGAAAATTTATGCTTTGGGTGAGAAATCTTGATTCAAATCAATCTGAGGAAAACTTCTTCCTTTTCAGACTGTTGCAGCTTTCTTACTTCCTGAGTCCATGCTGTCAAATGGTAGCGTCCTGGTGTTGTTAGCTTTGAAATAAAATGAGGGCAGTTTCCAAGAAAAAATAAAAAGGGCATAGTTGCAGAAGGCAAATCTGTGGCTGAGATAAATGATCAATTTACCAGAGTGCCAATGGTGCCAGATGCATTCATAATACTTTCATTGTCTTTACAATACAAGATCTTTGTTAGATTAGTCAAAACGTCAAATCCTTGATCTTTGTAACTGACAACCAACTCCAGGATTCTCCGTCTACCAACATCCATATCACAAATGGTTCCAATGATATAGGCTGCATGGCCTGACACACTAAGCACAAATCAGATGTATTAACATCAAATAAATACTACATTGTATTTACTTGCTTACCATCAACTGAGAGGCAATGAAAAGCAAAAACAAGCATATTAATGGCTCAATGGAAATGCCCTGTGCTTGGGGCTTAAGCTTAACCCGAATATTAACTGAAACTTAAGAGCAAGGAGAGTCACTGGCTCCCTTCAATGCCTTGAGCGGTTGAATTACAAGATGCGGCTACATCTAGAGGAAGGACCAGGCACTGTTTGATTAAAATAGCTTCCCACATCTACCTTCAAAGTCATGATACCCTTCAAAACTGGTGAGGTTAAAAATAGTTCAGAGAGAGCGAAGATCGTGCAAAAACCTATTTAGCTCACAAGTTCTGTCTAAATTGCTTGGGCCAACACCTTCTTTGGTCATTTTCATATTCATATGGGGGATATTTCAAGAAATAAAGTCATTAGCTTCAAATATTGTTATAGATTCTACGTAAAAAAGGACCTTGTCATGGTTAGATTTTAGCATTCGTTTATGTATGCATCGTGCAAGAAGAACTTACCGTTTAAAGAAAACGGAAACAGGAAATAGATACATGTAAAGAACGGGAAAATAATGAATTTCGACGGGAAAGTCCGTTAAATAGGTGATTACCTAAATGCTTGTTTACGCATGAAAGCAATGGCCATGAAACCAGTAATTTACTGAATAGAAAGGACACTTAACACCTTCAACTCACACATTCAATTTGACGTACAACGCTTCCAACTACGTTACAACGTGAGTTCCACATGACGATATCCGTTGCTAAATGTTTTAGAAAAAATTAAGGATTTTGTATGCAAGACACTAAGGTAGACTATACCCTAGATAATATTTCTATATATTTTTGATAAACGTAAACAAATAAATGAGTAACTGGATGTGCAAAAATAAGATGTGAAGAACCGAACGTTGTTTAAGGCGTAAAATTGAAATCCAGTTGGCGGAGGTTTATTTGATTGTGGGAGCTAATGACAGGATACATTGTTACCTTGGATCTTTGCAGGCAAGCAGTCTGATGATTCCCCATAAGATGTCTTCTGAGCCAGGATGGTTGAGCATCTGGTAACAACACAATTCCTTCTCATCATGAAACTCTTCAACAAGTCTTTCTAATGCTTCGGGGGTTTTCTCCTCGTCGTGGTTAATCAGAAGTTTGAGTCCACGATTCAAGTGTCTTCCAGCGTGCATGAACATGTCTGGCCAGAATAGCTCATGCCTCTGTGGTTTCTCTTCGGTTTGATTGCGATTTTCTGTTTTTAAATACAAACATTTGCACATGAAGGATTAAGTGAACAACACTCTTGGGATTTTGTTTTCTTACCAAGCGAATTTCATTACGAGGCCATTGCCAGTGGCAACAAAAGATTCGAAAAAACCGCGAAACTTTGATTACCTTTCGTAGTTGCTGCATTTCTGATTGATGACCACCCCTTGGATGGAAGTGAAAAGAGTTCGCGGCCAATTAAGTCCGCTACTGAAAATTTGATGAGAGATTTTCAAAGTTGGAACAATGTTTTCTTAAACCATTCTCCTCTTCTCCATCTACAGGCTTCTCCCACAATATGGTATCGTCAAGGGGATAGGATTCTAGAGCAGAGGACCAGACATGGATGGAATGAGCAAAAATATCACCAGTAGACCTGGCTGTTCGAAAGCGATAATGGTGACCAGAGAGAATATTGTTTATGCTGTGAGGCCTGTTTGCAAGCTCCTTTCCACTCTGCCCTTGTACCAATAGGTAAAACTAAAGAACCCTTTTCAAGTGGTTCAGACTTGTAAAAGATGCACAAGACAGTCATAGATTTAATGATTGATCGTGCAATCAACATTTCTTATGTATGTCAGCGCACCTGGACCTTTTACTGCCTCACCAGGGAACTATAGCTTATAATTTCATTCCATTCAAAAATTGAAGCTAACTTTGACTTCCACTCATTCAAAGGAAGCTAACGTTGGCAAGATAAAGAATCCTCTGCAACTGATCAGTTTTGTCAAACAGTTGAAATTTTTAACATGTAAAATTTACAGAATCCTAATTATAACAGCGTGCTTGACATGCTGATAGGTTATTCCTGTATACAAATTCGTATATTATTATCATCATTATTATTAAACCTATTTTTCTCAAAATGTACATTTTCAAGTATCGAATATTTTGGGACACCTCTGGAAAGAACAGTTTTTAAGATACAAACTACAAATTTTTATCAGATGCTCTTTATAACATGTAAAATGCAACCGCAGGCCCTTTTTGGTACGTCGTCTTAAGCGTCTTGAACCTTTCAATGATTATGAAGCAATAATGAAAAATCGCAGGCAGTTGTATGAAAAGTAGAATTATTTGAAAAGTGGTTAACTTATGAAAATTATGGCTCGAAATTGCATTATAAATGTTTTATTCTAAATCTTGTGAAATTTCTGGGAATGCAGGCAAAAGACTCTGTTTCCTCGGGTTGTCACAAGACTTTGACAGTGACAGTGACCGTGACGTCGGACATGAAGTAGTCAGCATTTTTGTATTTTTTTCGCTCAATCAAAATTTGTTGGATGTTTCAATATTCCTGCAAATTTTGACATTGCTAGTGGTCTTAGATGCGGAGATATTGCACGCCCCAGAGAGTGATCAGAGAGGGGCAGCTGACTTAGTCTGTAGAGCATTGACCCAGACATCTTAAGGTTTTAGGCTTGGTAGTCACTCTTTCTTCATCTCACCGTATGCGTACCGTAGATTGAGCAAGTGGACCTGGGCGTGAAATTATCTGCGAGCTGATGTTAGCAGTAGCGTTCCACGTCTGCAGAAAAGCAACTTCTCTTGTGAAGTAGAAACGGACAGAGGGGAAAATCCTTTGCTGTTCGATAAATAGAAAAGTTTTGCCCTCCTAAAATGCTTTTAATTTGTCAAATAGGAAGTGTGGATTTGCTGTTATTTGTTATATCTTGTTAAATTGCAAATACATTGTATGCAAAGAAAATGGCAATTGACTGAAAGCCAACAAAGGATACATTTTGCTTGTTGCTATTTGCACTTCGGCTCTGAAGATCAGGTTTGTTTGATGATGTATGAATATGAAGTTTACAATGGCATCAAATGGAACAGAGCTTACCGATACGCCATATCATCGTTCGAGTAAATATTGAAAAATGCAAATATTTCAATTCCCTTTACGTAGGTTGTGGAAAACTTACGCAGGCTACTGAGACAGCTTGGAATTCTAAAAGACAAAGATTTCAAACCAATTCTTCATTTGCTTGACTAAACTTTTCAATGGACTTTGTATGTATCATGGACTTAAAGCGATCGTAATGCGACTCCAGAAATGGCAAGACCAATTCAAGCTTCCACTCACATAAGGAAAGTGACTACTTCTTAATACTTAAAATATGACATCATAATGTAGAACCTACTGTAAAAAGAATGGGAGCAGGCTTTAGTGACGTCATGGGAGTGTCATATTTGTGTAGAAACAGGGGGGGGGGGATTTCTTGACATTTTTTAGTGCATTATGTCACTAAATAGAGATATTGTAATCTCAATTCTGTGGTTACGTTGGGGAAAGGCCAAGGTGGCCAGTACAAAGCCTTAACAAAGGAAGAAAGAAGAAAGTGGAAGGCTAAGAGGAGAGAGAGATCAGATCAAGTTTATTGATTTGAGACTTGAAAGAGAGGAAGTTGTAGGATTCGGGAAGGAAGGAAAAGGTAAGACGTTCCATCAGTTGCATGTTCTTGGGAAGAATGATGATTTGTGAGGTAGATTTCGTGGATTCTGTTGTGAGACTTGGGAAGGTTTTGAGAGGGTCAAGGTTCTGGTTGTCTTGACAAGACTCAGAGGAATAGGAAGAATATCCCTGCTCTCCTGAGATTAATGCCAATTAAGGTATCAAGATTTTGATTGGAAGATGAATAGGAGATATGTTATGATATAAGAGGATCATTCTTTCATAGCAAAATCAACGAATAGGCATCTGATTGATATTCCTCCTGTCTGTAAGATCTCTTTCATCAAACCACAACATACTGTAGAAAAATGTAATTTCGATGGGATGAAAATTTTGAATTTCGCGCGCAATTTCGATCTCGTTTTCAGAAGAGGGAACAAATTCATGGAATTATAGGAAGTGTGTTTTGGGGTTGAGGATTAGCGGGTTGTTTGGTTAAAGCGAGCTTATCTTTGAGGTGGCCATATTCAAATGATTAATTTGCAGACTTGCAACGATCCTCCTTGGTCAGAATGCCACAAGAAAGATAAAATGAAGAACTCGACAATACAGGCCTAATCATGGGGATTCATTGTTTATTTCCAACTGGGATGTTTCCCTGCAGCAGACGAATGTTTCTCGTTGGTATTTTTTACTTCCATTGCTTTGGATTTTTCATCAATCCACTGGAGGTTCAAGAAAGTGTCGAAATAGCGGATGAAAATGTTTTTGATCAAGACCAAGGAATCAATTCTTTCAATCAATTTTCCATGCTGACTTCACCAAAGCCAGACGACGGAAAAAGTCAGGCTGAAGGCGTTGATCTGTTCGGATATGTTCTGTACTGCCCTTGCATGGGTATGTCTAAAGTCATTGAAACCAAGATCTTATTAATCTGTCAAATGAAGTTTGGTTTACATCCTGGCTTTCAAAATCTCTGTGGGAACATTCGCCTTGAATTTCAAACAGAAGTAGTTCCAACATTGGGTTTTGATGCTTCTCTTTTTCTCAACAGGAAGGTTTGGTAACCAAGCTGAGCAGTTAATCGGCTCTCTTGCATTCGCAAAGGGCTTAAATCGAACTTTGGTATTGCCCCCGTTTATTGCATATCCATCGTGGAGCCGTTCTGGATCTGTGAGTTAATTGAGTATATTTTTCTTACTTTTTCATTCATTCATTCCTTCATTCCTTCTTTCCTCGACATGTAATGAAATCAAATAATATTGCTATAGGAGCGGATACCGTTTTCTAAATGGTTTGCTGTTAAGCCACTACGTAAGTTCCATAAAGTTATCACAATGGAGAAATTCATGAAAGAAAAAGCTCCAAAAATTTGGCCAAAGGGAAGTCACACAGGTGGGTCTTTTCCATGAACAAATATTTTTGCAGAGGCAATCCAAGGCTTTTTTGAGTTTTTATTTGTCAAGAAATAATCTTGTTAATTTCTGCAGAGGCAAGAATTTTCACTTAAATTCTAGATGCAATCCCCCAAAGTCCCTTAAACAAGTTCAATCATTTTAATGAATATCCTGGTTTTTGAAACTCATTTAATTTTGGTGTCATTTTGTGTCTATAAAAACTTTATTCTTTATTTTAGGATTTTGCTACGCTTTTAGAGATGGTAAGAAATGTGCAATGAAAGATGGGAATCCTTTTGGTCCATTTTGGGACCATTTTGGAGTTGAGTTTGATTCATACATGGACCATCCTGGTATTCTTTGGGGCACGCAAAATGAGAATACCATGCAAGAATGGAATAGAAGGTACACATTACATATGGTCCAAACAACTAAATTTCAAACTTCAAAAAACAAAACTTATTTAATTCAATTCAAAAATTCATACTCCTGGGGTCATTCCTTAACCTTTTTTTACTGAGAGAAATATAAGTAAAAATTGCTTCAGATATTGATTCAGGTAAAAGAAATTTACTTCTGCTGCAGATTTCCGGCTTCAAAGTTCCCGGTATATGCATTCCAAGGAGCACCAGGAGACTATCCTTCGCTTCAAGAAAACCACTACATTCAAAAGTACATCAAGTTTTCAAAATACATACATAGAAAATCAGATGAATTTATCAAAAATGAATTAAATGGGGAATCATTTGTGGCTATTCATTTACGAAATGGAAGAGATATGGTAAATAGCACTATTCAACTTTACTATGGATGCAGAATTTGGCTTAATACTCTAGGTTTCAAATATGAGAAAAGCTAGTTCTAAAGCATTGCTTTGGAATTGAGAAGCAATGTAAAATTATGTTGATGTGACTTATTTACAGATTAAAATTCCAGTATGATGCATTCCTTTGGTGGCCTAAATGCTTGATTCTCTTATTTCATGTATATTTGTTGTTATTTCTACTCTAGCTAAGTGTCTGTGAAGAAATTAAAGGTGGAAAAGTAGAGAAAATTTTCTGCTCTGAGCAGTGCACAGGGTACAAGAAGGAGAGAAAGCTGACATTTGAAATGTGTGCACCCTCAAAAAAAGATGTCTTGAAAACGGTCAAAAAATACCTGAAAAAAATGTCAGTTAAAAGATTGTTCATTGGAACTGACAATGATTCAATGGTAACAGATTTTAAGAAAGCATTGAAGAAAATGCAGGTAGAATTGGTTTTTTTCATCTTGCTTTTTTTGCCATGACAACAATTTTTCTTTGTCTGAACAGCTTGAATACCTCTTTCCTTGTTATTGATAGATATGACAAGACAATGGATTGTGTCATAGAAATATTTTCATTTTCTAGCCCCTGATGGTTAAGGGTCATTTGTCACAAATCTTAGACAATCTATCTGACGTTGTTATTCAGAATGGGTCTAATTCTCTTCCACAATGTTCACCACTTCATCCGATTTTTAATAAGGTAGTAATAAGTAATATGTCAGTACCCTCCAAACCCTTCATTTTAAAATATTAAGGAGAAATTAAAATCTTTTGAATGATAATTTTTTCGAATGACTGGCTTTTTCCGCCTTTAAAATTTTTTGATCATTCTTTAGGTGTCCGTGCATTTCCGAAGGAGTGATAATGAAGTTGATGACCCGATAATTGACATTGCAATTATGACAAAAGCTGATTTCTTCGTTGGTAACTGCGTGTCTTCCTTCACTGCATTTGTAAATAGACAAAGAACAGCTGCCGGCAAACCACTCTCATTCTTCGGGTTGGATTAAATTTCCGCCCATGTCGATTATTTTTCTCTCCAATTGTAAATAATGAAATATCTTCTTGATCCTACTTGTGTCAGAATTTCTTTTTCGCAAGAATTTTGTGACCTGTGGTAGATTTAGATGTTCATCAATCAATGCACAATGAGGGTTAAGTTCCACTCAGAGCTAAGGAAGGCATGAAGTTGCCACAAACTGACGTTGCATTGCAGTGGATACTTCCTCCCCCTCCGATGCATGAATGTTCGCAGCATAGGCTGGCTGAGTCAATACTTTTCTCTTTTGACGCTGTATGTCGGTTCTATACTACCCTATCATGGGGGCAAACTCAGACGTGTATGTAGGGGATATTCTGTTGCCCCCTTTTAAGGAAAACCTTTTATTAATGTTACTGTGTATTTCAAATATTTGATCTTGTTATCCGAAACAGTGAAGTGTCATTTACTGTACGCCGGCAGTGGCCGATTTTCAATGCTAATATTTGCTCAGCTTGGAACAACCCGTCGTCTCGTATTTGACCAGATGCTTTAAAGTAATTTCTTACTTTCCCAGTCATTCACTCGTGGTTTTTTTAATAGATGCGAACACGCCTCTGGTACTTTCTAGAAACCAAATCAGCCGTAATCAAAAACCAACCTTTTAATAGAAACGATATTAATGCAAGAGAAAACAAAGCTAGATTTGGACAGGCGCCTTACAATTCTTTGAATTAGGATAGAATTGATATCGTGACGTAGAAATGAAATTAACTGTTCGCCACAATTCCAGCGTGAGTCGATATCTGAAGAATCGAGAGAGGGTCTAAAGCTTACCTTTGGATTGAAGCAAGTTAGAGGAGGGAGATCATTCCAAGGGAAACTTTGATAACATGGATCCCGATTATAACAATGGCAGATAATAGTTGGGTCTTGCTATGGAAGGTTTTCCTAGTCGCACAAGCTTGAAAAAAGAAAAATGTTTAATTTGAGACGAAGGCTTCATCATCCCTAGTGATTGGTAATGTATGCAAGAGAAGAGACCACCTGTAATGACGTATTTCATTTCAATGCAATCGAAGAACAGAATATTGGACAAATGAGAAGTTGACTCAGCTGATAGATTTTCAGTTGTTTTTCCATCAACGTGTCGACATATGAAGAAAGGGGGTAACAGGATTGTGAACATGCGAAATGAAAATGCAAAAATGGATTTGTAAGCATCAAAGCAGAGAAAAAAGGCACGTGAAAGGAGTGGATCGCATTCAGAGGATGAATCAATGAAGCAGTTAGCGATTTTAACAGGGGTAAAATATTTTAACGCTGAATGCTGAACATCAACGCCATTTGAACCTTGGCTTCAAAATGAATTTCATCAACAAAATAGCTAACCAGTGCATTCGTGCTGAAATTTTGTTGCAACCATTCTGGAGAAGTTCTGTGTGCAGAATAAAATAATCATCAATGTTGATATGAACCTAACCAGGGTAATAAAAAGTGAATGAAAGATGAAGCTGAATGACATGAATGACAATTATTCAAAATGAATTGTATATTCATAATGATTAAAGTACAATAAGGCGAAAAGGCAGATGGGATAGTTGATGATTAAAGCACGTGTCTATAGGCTGAAACTCTCGCAAGGGGGACATGCATGCTCATGTGATTGGACACCCCCCTGTCTATCTACCCAGCAGCGAAATGGGTGCTTGCGTAGACCTGGGGGTTGAGTGCGACGAGGAAAAGAACTGTCCACCCTACGTCACAATGCCCTATGCGAGGATGCTACCTCTATCAAAATTCTACCAACGGTCCTTTCGAGTACGGCACTTGACTTTTCTTCGTCACTGGCAAGAAGCGACCCCCCTGGTGTAGGACAGAAAGCCAAACCACATTGTTTTTGAAGAGTTATGGATAATTATCATAAATCAGAATATAATTATGGAATGTATTCATGAAACCTGAGCAAATGTTACAGAGGCAAAATTTTGAAGAAAATTATCTACAGGATGGAGAAGTGCCTAAATTTAATTTGGAAGTGGAGCCTTTTTGTGTTTTGCGGAATTTTAATTGTGGATAGGGTTAGAGGAAAGGTTTGTGACATTGAGAAAGCTCTCCTGCAAGAGACGCTGCAAGGAAGATGCTCTATTGATGATGGTTGTGAGGCATTTATGATCAAACAGTATAGCTCAAAGAAACAATTATATTGTCTTGATCTATGCAACCTGCATTGGAATTGTAAATCACTGAATTACAATATAAAAACTCAGCAATGCATTCTGTTTAGTTTGACGATAACAGAAATGCTGCAAGAAAGATGTCTTCAAACGAACGACCGGAACGCTGCAGGAATATCAACAGAGGTTGTCATCGATGGCAATCAAATTGATGTAAATAAATTGGACCTTAATAAGGTATGTATCGAACAGATACTTATTCGTAAATAATGAACACTATTTTCAGTTGATCCTTCAAGACTTCTTTCTCAGCGTATGGGTCGTGAAATGTTACCAAAAAGTGATCCCAATTTATTTCAAGTGATTGGAAAGGGATTTTTCTAACAAGTTTGATGACTCTCCTTACTTTCTAATACACAACTTAAACAGACAGTTTGTAGCAGCAAGAACAGTGACTTTCTTCTTGGCCATCTTTATCTTCGATTTTTTAAATTCTGTGCTCTCAATTCCATATTTCAACGCTCTTATATTGAAATCGTTTATGCTTAAAGTTGATAGGTGACCAACTAAATTAAGTTCTCTCTACAGGCAAATTGCTGACAAATCATTAGGTATAAGAGAGATTGGATGTTTTGCATGAGAGATCTCTACAAAGAGTTCTTTTAGCCTTTTCCGATGGTATTTCTGAAAAGTGCCAGTAGACACCCATCCTATATCAATTTGAACGAGAAAAAGGACTTTGTATGGTGGCAATAATTGCGATTATATCAAGAGCAGTTCAGATGCTTTGAAGAAGGACATATGGCCGAGCATCCGAGCCCGTCAAGGAGTAGAAGTGATCCCATGCTTAGGGAAATGCAATCCTATTGTGAACCATGGACGAAGGATGAGGAATTTCTTAGTCATTTTTAATGAACAGTTGCGTTTCTATTTTTAATTTGTGCGTGATCTTCTGTTCTAAAATGATGAATTAACTTTCAAGATATTATGTTTTACTTTTAATACAGAATGATCGAATAACCACTTTATTTAACACCAAAAGACAGAAATTACACTTCACCAAACATCTTGGTTCAAAGTTGATGTTAATTTTGACAACCTAACACTACGTAAGAGCCATGGATGATTCTCGGATCATTTGTCGGTCGCCAATTTGATAGATCGTTGTTTTGGTTACAGATGTTGAACGTTTTAATCCTTGACTCTTCAAAGCGATTAAGAATAACGGAGTTTAGCATCCCAGATAGAGTCTGTTTCTGCTCTGATTGAAATGTTAGCTGCGTTGGCGCGGTTTACAAACCTTCCAACCGCTAAAACGTAACATGATAGCCCATGAGTTTCTCCCCAATTTGAAAAGTGAAAAGATTCGTTTTTAACTGAAGACAGCATCAAATGTTAGCGTTAGTATTTGACGTCACGAAAGACATGAGTAATGCTTTTTTATGCTTTGACAGCCTTGTGAGAATTCGCCTCATAGGTGACCATTTTGATACAAATTTTCACAAGTTGACATTATGAACGGAATGAAAAGAAAATATTGAGTTGAAAAGAAGTGATGATTAATTGCGAAAGCATCAAACATCATGATATGTCATGTATCATTGTTGGATAATTTGGCAGCTAATTGCAATAGAAAGGCAACAAAAGAACAAAGTCATAATTAAGGGATAAAAACCCGATAGCAATGTTGTGCAAAAATCAACTGACATGAAATTAAAGTCAGAATAAGCTTAAGAGCGTCTAGATAGACAGTTTCCAGACAGAGTATGAGCCTTCCTCAAAACTGGAACCTTCTTAATAAACTAATTCAGCTATACTACACTCTTGGTACATTACCTAACTTCTGGAAACTAGCCTACGCCTTTATCGTATCTGGCACAAAGGTCTCCTCGCTAAACTGCCGATGTTTGGTCTCCATCACACTCTCATCAATTGGATTGGTAGTTTCCTCTCTGATAGGTCAATTGCCGTCAGAGTGGACGGCTTCCTCTCCAATCTGCACTCCATCAGTGTTGGTGTACCCCAGGGCTCTGTAATCTCCCCTGTACTCTTTATTCTCTTCATAAATGACCTACTTACCTCTACGTCTTCTAGCATTCACTCCTTTGGTAATGATACCTTACTAAGTTCTTCATTTTCATTCAATCCAAATGACCATGCTTCCACCGATATCCAACTCCACAGAAACATTTCAGCCTCGCTTCTCTCCAATGATCTGACAGTTATTGAAAAATTGGGTAAAGACAACCCAGTTTCGCTCAATCAAAGCAAGATGAAGCAGGCTGTCACTTCATGCAAACTTAATCAAAACTTTCCCCCTGTCCTCATGCATGGTGATGAAGTGGAGACTTCAGCTTCTGTCACACAACTTGGTCTTTCTCTTTCATCTAATCTCACTTGGAAAACTCACATCCATTCCCTTGCTAAACATGCATCTCAAAAGCTCGGTTTCCTCGCCAGAGCCCGAGGGTTTTTCTCATCTTCTCACCTTCTATCTACATACAAGTCCCAAATCCGTCCTTCTTTAGAGTACTGCTCCCACGTCTGGGGTGGTGCTCCAAAATCCACTCTCTGTCTTCTCGACAAAGTCCAGTCCAAAGCCATTCGTCGCATCAAAAATCCTAACCTCACCAAATCGCTCCAACCTCTTTTCCCATCATCGTTTAGTTGGAGATCTTTCCATCTTTTACAGATACTTTAACGGACATTGTTCTCAGGAGATCAGGGATATTATTCCAGTTCCTCTGAGGCGTGTCAGGACCACCAGAAGCTCAACTCATTCACACTCTTTCCAAGTTTCACGACTTAATCCAGGAACTCCATCAATCTCTCGTGTTAATCAACCATCACCCATTCCAAGAACGTGTAGTTTATGGAGCCTTTTGCTTTCTTCCTTTCCCACTTGTCCTCTTTCAAGTCTAAAATCATTCAAATTAATCTCTCTATCTCCTTTTCAGCCTTCTCTTTCTTCCTTTGTTGGGTTTTTGTCTAGGCCACCTAGGCCGTTCCCCAACAAAACATGCTAAAGAACTGGCAGACTCAACTCGTTCTTATTCAATCATGCTGTCCAGCTCTGATGTTTGAAGGAATACCTCTACACCAGGGTTCGATACCCGGTGGAGTCATTCATACCAAAGACTTCAAAAATTGTATATGCTATTTCCCTGCTTAGCATTCAGCACTTCGGGAAAGAGCATGGGAGTAAAACACAATGCTACCAGATGGCCAGCCCCCAACTGTGGTATTCCATGTGCTTGCACGAATGTGGCCCAACGGTCGAAGAAACAGAGATGGTCGCCGCGCTGTTGCCAAAAAACCCCAATGGATGTGGCTCTGAGATTTTGATCCCCGGATTGGAGATTTACCACAAATAATGGGTAGGGTAAGTAAATGAACGGGGCAAATGGAAAGCCCCAGCCGAAGTCAAGTAGCTTTTGAAAGCTTATTTGAAGCAAGCAACCGGTTCATGTTAAAGATGAATTTGCAGGGATATGTGGGAATGGATACTGATTGAGGGTAACGTGAAGCATGATGGGCAGGGGTTCGTACAACACGACTACGTCATGGCAGCATTATGTGATTAAGTGTTTGATGAGATCGTTCATCAACTTGAAACAACAATTTGGTGATGAGAAAAACTTCGACCAAAAATGAATTTCTACACATACCTGCAGTGTGAAACAAACTGAAAGCAGTCAGAAAATGGAAAAAGAGGTAATGAAATCATGTGACAACGGACGCAGGCATACGAGGAGAAAAAAATTGCGTAGTTATCAAGTATGAATTAACAGTAAATATGTAGTGATATGTTTTGCAAATAGTTTTAGCTTAAATTGGGGTTCCTAAGCTAAATGATTGTATTCGAACATAAACAACTTGTTGTGGACTGCTGGGAGGGGGGGCTAAATTCCGCTGTAGATTACGAAACGGAGATAGGATAGAGAAGTGCTTTTGAACTTTTTAACGACCAAATCATAATTATGTGTATATAGTTGAAAATATAAAATGTAACAGAAAAATTACGAAAAATGAAGGATGACTGTTGTAATGTCGGATAAAATAATGTAATGTTTCAACTAATTACTGCATCTCTGTTCAACGCAATGATCTTCAATGTCACCTTACTTGATTTCTCTAAACAAAACGATCTCATCCTCACCCAGCAACCTCACAGCACCGCGATGATGCTTTCCGAAACCGAAAATCGCCCAATGCCAGTTGGCTAAAGGTATGGAGAATTTTTTGCTATCTAAAAGCAATTTTTGTATTTCTACTTAGGGTAAATTGCTTTTTTGAGCAAAGACAGTTAAAAGAAGACCAAAGACAAGCCACTCTACAGAGCATCTAAGTAGCAGAGGGATATTATGGCTCTTTAGGGTTCGATTCCACTTGCGCCATGAAAAATGCGCTAAATTTTCCAACCTATTGGGAACAAAAATCAGAGCATATAAATTTGTGATGATATCAACCAGGGGTAAAAATGCAACTTTAAACACTTGGCCGTAGAGTGGATAATGGTGGTAACAGACTTGTCTCTCGCTCTTCTTAAGGAATGGTTGAGGCACGACGGGGCATCGGTGGATGGCTTAGAAAACCAATCGGGATGAAAAAGATTACCAGTAAAATTGTAATTCAACTCTTTCTCCTTCCCTCCAAAGTGGATTTCCCTCCCAAGATAAAACATCGACTGTTCCGAAAAAAATACTTGCAACTCCACCAAATAGTACACATGCGGTGTCATTTAAAAAGCTTACTTCGGTAAACAAAAATACTGTTGACAGTAGAATTCCGGGCTTCAATACAAAAGCAATACGGGGGATGATCTAATTTTTGTGCTACACATATTTGGGTGATCGGGATCATAAGGTTTTCCCAATGGATCGAGAAACTGGAATTTCGTCTTTAGAATTCAATTCACTTATAAATTAGGGTGACCGAAAACCAGTTTAACTGCAAACTATAGTGAACATACCTGTACAAGATTTTAATCAACATTGCACCATTCAAAATTAAATCTAAATACTTGCTAAACACACTTCGAGAATTAACACCACATGTGTACGTTTTGTCCCAATAGTTTCATTCCATTTCTGAATTGTTCGTCGTTTTGTCCGAGTGCCGGAACGTCTTCGTTTCAACTTGATCTAAGTCGCCGTTCAAGGTCAGATGCCGACAAAGTCCCACGCGGTAAGGTCTATTGTGACAAAGCTCCCCCGGATAAGGTCTGGTGTGACAAAGCTGCCCGCGATAAGGCCTATGGTGACAAAGTCCCACTCGGTAAGGTTTGCTGCGACAATGGCTGTTATGACAGTTTCTTGTGACAGTCCCGCGCGTCCTGGTTCGTCGGTCAATGTCAGCTGCGTAACTGGTCCGGCAATCCGTCTGGTCACTAATGCATCGGTTTTCGGTCGGAAGAACCGTTGTCTGTAGCATCCAATTGGTGGGGTTATTTCTTTCGCCTGACAGCCCGTTTTAAAACACGGTTTGACGGGGCTGTTGGACCTGTCCCTGCTGAAAACAATGGCGTGGGACTATCCGTTGAACCAAAATTAAACCTCCCACTGCCACCAGACCCAAATGCGCTGCTATTCGATGAAGCATTGCTAAAACTAAATGGGGTAATTCCTCGGTTTTCAGCAGGTGCCCCAAAATCGAAAGAATTGACGTTGTTCCCTTGAGGCTTCTCGGCACTTGTAGTTGGTGCTGCAGTAAAGTTGAATCCAGTTGGAGCGCTTGCTGGTGCATTTTGAACGGCCTGGTTGCCGAACAAGTTTGGGACATTAGTTGAATTTGCTCCAAAACTGAACTTTCCACCAGACAGCGCATTTGATGGAGTGAAACTATTTGAAGGAGTTGAACTGGGATTTTGAAAAAGGCCACCCCCGAAAATGTTTGCTGATGGTTCAGCGGAACTGAACAGTGAATCGACAGTGGTTGACGCCTTCTTTGAACTTTCACCTGTGTTTTGTTGCCTTCGTTCGGAATTCTGCCCAAAAACTGACGATTTGATGGACACTGAATTGGACTGAAACGACGTTGAAGGAATTCCTTGATTATTTTCATTCTGCAAAGTTGAAGATCCAAAAATAACCTGTGTTGCACCTTGACCAAAACTAAATTTACCTGGGATACCAGCAGAAGTGGACGGATTAGTCTTTTCAAATGACGTTGTTTCTTTGTTTTCAGTTGTAGATGGGGCGAGAACGTTCTCTGCAGGTGCAAAAGCAAAGGAGTTACTTGATCCAAAAGATAAATTTTCTTTGGTTGAGATCTTTGGTTGGGATGATGATGACGGGGCGGCAAAACTAAACATAGCTTTTGGTGGTATGGTTTCTGAAGTACCTGATCCTCCGCTTGAAAACAATTTGCTGTCTGCACTTGAACTTTCTGAAGCAAATTTAAATGACGTTCCAACTGGCATAGATAAGGACGAAGTCTTTTCTACTTGAGAAGTGTTACCTGATTTTGAATCAAAGTCCATCGAATTTAACGCATTTGAGTTTATTTTGACTGGTCCGTTTACTACAGGCGCGCCAAATGAAAATTTTGGGGCATCATTACCTTCTTTATCCATTTCTGGAACTTTTAATAACCCAGCTTGGGCAGCCTCTGCTATAGACTTAATGCCCCCCTTCTCAGTTGAAATGCCTCCTTCTTTGGGAGCGGAAAAGCTCCACGTGCTTGCTCCCTGATCCTTGGATGTCACAGCTGCCTTTCCATCAGATAAATTGTTATTTTCTTCTCTTTTAGAAGCACTAGCAGCTGGAATTGATTCACTGTCCTTAAGATCATTTGGTGCTCCAAAAGAAAATCCTACACTTGCACCCATTTTAAACGAAGATGTGCTCGGACTATTTCCAAAAACAAAACCCTTAGCATCACTTGAGCCAATATTTACATCAGCTGTTGATTCTTTTGTCCTGAATCCTGTTCCTCCTGTTTTATCATTTTTGCTAAAGTTGAACCCAACCGATCCATCAGTACCAAAAATAGACCCACTCTTCTTACTTGTGTCACCAGATGCTGCAGATTTAACAGTATTGTTAGCATTCTCTGCAGCAGGTTTGGTGCTACCACTTGGCTCACTTGTACCAAATTTGATGCTACTACTTGGCTCTGATGTGCCAAATTTGATGCTACTACTTGGCTCGCTTGTACCAAATTTGATGCTACTTCTTGGCTCAGATGTGCCAAATTTGATGCTACTATTTGGTTCACTTGTACCAAATTTGATGATACTCCTTGGCTCGCTTGTACCAAATTTGATGCTATTACTTGGTTCACTTGTACCAAATTTGATGCTATTACTTGGTTCACTTGTACCAAATTTGATGCCACTGTTTGGCTCAGATGTGCCAAATTTGATACTACTGCTTGGCTCAGATGTACCAAACTTGATATTGCTACTTGCTGAACTAGTTCCAAAAGAAAACGGAGCAGACTTTGACACTGCAGCAGTAGTTTTACCAGGTCTTGGACTGAGACATGATATACATTCAGAGACATCTGGCTTATTATTCAGCATACATGTCTCACACTCCCACCTTTCACTAGCTCCAAACATATTTTGTAGAATGGAGCTTTGATTTGTTGGCTGCATTTTTGAGTTATTGCTTTGATTCTTGAAACCACACGCCACACACTCATTTTTATCCCCATCGTTTCTTAGACAACATACGCTACATTCCCACGAGTCTGGAGGAGCTGAGAACTTCTTCTGGAACAAGTTTGATACTGTATTACCTGTCCTTATAGCAGGATTTTTACTTCCACACGCAATACATTCTTTAATCTCTGGTTTGTTTCCTAACATGCATGAATCACATTCCCACATATTTTTATCTGTTTTTAACTTATTAGCTAACATTTTCCCAGCAGATGGTTTTGATGCTTTGCTATTTACAAAAGTCAATTTGCTTTGCTCTGCTGGCTCCTTGGTTGCATTATTCTTCAATGGTTTTGCTGCTTGACATGCAACGCATGCCACATTACCATCACCATTCATTAGAAAGCAACTACCACATTCCCATTCACTTGAAATTTTACCCCACATATTCAAAACTTTACCAGATCCAGATTTAGAAGCATTGGGTTGCACAAAATGAGCATCTTTATCCGCATTAGTCAAATCAATCACTTGTGAGTTCTTAGAAATTTTTACTACTTTATTTGTTGCCTTTTCTGTAGCCTTTTCTGCTTCCTTTCTTGCAGGTGCACTGAACTGGAAACTGCTCTTTGGAACATCGGACACCTTTTTCTTGGCTCCTTCAGATATAACTTCAGGTTGAGAGAATGCAAATCCTTCAAAACTTTTATTTTTCACAGTAACCTCCTGCCTGCTCTCTACAACTGACACCGTTGGCTCTGCTTCTTTTGACTGGCTGACAACAGCAACTCCAAAGTCAAAATTTGGCAAACTGGAGACAACAAGAGGGGCAGCAGATTGAATTTCTGGAAGGGTGTTAATTGGTTCCTCATCTGCAAGCTGACTTGCAGCTGAATAATGTGCTGACTGGCGTTGTCGCTTCATTTTACCCCCTGCTTTGAAGTCATCTTCAGGGGAGAATGAAGTAGGCAGCCCACGAGATTTGAATGTAGTAACTGGTGCACTTGGCCTTACATCTCCGGACCCAAATCTAAATGGTTTACTTGCGTTGTCCCGTAACTGGATGTTGACAGTTCTAGGCGTACTAAGTGAGCTGATTGGTGGTGGATTCATTGTAGGTTTTTTAGCAAACTGAAATGTATCATTTGTTTTCCGCTTTAAAGGATTGAAAAGAACTGACGATGGAGAATTTGGAAGTTTAGAAGCATCTCTGACAGGGGATGTCATTCGCTCCAAAGCACCAAGAATCTTTCTAGCAGTGTCACTAGTAACGGCTCCCCTCAAACTGGAAATTGGCTTTGGTTTAATATTTGCTCGTTTCATGGGGACATTTGCTGCTACTGGTGACATTTTCTGACGTTTTACATTCCTGTCTTGCAATGAAGATGCACCTCCATAAGAAGTCCTTCCAGGATAAAATGATGATGATGAGCCACAGGGTATCAACGGACTTGATGAGATAAAGCTTGACACTTTAAATGATGGCTTGTTTCTTGAATAAAAGAACTTTTGTGGGGCTCCACTTGGCTTAGTACCCATAGAAAAAGAGAAAGGGTTCAAACTGAATTTCTCTCTTTGTGTATCATCATCTTGTTGGGTGGCAGAAGAGTGAGTGCTCCCATTCTTATCATCATTATCATCAATACTGAGTAGCTTTGATGATGATTTCTTAACGAAAACATTCTCCCTTTCTTCATTAGTTAATGCATCATTGTAACCAGTTAGAGATCCTTGCTGGGGGCTTATCACATTTGAGCTCATGATGGAAAAAGCAGGCATCTTTCCAACCACTGGGGTTGATGTCATATTTCTTGGTTGCTTATTCTGATTCGTGTGATTCGATGTGGCATCAGGTGGCCTGGTAGTTGGTACAGTTGGGTCCTCTTCGTATTCATCACCACCATCATCGCTTTCAATTTCATCTTCTGAATCCCCTTGCTTCTCCTGCGGCAAAAAAACAAAAATATACAAACAAATGAATTAAAGAAATGAATATGTTAATACTATGTGTTAATCTTGAATGATATTATCCAGTTACAAAATATTTTGCCTAACTCAAACAAAATGTTTTACAAAAGTACCTCAATCAAACCATACATTAGTCAGAGGTAGATTATGAGATCAGTGTGTATTGACAGATCTTTGTGTGTGGATCTAGATTTTCACAAATCGGCATGATACGTAACTGATGCTGAACTATGAGCAATTCTTACATAAAATTTACAATAAATCAAGATGAATATCTTAATGAAAAATAAATGGATTGAAAATTTAACAAATTTTGCACTTTTTTTAGTAATAAAAAGACCTTAGCTTTGCGAAAATCTTGTCATAGCAGTCATAGCGCTCTCCTCCGCCCCTGATAGCCATGCATGCATATATATATATATATATGTATACTAGTAATACACAAGCAGTAGTAGATCAAACCATTTCAAAGATTGATCAGCAAGATGACAACTGGTGATAAAAAATTTGCAATCCCAACAAGACACTAACCTGATTACTTCCAGAAAACCAACTTGTTATCCACTGGGGAACAACATAGCTTGCAACTTTGCCAATGAAACTCTATCATAGTAAAAATTTGAACAGATAAATTACAAATATTTCAAACAAGGAAAGATTTTTCTAAGGCCATAACATCTGAAAATACAGCAACATGGACCAATTCAAATCCTATCATTGGTCATATTTTGACATTACTGCCATTAGAAAAAACCTATTAGCAATAACTATGATTAAAAAAACACTGACACAAGATGGTCTTCTCAGTACACACACGGACACAAGATGGTCTTCTCAGTACACACACTGACACAAGATGGTCTTCTCAGTACACACACGGACACAATGTTAAGCACAGTAAATTTCAAATGAGCCTTGTTTTCATATCAAGATGACCACAATTTGCTGCAAATTTGATTTTTCCATAACTTTTTGGGACCAATCATAATATGTTATATAGATTTATACTTTTGATCTTATATATGCACTGAATGAGAAATCTCACCTCTTATGAGATGGTACACAACAAATTGACTTAATTTTCCATCTAGACTACTACTACCCAAAGTGAAAAAGTACATGATGATTGGGCCTAAAGTGATATATATTGCAATGCCAGTAAAACAAGGGCAGACAAAACAAAAAAATCCAAAATTTAGAAATCCAGTTACAAAAACATGCCTTAATTTACAGGACCCTAATGACAACAGCATGCTTGACATGCTGATAGGTTATTCCTGTAACAAATTCGTATATTATTATCATTAATCGTCATACCAAATGTTGTTAATCATACCTATTAACTTACAAAATTGCTATAGTTGTGCCATAATTTAATCATAATTTCATAAAAGTAGCCTGTCCAGAAAGACATTGTATCAAGTACATTTAGGGATCTTTGCCTAATATTTAGCTTTTGACAATGCCATGGATAAAGATAAAGAATACAACACCAAAGATGAGTGAGATTAAAGATACCCTCATATTTTGCCCAGTAGAGGTTTCTTATTCCAAAATCCATTGACAGCTAATGCAGTTGCCTCTATGCCAAATACATCTGAGGATACTAGCCTATCTTGAATATCCAAACATGTAAAAATTGATGTATTTCATTTTCAACTTGTGCAGTACAGGCAAATTCAGTGGCTAAAAAGCGCACAAGATGATAAGCTATTCTCAGATTGATTCAATATCAAGTTAGGGAATGGACAGTGGGGGGATTGGTGGGCACTCAAACCATACTTTCTAATACATTTTCTATTCTATCAATCCAACTAGTGAAATAAAGCTAGATGACATGGTGATTAACATTGGTTGACAGTGCTACAAGTCTGCACCCGTTCCTAACCATTGATACAGTGCTAGCTTAATGGCAGCCCTGCAGAGGTTGGGTACCCACATTACATTGGGAAAAACAGTGACAAGGAAGTGTCACCACAGGTCACATGTTATGAAGATTCCACGAGTTTGCAATAACACCATAGTTTACAGTGTGTCTCTAGCCTTAGCTTATTTTCTGACCACTGAACTACAAATTATACAGTACTATGTAGTATGAAAAGGTGTAGTACAAGGCTTTTTGGGTTTTTCGTATTTTAGCAGTTGTAGTTGGAATTCATTTCTACAGAAGATCAAACCAAATTTCCCAACCCTACAGATCAGAAGCATAAAACATTTGGGGTGCATTTACCTTCAAAAGATTTTGTGCTACAGAATATGGCGGTTTAATAAAACATTCTTATTTTGCTTCTCATCTTAATAATTTTCTCCTAAATGTGTTACTTCACAATAACAAAATTAACCTCCAGTTAACTAATCCTATTTAAATGGATTTAAGCCCCTAGCATTATGTCATTTGGCCACTGTTCAGGAAGAAGAAGAATGCCAAGCTTATCCAGCATGGGAGTGCACAAACTAGAATGTGTGGGGACACGAGACCTCAAGTAGGTAGGGCCTAAATCAGAAAATCCCCGAACATGAACCGCGTCCAGAGTTGCGTCCTCTACACTCCTTTTGAAATAACAACTATCCACGTTCATATGATAAAGATTGATACCTTTTCATCTTTCACCTCGATATCGGCATCTCCTGACTGCTTAACTCTAGATCTGGAGTAGGGTTTCGCGCGACGTCGTCCGCCATGGCCGACTCGGATCTTTCCTCTAGCTTGCGCCTTACTAAAACGATCCGTTGGATCCATTTCCCTCGTGAAAATTTCCCAGATGTTTCCTTCACATGTGCACAATGTTAATTAATACGTCGAGGTAAACCAAGGTTGAAATACAAACGTAAAAGAATATAGGCCAACTCAGATACCACGCACGCATTCCTCAACCGAAAAGCTCGCACACATTTCGAAATTAGACATGGCGGATAACAAAGTCCCAGAATGCATTGTAGAAGGCGCCATTCGAAGGGCGCGAGAAATCTAGACAATAGGACGCACCCTTGGGGGGCTGTCAAGGAGATATTAGCAAACCAGCACCCCAAAGTATATTAGATTTTGACTGAAGCACAGAGCAAAGACATTGCTCAGAGTTTTTCATGCGGAAGTTAGTTTCATGAAGTGGATTTCGGTTGCATTCCCCTCTGTCTCTAGTACTGGGGTTTTGAGGAGAACAAATCTACATTTCCATTGCTGTTATGTTGGCTTAACATTGTGCTAAGTGCAGCACCACTCAACTAAATATTGCTGGTATTCATGAGTTAAATAAAGCAATTTTTGTTTATGCATAAATTGGAATTAACTGGAGCAGTTCTCAAGAAATTCCATCTTGCATGAAAGATCACAAAAACATGCAATGTTATTCGATAATGGAATGCTGATAAAAGACAAAGCCTTCTGCAAATACTCATGAATGAAATAAACACATCTGGTTTCCCAAATTTTACATTTCAAAAAGCACTGGTTCGCTAGACATATTAACAGAGCTACCAAAATTGCTAAAGAAACATCAAGGGCATTTTGGTGCAAGCATTCTACATGGAGAGTGAGTTGGCTTAGAATCGCTGTAGCAATTTTCTCAATTCATTGCAGAGTAAAGCGTAAATCAGAAATGGTCTATTGCAGACAAAAATTCATCATGTCTTGAAAATAAATGTTAAGCTATTGTTTAAGTTAAAGAACAGTTTCAAAGTGCTAAGAAAAAAATCATTTTGTCTTTAAAGCTATTAGTTTAAATAGAGACTAAAAGCCTACTTAAATGAGACAATTCTTTGTCCTGGGGTGGACTGACTGAGTCAAAAGGCCCTGGATAATTTTCAGGATGGCAGAAGTCTTATGTTATTTAAAATGCACCTTACTTGAATAGCAATTGAAGGGGCCTTGGAATAGGGGGGCTTGCGGGACCAGCCAATCCTCCCTGTCCTTACAATTTGAACAAAGATCAAAGAACTTTCAAAACACAGTTGGTAATGATAACAAGAACACTCAACACCCTGTTTTCAAAGAGCATAGCAAATCTACAAGCAAAAAATGTGTTTTATAAGATACCATGAACTTATGAACATCTAATAGTAGGGGATGACAAGCGCAAGTAAATGGACAAGTGGAACTGCAATGCAGTTGAAAGATCAAACTTAGTGATCAAAACTGAGTGAATGGCAATGTCTTGGTGGGGCTATATACAAAAGGGAATGGGAAATTTAATGGGATATTGATGTGGGTCAGTAACTTTCACAACTTAATAAACATGCTACTGTTTTCTTCAACAGGACAGCAGCTTTCCAGAACCGGCACCGCCTTTCTTTCTTTAAAAACCAAATCCATGAAACTGGTGCTTTAAATATACACATCCATGATTTTAGCTATGTCTTTGCGGCAAAGTGGACACTTTCTCTTCCTTCTATTTATACAATCAAGCAGTAACTCAGCACATCTTCTACACAAGCACAAATGTCTGCAAGGTAGCAAAACAGTCGATCTCGGCTCGTCTTGACACACAATGCAAATTGTTAACTCCTTTTCCTCCTCAGCTGAGGTTTGAGTAGCTGCCTTTACATCTTTTTTCTGCTCAACCATGGCAGATTCATTAGCACGGCTTTCACTTTCAAATCTAACTTGTCTGGGTAAACTGTCTTCAGTTTGTCTGCTGTCAATCTGTGCCGGAATGGGTCTTTGCCAATAAGGTGATATCATTTCCTTTATTTTCTGCATCAGTGCTAATAGCTTTGTGGTGAAAGCAGTGTCAATTTTAAACAGGACTTGCATTGCAATACAAACCAAGACAATACATAGAATCAAAAGCAGCATTCCAACAAAGTTGTTCTTGAATACAGCAGCAAAATAAAAAGTATCATTCAGTAACTCTTTTACTGAATTCAAAATGGCTGCTGTTAATCCATATAGGAAATGTAACGGCCAAAGAAGAAGGCCTACAATGTTTGTAAAAAGCAAAAAAATGGACTCTATTATGATTTTGAAATTCTTCAATGTAAATGGCATTGCTATCCATTCTCCAAACTGCTCAAAAATAATCTCCACTTGGTCTTTGCTGTCTGAAATCAACTGGAAAAATGTCTGTCCTGATGACGCTAGTAAACTTCCCATAGCGTGCAAAGTTGTCAGCATGTCATAATAAATTTGTTGGACTCCTTTATGAAGTGGGGCAAAGACTTGAGCAGTGATGTATTCCAAAATGAATGCAAAATATCTTGAAGCTGCATCAGTTGCAACATTCAAAACGAGTAGAAAAGTTTCAAAAGTTGATTTGAAAGCTTCTTCGCAATAATAGCTGATGTTTGCAGCAAAAGACCAGCATGATGCAAAACACGCAACGAACCGGTTATGAAATGCTGAAAATCCTGTACTACAACCAGTGATAAAAAAATCTGCTGTAACCAGAAAAAATTCCTTTAAGACTGTCGAGTAATGCGACGCCAGTTGAAAGCAGAGAAACGGAAGGTTCAAAATCAGCTGGAAGCTTGACGAGAAAAACTTACAAAGCAGAGCAAGGCCAAACTGAACATAGAACAATGTTTGGCTTGCAAATTGTCCCAAGACGGTCAAACCTCGTGAGACAAGGTTGTAGTTGAACTGGAGCAAACTCTTAGAGAATGCACATAAGGTCTCGAGTATTTGAAACATAAGATAGACAAGCTTGAAAAAATTGAAAACAAATTTGCAGAGGAAATGAAATGTGATGTTGACGAGTCCGAATATCGTAACAAATAAGTAGCACACGGTTCCAGACACGAATTCAAAAATGAATGGCGATTCAGATGAATCCTTGGTAATATCTTCATAGGTGTTGAGCCCACCAGCGCTTCCCATGCTAAGCCTCTCTCGCAGTGTCGTCGTTTCCAATCACAACAGCCCACCATTTTAACTACGTCATTCTCCCCAGGTCGAATGGTCCCGTGCTCTCATTCTGGGACGGAGGCTGGTAATGAAGAAGTAGTACATCATGACACTTGTAATAGTTTTTTTTAAAACTTCACTTCTTGTGATATATATACTTAGATACAACTGCAAGCCTCTCTAATTAGGTAGTTTACAATTGACTACTTGAACAAAAATAAACGAGAAGTGCAAAGAAGAAGAAAAAAATAGCTGTTAGAAAAGAATGAGAAGTTTCAAAATGTCATTAGTTCAGGATTGTCCAGTCCTTGTTCCTTCAGCAGAAGACATAGTACGAAGCTCTTACTGCACTGGCCATCATCTTCTTGACTACGTAGTGCCTGCAAGTTTTGTCGAATTTCAGGTCTTCGAGCATTTCTAAGAAGTCCACGGCGGAACTGTCAAAGACACAGAGCGTGCTTATAACGATATTTATGAATTTAACTTTTTTATATTTAGATTTCAAATTTGCTTCTAGGTATTTGTATTTTTCTTTCTTTCGCTTTGCATTATTCCCAAGGTTTTTCTCGAGGCCCACGGTTAATTCGACAATATAGAGAAAATCGTTCGAAACAGAAAGTAGAAGGTCTGGAGGTTAACTGTCTCCGGTGAGAACGGAGGGGTTTAAAAATGTAGCAAGGTCAGCATAAATGGTAGTATTTTTGACAGATTGGAGAAGCGTAGCGATGGACAGAAGAACGGAATCATGTAGCCGTGTGTAGCACCCCTGATTCAAGCAAATTTTGCAGCCAGAAATAATGCGTAGAAGGGATTCAGGTAGTAAGCAGAAAGAGCAATTTGATGTTGAGGACAAGTTCCACTTCGCAAGATTAGAGTTTGTTGGTAATGATAATGATAATAATGATAAATTCTATATTTAAGGTTGGCGTGCCTCGTGGATCGATGCTTATTATTGCCAGCCAGTCATGATGCAAAAAGGAATGACGAAGCATCAATATCATCAACAAACAAAACGGAATAAAACGAAAAGCATAAATCTATCTAAGCATAACCGAAATGAGTCCATTCAGAAATACATTTTGATACAAAATTTTCCCAACCATCTTGTTCCATCAAATATTTGAATGTCCTTTCACAACCATAACAGTTCGCGTAATGTTCCATGAGTCATCCACACGGGAAGGAGACAAGATGATACAATGTCAGGTCTCGTTTTGCCGCTGATTAAAACAGAAACCGACGAGAGGCTGCTCGCTTACCAGGGAACTCAGATTGTTGATAAAATCCCAAGGGACAATTGATACAAATGATCTCTAGTGCGCTTTGAGTATCAATTAAGCTTTTACGGTTGGATTCTAGTGAAAACGTTTGAATACATTGTTACAACCATTTAAGTTCATTTTTTCCTCTTGCGTTTAACAGATCTTTGAGCAATAAAATAATTTATTCATTCTGAAAGAGTAGGCCTGCATATAGATTGCTTATCGTTATATCTGTATTCCTAAGATTACTTTCACATTAGGTCGTTTGATGCAAATTTAACATTTCACCAGAATTTCACATCATTGAATGACTGATTTTTTACGGCCGTGAGTTAATTAGCAAAGGGTACGTCTAACCCAAACCTAAATTCTGAAAAATAACAGAGAACCAGGGAAGAAGAAAGAAGAAAGAGGAATTAAGAAGAAAGCAAAAGCCAATAAATCCATAATGTCTTCATATTCATACATTATACAATAGAGTATGATGAGAAACTGCTTATAGTATTCATAGTAAAGGAATCGTTTCTTCATTCTAGATCTTTCATAGAAGCACTTTTCAACAGTCAGTAAACTCACCTCCTAATGACTTCGGGGTCAACTGAGACGCTCCAAGGAATCTAATGCTTCTCACAAAATAGCACGAACCAGGGCTCCTTGGATGCGAGTTTATTACGTGTGACTCCGGTGAAAAATGATTCTTGCATTTTGATGCCTAAATGTACTTGATATATTGCCAACTCGTTGATGCATTGCACAACTTACCCGTGGCATTCGAAGAAAGTTATTGTTTATGACACGAAGGAGCAACGTGAAATGCGCAGCGTCCTGGTCCAGGTCCTGTGCTTCTCCATGTGACAAAATCTCATGATTCTTGCCGCTGGAATATCAGAGAGCTAGTGAATATTCCAACTCTAAGTGAAAGTCAAGCACGTGGAGGAGTGGCCATGAACCATTAACCATCATTTGATCGATGCAAAATCGTTTTTCCACTGAGAAATCCTCGTGCATCCCTCATTGATTTTGAATGATGCAATAATATTCCATTCCTGATCCCAGGTGATGAGTTCACTGCCAAAGATTTTCTTTCAAATAAAACAGATGTCTAAGTTCCGACTTCAGAATGCGAGCCGTGCTTTCAGCTAACTTTCACGAATGTAGTATGTTTTGTGACAGGAGTCAAGCTTCTTCCACTGCTTTTGAACACAACAATACGTTGTCCTGAGATAAAGTATATTACATGTGAAAATGGATGAAAATTGTTGCAAATCAAGGATTTGAGTGCTTAAATGTCATGGAGCTGGTATCTAGAAGGCTAGATCAATCGGCTGAAAAAGGCTTATTGGAAAAATAAGGCTACTATTTAAAATGTTAGGTCCCGTCTACATAGTATCACATTCAAAAGAAAACGGTAGGAGAGTTCTTATCGTATTAGCTTTGCATTCAAAGCGTATTGGTCCGACGTTCATATTGTACTGGTCTTGTGCTCATATCGGACTGGTCTTGCATTCATATCATATGGCCCCTGCATTCAAATCGTGTTGGCCTTGCGTATACATGAGTACGGTATGATCCGAATGCGCTTATGAACACGGTAGAGTGTAAAACAACTCCGCTTCTGAAGCAAATTGACAATGAAATGCGTAATTTGGCATGTTGCTGTCGCAAAAAAAAGCTTGGCATTAAAACCTATTCAATAATTCATAAAATATGAAAAGTTTTATTTGTTCATAAAGTAGAATTGCCTATGGGTCAATGAAACATTTTGTGACGTTAGATCAAAATGGTTCTTACCTAGCCAATTCTTTTCAGGTCTCACAACGATTGCTTTACATTCACTGCTCAATGAGCAAGTGATTCGTGCAACCTCGATATCAGACACGACAATTTCACATGCTGTAAGGGACCTCGATCCAATGCAATAATAATCAAAATGACTTCCCATAATGGCAGCATCAGTGAACATCTCGAAGTTGTGCAACACACTCGTGTTCCTAGCTGGTGAAATGAAATAATATATTTCTCAAATTTCCACATCTTATGCACAAGTTCTGATGAAAAGCAAATTATCAGAATTGTTTTGTACCCTAAAAGGATAGAATTAGAAGCAATGGGATCATCTTATTGCAAAAATCCATCGCACAGAGAACCACGAAGCGGAGCAATACCCAACAAAAGATCATCAGGCCTTCAATATTCCGAGAAAAGAAAACAATTCTAAAAGGTAAACTGGGCACTTCTGCTTTGTTCACTTCGGAATAATTAACAATAGCAACCGAACAAAAGAAAAAAATACCTTAAATGTTTTTGATCAAAGTTACATTTTTACCTCAGAATGGAAGTTTTGGTACAACGTAAAATAGAAAAAAGGGCTGCCATTAAACTTTTCAAAGAAATCTGAATGAAATGTCGCGATGAAGAGCAACTCTAAATTCTCTTAAGGGCGACTCCTGAACGAAGACATTACTCTCATTGTTACGGTCAGCCAAAGTTCTAACCCATTCCTTAAAAAAAAAACTGGCCCTTACCACCATGCTATTCTAGTCCTTGAGAGCATTCAAATGCTCACCCTAAACCCAGCTCTTCCCACAGGTGTGCATCAATGTCAAATGTTAACACTGTTGAAAATGAGGTCGAAATGAGGCTAAAACATGGCTACTTCCGTCAAGGCATCAGATTTGTTCCATTTGTAGGCAGAATGCATTGACTAGATGAATCATTATTGTCTCTAAATCTTACTCTTAAGACTTTCAAAGACTTTTGTCCTTCAAACAACGAAATCTTTGACGTTAAGCCACCAAATGCAAAAGTGGCGTAAAGATAGCTATTAAGCAATTATCTATGTTATCATCAATGACTAAAACGATTGAAAGCAAAGCTAAGAAACGAAGTGAAACTTACAACTTTTTATGAAACTTTTGGCATAATATCCTCTTCTTATGTTCAAAGCAATTCGGCGAAGCTCTTTCGACAGATCTTGCAGTCTGATTTGAAATGTACTTATATCCTTTGATAGTGATTTGAAATATGAAGAAATCCAGACAGGGTTGTCAAAGTTAAGCGAATAATCCAAAAAAACTTTGAAAAGGTTGTAAAGATTCAAAGCCTGCGAATAATTCTGACACCTTTCATAAATGCAAGGTACTGTGGTGTTCATCGTGGAACTTCCAATGAAACAATCTTGATCGAAACTGCAAAGCTTTTTACGACCATCTAGATCATCTAAGTCAGCCAGCTTCAGAGTTCCATCTTTGAGGACGAATTGCTCAATGCGAAAATCTTTGATAAGGAGCGACCCTATGCTCGTGTCGTCCAGATACAAAAGAAGGTCCACCATATCAATAGCCATCTTGAATTGAATTATATGATGAGAATGTACGTTCCTAGGCATTTAATCGCGACTGACAAAGCACAAGAGATGGAATAAGAAAATAATATACATATGCATGCATGAAAAGTTAATATGTCATATACATTAATTGAATGAATGAATAAGTCAAAGAATAAACGATAAATGAATGAATGGAACGTGAATAATCCAGGCATACAGACTGTGGACACCAAAGCTGGAGCTAGTCCTCAGTAAGGACGACTACATAGGGATGGGGGTAGGAAGGGACAGTCCCCGTGCAACAGTGATGCAATTGTAGATAAACACTGCTCCTACGCACTGTCGACCTTGCTTGATTGGGATTATAGCCAGAAGAATAAAGAGTGGATGAAAGACGAAAGAAGGAATAAACAAATGAATAATGAACGGATGGGTGAATGGGAGATACGAGTTAATGATTAAATAAAACAAGAAAGTGACAAATCAATGGATTAATGAATGAAATAATGCTATGATGCATATCACTTCTTTGGGGGCTCTGGTTCGATTAATTCGTCAGAAAACCCTCTGATAAAGGCGATTACGTTTCCCGTAGGAAGTTCATTTCAACTCTTTTCAACCCAACTCTATATTTGCCACAGATAAAATCAAGTAATTGGTTGCATAATACCACATGAGTAGCCCATGTGACTCACAGCCTATCCAAATTAAAAAAAAACAAGTTTATCTTCCGATTTAGACATGTGAAATAAAGCAACGATTTGAAGAATTAAACAGTTGTTAGTAGAGGTAAAACTGGATCAATTATTCACAAAATATTACGTCAGGAGCCATAGCGACGCGCGCTGGAATTTAACGACGAGTGGATAAATGAATAAAAGGGTGAATTAATGATGAAATGAAAAAAGAGGGATGTTCCCGAGCTGAGAGAGACAGATTGAATCCCACAGAGTAAGTGTTTATAACTGCATTGGATTAAATTGGATACATGACACGTTTGCCTAGCAATTACGTGAATACCTTGAATCTTATATCCCATGGAATTTGAATCATTTTTATCAAATCCAGCGGTTCACCAAGTTCTGTAATCACCGTAAGGACACTTTCCTTCTCGTCGACATCACTCGCTGCCCAAGGGCACACACCATAAACCTGCCATGAATGGTCAGTAGAATCAACAATAATGATAATTCTGACATAATCATCATAATAATCACTGTCAAAACAATAAAAAAGTATCACTGCGTGATTTAATCAAGAACCTATGTCAAACCAAATAAGTTAAATGTAGACAGACGGAAGTCGGTCCAAATTCAGTAAAAGATACAGAGTCAGCTCCCACCTTTAACCAGACAGCAATGTGGCCATGTCACACCCTATCTCAAACATCAGATCCCTCAATGAAGACCTCTGCGTGTGTGCAGAGAACATGGGTATTTGAAAAGGGGGGTAGATGTTTTGGGAATAGACAATTGGGTGGGTCTCTTTCACCACGTCTTTCAACATTCATTTCACCATTCACATTTTGGAAATAAAACCTAGGAACTGATCAGAGCTAAAATGGAATAGTCAAATTATGTCAAAGTAATACAACAGGGCGCCGAAAATCGTTGAAAGTGATTCAAGTTGGCTGCTAATGGAGTGGTGGAAAAGCCACAAAAGGAATATCATGGAAAGGTTAAAGCCGAACGAGGAGGGTTCACAATGGTTGACAAAAGGACAATAGATGAGGACCACAAACGATCAGGATTAGGAAATATCCAATTTGCATGTCTGTGATGTTCTTTTTTAATTGAACAAATGTGATCCACATGGCCAAAGCAAATCCTCGGCTGGGAAGATTATCGTCAGATGATATCGTCCATCATCGAGTATACAAATGGACCAATCACGAAGAGCGGACAATCAACTGATGTTGACAGCAGAAGATTAGAATCTTATTTAAAATGGCAGGCGAAGGAGAACGGTTTATCACAAAATCTTTTATCGAATTTTGCGGATTTTATTTTTCAGCGCACGATTGACATTCATTATACATTCTTGTAGTACTTTCGCTTTCTATCAATTATTTCTTTCATTACGAAGTACTGTTCTTAACGGGCTCTTCATTTAAGACAGAAATATATTTCAGGTCTGCTGAAGCAGACGTGTTAAAATTTGCGTGATTGATAAAAATAGTGATTATTATCCAAGCAAATTAGTTTATTATAAAATATACTTGTAAGCCAGAATGATTGAATAATTCTTAAAAGGTTATTCCCTTCACTCGTTCATTAATCTTAATTCAAGGTCATATTTCGAGATTTCAATCAGCTTAGAAAATTAGCCCAGTCACTAGGGGTGTGCATGAAGTACATGCATTCCCAGTGCCTGTCCCAAGACCGTACAAATGGGGAGAGTAAGAGGCAGAAGGGGCACAAGGGGCACAAGGGGCAGAGGGCTGTTATCCAGGGATATCCCCCATCCAAGAATACACAAGATGCAGATGTACAACGTTGGTTCGAACTTGTGCCCTGCTCCTGAAATGTCGTATAAAGCCAGAGAAATGATAGATGAAAGTTTGAGATCTGAATCGAAAAAACACAGGTTTGGAAGCCAGCTACCCTTAAGTGCCCTTGAAATTTTCCTGTGATTTATAATTAATGGAAAAGGGGCGTGGCTCAGTCAGTTGATGTGGTTTACAGATCCATCCATCGTTGACAAAAGTCAACCTTACAATCTCTTCATTAACGCGCGTGGACCGACCCATTGGGTTTGTTACGTACACTTGAGGATCACACGATAAAATTTCTATTGTTTGAAATAATGTTATTATTGTCTGGGATCTGTTTTTACACTCTACTTTTGATTTCTGAGATGAAGTTACCTCCGAAATCAATTGTGCTTCTACTGTTGTTACAAACAATTCGCGTACATTGGCAAAATATCAACTTTTATCACATGTAACAGAGTGATATAAGATCTCGAGCAGATGGCTGATTTTTTGAATTGGTTTATAGGTTGGTTTGCGAACGTCTCACGAAAAGCTATTTACATCTACGCTGACACATAATGAGCAGGGTCCACTATCTAGTTATGATCTAGATCACTCGGGTCAGAAAAAAGCTCAAATGCAGTGAAATTGAGTCCTTTGCTCTGTCGTTGAATGTTTTCGTACCCTTAGATTTTTAACTGGTATCTCTCTGATTGCATCTTCTCTAGGGGGGTTTGTAGCTGATGTTCCCTTCGCTTTTATTCATGTGACATGTTTTTAAGAAAGAAGATGGACCAGTAACTGAAAAAAAGCAAACATCCTCTCACCTTAATTATATTCCTATGTCGAAGTTGGTTGAACAGAAGTGCTTCTTTCAATAATTTAAATTTCGCAAGGTTAAAACACTCAAACTGTCGGTTCACTGGGCGTTCCTTCTTGCATTTGATGACGTCATGATTTCGACCTGTTGTATATTTGATAGCAAAAGACTGTCCGTAAATCACACCCCTTCTAACGACCTTGGTGTACCCCTTTCCAAGAACTTCGTATGTTTTCATCCGTTCAAGCAATCTGCAATCGAAGGAACCTAACACTGAGTCAATATTTCGAAGCTTTGGGATTCCAAGGGCTTTGGTTCTCTGGCTCAAATTCGTCGAATGAGGAGACTTTCCGTTCGCCTCGTCTCCTTTTTTATCCAATACCAGCTGCGCACTGGGATTAGATAAATCTAGTTTCATATCTGAAGAGTCCTCTCCAAACATTTTTACATCACCATCCAAAATCAACGACGTCCTTGCATTTCTGGAATACTTCTCCTCTCTGACAACGCCATCTATAATCTCGTACTTTGCAAATTCACCTACGTCGTTTAGTTTTGGCACCCTATAGACCAGTAGATACATCACACTGAGCCAGCTAAGTGATATAAAAAGCATTACTGTTCGGAAGGCCGCAATTATCTCCCCGGCCATTTTCTAACAGTGTAGCCACATGGTGTTGAGATGCTCCCTCTCTTACCAACGGGTCACAACTGATGACAGTTCAATCGGCTGCTAGCCCTACACGAGGCCATACCCTGCAGACGCTGTAACACCGCGGCCAATTTTGACCTCATTTTGATGCTTGTCTGCTGGAAAACCGCGATGGAGAAACGTCAAGATCGCAAATGAGATTCTTTGCTCGAAACAAATTTCAGGAATATAAGTGGTTGTGCAATGTCAGCATGTTATTCTGCGGCAAGCAAGAATCTGTCTTGGACGGGGCAGTTGGCCTAGTGGTTATAGCATTTTTCTACTGTGCGGAAGGGCGCGGCCATGACGGTTGCTCCTGTTTGCCCTTTATCTGTTCAACCAGCAGCAAGAAGGCTAAGTATCGTGAGGAACGCAACTGGCCAAATTACGCCCCCATGCCACCGTTCAGGGTGGCACCTCTCTGGCAAAGTGCTCCCAAACGCTCTTTTATGTATGGAGCGAAGATTCAGATTTGCTTTTGCTTCAACAATCGCAGAGGTAGTTTCAGACAAAGGTAGACCACGCAGAGGTGGACCTAGGCAGAGCTGGGAGAAGAGCATCAAATATCAATACAGTTGCAGTTGCATGGCTGGGGGATCGACTGAGGATCGCTTGGCATTTCGAACATCTGTTGCGGTATATCATTTGAATTTATAGCAGCAATCCGACCAACGTAGACCACAGATGGAAAGCAAACAAATATTGGAAAAATTAAAAAAAGTAAAATATAACGAGTGTATCTTCCTGTTGGGTTTCCCGGCATTCCTAGCGCGCATGCAACAAGGAAGCGAACTTTCTATTTATCTTTTCCTCTCAAGTGGACCCTTCATTCTTATGTGCGTCAACGTCTGTTTACGAAAACAAAATAAGGAGATATCGGAAGTGATTCAAACATTAGTCAGAACAACAGCCACATTACGTATTTTGATTCTGCGTCGTTGATCGGTGGATGAAATTGTATTTCCTTGCAGAAGAGTATAGATATAAGTGATACATATAAGTATAGATATAAGTGATAGATACAAGTATAGATAAAAGGGATTCGCTGAATCAAAGGGGGAGCGAGTAGGAAGGCAGCAGACAGGAAAAGGCTAAACTGGATCTCGCAATGTATCGTTAGTCATTAGGCAGTCATTACAGAACTTATAAAATTCAAGGGCAGTCTTCTCGCCGAAGTTTCTCTCGGTCACTCTCAAGTAACGAATCAATGAGAATTGGTATTCTCAACACTTCCTGAATTCACCGCATAAATGTCGCAGTCAGCTTTATCTAATTAATCATGATTTCAATGCTCACTACTATTATCAGTTGAAATTAAAGGTTATTGTTGATCTTTTTAAAAATTTACATAGCAATGGATAGATGGTGATGATGATGATGATGATGATGATGATGATGATGATGATGATGATGATGATGATGTTGATAATGATGGATGATGATGATGATGATGATGATGGTGATGATATGATGATGATGATATGATGATGATGATGGTGATGATGATGATGATGGTGATGATGATGATGATGATGATGGTGATGGTGATGATGATGATATGATGATGATGATGATGGTGATGGTGATGATATGATGATGATGATGATGATGGTGATGATGATGATGATGGTGATGATGGTGATAATGATGGATGATGATGATGATGATGATGATGATGATGATGATGACGATGATGATGATGACGATGATGGTGATGATGATAGTGCTGATGATGAAGAAAGCAATATGCCGCTGTAAATACACAGGTTTCGTCCGATCACCTGAGATTAAGCACGGTAGGGCCAGGTCAGTGCCTGGATGGATGACACTTTGTAAGCAGTTAATTTGCTAAGGGTCGTAAGGCTAATGGCACAGAAGCGGCGGGCAAAGGACCGCATTTGATATGTCATGTCTGCTTGGCCTTCTTATTATCACAAGGAAGATTCAACTTGTTTAAATCAATTATCAGGTCGGTGTCTAAGTGACACGCCTACGTTGAAGAAATATGCCGTTAGTTATCATCAAGCTAGATAAATCTGTTGGATTTGTGCAACAAAGAAACAGAGAAACAGATAATGGAATCGACCCATTCTAATTGAATGTTTTGTGTGAGCGTTGAATGAATGGAAAACAGCCATTGATTGTCGTATGATGGACAATTGAAGCGAGCATTTAGGCTGGATTCGTAGTGGTAATGACAGTTAATCGATCTAGAATCACTCAAACAATAACAAAATCAGATAGGGTCGACGTTAAATCATCAATCCTCAGATCTTTTGTTTAACCTGTTTTTCGTCGAGATTAGAATCACTTGATCCCCTTGGCACGAATAAAGGAATAAACGAAGAGAGATTACAGTCTCTAGCTTCTATGGCTTGTGCGTGAAGCTTTGTTAGTCTCAGTTGTTTCATAGTTGATGAAAGAGCCAAGAGGATGCAAGGTAAAGAACATCTATGCAGCACGCCAAAATGGTGGGAAAGTTGTAATACAGAATGGTTCGTGGATTTTACAACGTAAACAAAGATAGTTAAAACATTGCAATCCAATTATAAACCATTGACGAGCGTGAGAATAAATTCTGTTGCAAAAAGAACAGGATAAATGTTGAAAATTTAAAACTTTCTATTGGACGAAACACTCATACAGCGGACAAAGCGAAAAGTGTTATCCGATCGGGGCTCTTCGGACTTAATTCTGTCTTGTGATTCATTTGCTTCGCATCAAACGATTTCCTAAGAGCAACTCGAAAACATTCACTTTTGCATCAAACTTTAACACAAACGAGCGGAGAAATGATGATTAATCCAGAGTTTAGAAAAATACTACTTATCCTACTGAACAGGAATTTGATGTGGTAGATGGGTGGGGAAATCTGGTTTAGCATGGTTTTCAATAGTGATTATTTATAAGCTGTTCCTCCCAATATCTGGATTGAAGAAAATCAAGTCTAGCACTTTTTATGCTTTCTACCTAACATGGAGGGGCCGTTGGCATGGTGGTAAGGACGCATTTCATGTGTTGAGAATTCCGAATTTGATTTTGGCTCGTGCAGGAATCTCGTTGCCCTTATCTTTCAATCCAGCCTTACACCTGATATCACACCGAGGGTGGAAAAGAGGAAAAAAGAGGCTTTCCAAACCAAGGAATTCGACGAATTAACGAGTAGAAAGGATAGATCTATGAGCCTTTGAGATTAAAGCTATCAGGATATAAAGTTACAATGGGATGAAAATTGAGCATCTCTATCGAGTGACAGATCGTGCGCCCATCAGCGGGACGCAGCCTTTCAAACATAGAGATTTACAAGGCTTCTAGTCTTACGTCCAGGACAAGGCTAGGTGTTTGGCTTGAAACGACAGCTAATTTCTCCAAGGAACTCTGAAATATGTAGAGGGCAGAGGTGTGCAATGCGTGGCGTCAAAATGGTCCATGTACTTCGATACCTGATGAAGGAAGAAAATCATTCTATAAACTGCGAAATTACTGAGCTGATTGCAAGAAAATACAGTATATAGCAGCATTCATCGATTTTCAAATAATTCAGCTTAGACAGAACTGCAGGACACGTATCTATTGATAAAACTAAGGATTATCACATTTAGTTGCATCAAAGGAGATTCAATAAATTCTGATCATGTACTGACCACATGATGGAAACAAAATGATCACATGGTGAAAAATACTGATCACATGGTGAAAAATACAATGGTCACATGTTGAAAAAATACTGATCACATGGCGAAAATATAGTGATCACAAGATGATATGGTGAAAAAGGCAGCTCTTGGTAGAGGAATAGCAGAAGGGATACTGGCTTATTTGTAAGGTTGCAACAGATGTGATGGGACTAGTCATGAAGTGAAAGAGCAGATGGTACTGCAGATGGTCAGAAACAGCTACAGTAAAAGCCTGCCACTAAGAAACTCAGTTTTTGAAATTAGGCTTGATGGCTTCTTATAGCATAACACAGAAAAAAATCTAGGCTGCACAGTTTTATTACGTGTTCACTAAGAAACTACTACAATAACATATGAAGCATAGCATTTATGGGCAGAGCTAAATCAATGAGTATTCTTTTTGATTCTTTTCAATTGAAAGAAATCAGCTTTGTACTGTGCTGTGATATTTTGTCTTCCTGATCAGTGATATTGGATATTGTGTCCTTTCTGGATTTATAAGCAACTGAAAAATACTTTGAGGCTGAATTTTTTCTTTCTTTCGTTTTTTTAGTGAGTTACGTTGGGGAAAGGCCATGGTGGCCTATACGAAGCCCTTACAAAGGAAGAAAGAAGAAAGCAAAAGGTTAAGAGGAGAGAGAGATCAGATCAAGTTTATTGATCTTAGATTTGAAAGATGGCAAGTTGTAAGATTCAGGAAAGCAAATAGAAGGCAAGACGTTCCATAAATTGCATGTTCTAGGGATGCATGATGATTTGTGGGATAGAGTTATTACTGAGTACAAGTGATTTCACGTACTAGGCTGTAGTTTCTTATAAGTTAATTTCCGAGTGGCGGGTTTTTACTGTACATTGTGGTATACTAGAGGCGATAGAATAAAAAGAGATAATCTACAAAAAATATTGAAGGATGAAACAAAGAGATGGAGAAGAACTGGAGAAGAACTGGAGAAGAACTGGAGAAGAACTGGAGAAGAACTGGAGAAGAACTGGAGAAGAACTGGAGAAGAGCTGCTAAAGATTGGAACTACTGGAAGAGCATAGAAGAAGCCTTGAACTAGCAGTGCGCTAATCTCAAGCTTGTTTGATGATGGATGATGCTTGGGTAAACTAATGTATTATGCGGTTTATAAAAGATGTCTGAAAATCAAAGAAAGTTCAGATTCATACTAGAAACAAAGCAACTTGAGTGCGAAAATCAGCATCCCATTCGTCTCCTGCAAAGAAAACAGAACCAATCAAAGAAAGTAGGAACGCAAAAGGTCAATTACAAATGCAAGGAAGTTTCTGGTCTACCTGGGATTCCATCGTAAAGGGGAAAATGCAGGGAAAACTTTAACACGTTTACAGGTCTGTAGAAGAGAAGAAAATTCGCAGGAGGTCGTTCTGAACTAAATCCAACTAAGCAGGAGCTCGTTCTGAACTAAATCCAACGAATTTTTTATCTGAAAATGGCATAGTTTGATTTTGGCGGAAGGATAGCTTTTATCGGTTTGACAACTCGATTAAAAAGTCGGTGAATGTGCTGTTAACCATGGATGGTAGCTGACAAGAACGATCTGCGGTCAACAAAAGTCCGGTCGTGTGAAGTGTGCCATCAGCAAACCAACTTATGTCTTGTCATTTTTCCTTATTAGTCTCAAACCAACAAGAATGACCTAGATATATCTACAAAGGTGGCCCTCTCATTTCAGATCAAGCAAAAACGATTCACTTAACGAGAAAACTTACAGGTCTTAAAATCATAATACTGAGCTATATAAGACATCACTGAAGTTCTTTGAAACTTTCGCCTTTGTCAATATGACTCTTCTGTATTCAACTTTACTCGTAAAGCATCAAATGTTTGGAATACTTGGCAACCACTGTAGCACTGCAAGGGCGCAGAAAGCCAGTCGTCGGCGGGTCGGCGGGTCGGCGGGTCGGTGGGACCTTCGAAATGGCCTCTAATTTTGGCATCGACCAAACAGCGAGTCTATTCCTTTTTGCTTTTATACTAAACAATGGAAACAATATTTCCTGACGTGGGGTGTGCCACGCTTACCAGCAGAACCCACAAAATCAATCCCAGAGATCAGAATACCCGAAATTTGCTACTTTTTAGCTACTGAAATTCAAAACAAGGATGAAAATTCAAACCTAGGGGGGAAGGAAACAACGGCCACTTTCCTTTGAAGTAATTTTCCACTGCATGTTGACAAGATTCTTCATGGTAATTGTAAATCCTTTTGACTTCGTCTAGAGAAAATTGAAATCCAATCAAATCCCGGATGAAAAATGAGAGGGAATACGAAGTTGAGAAAAAATGAAAAAATATGGAACTATGAATAATGAGAAATGTCTGCAAGTTCATCGGAACACGTGGTTTCTGGATGACACTTGTTCCTTTTTCATAACAGCGTCCATAAGAGATTGTGAAGCCATATTCCCAGACTTAACAAACTTTGCTTTCTGGATTGAACGAATCAAGATAATTCCTTTGTTGTGAGTCCGCATGCTTAACCACTACGCCACGGCACCACTTATATAGGACAGTATAGATATGAAAATCATGTACAAAGACTTTCCAAAGATTATCATGCAAAACTGAGTGTCCTTCTTTATGAAAAGCTTTGTGAAAAGTTACGCCTTTCTGGTTCAACTGTGCAGCTCAGTTGAGATCTCTTCAGATGTACACAAACCTTGTATAGTGAAATCTTTCGCTGCCAGAAAATCTCCAACAGCGTTGACGCTTTCATCAGTCATGATATTTGGGTACCTACATTAACAAATGAATGAATGAAAAAATAAATGAATGAATGAATGAATGGATGAACGAATGAAAAAAGGCAAGAAGAGATGATTCAACCAATTATTCATTAATTAGTTGATTGATAAATGGAACAATTAACCAAGCAGTCAATCAATCAGTCGTGAACAAATCTATAGATAACTGAATCAATAAATGAATGAATGAATGAATGAATGAATGAATGAACGGATGAACGAATGAAAAAAGGCAAGAAGAGATGATTCAACCAATTATTCATAAATTAATTGATTGATAAATGGAACAATTAACCAAGCAGTCAATCAATCAGTCGTGAACAAATCTATAGATAACTGAATCAATAAATGAATGAATGAGGGAATGATAGAAAGAACTAATCAATCAATCAATAATTCAATTAATCAATCCATTAATCACTCCATTCAGTTGCTCAATTGGTCAATCAATCAATTATCTGATCAGTCAATCAACCAATGAATCATTTAATCAGTTACTTCATCAATCGCTTGCTAACAGGAATCAGAGTCGTCAAACTATTGTCAAAATTAGCAAATTTGCTTGACTGTGAAATGTGAAAATCGGACGAACCTTTGTCTGAGAATGGCGATGAGGAGAAAGTTGGCACGGTTGGTGCCTGGTCTGAAGGCCCTAAAAATGAAGAGGGAAGATGAGATGGAAATGAGGAGAGCACTTACAATTCTTAAGTTAATTACAAAGAACGAAAGAAAATCAGACTAAAACAAAAACCAAAGAAATCAAACACGATAACAATAAAATACAGAGAAATGTAACAACAAAAGCCGAAAACAAGTGAACAAGAAACAAAAAAGGAGATTTTAAAGTAGAAGGTTTATTTACTGGGTTGTAATGATCTCCTCTTGAAGCCGTCGAATGAGTCGTATTGGTCCAGGGTAACTATGAAAAAACATTTGAATTATCAAAAAATTTCCGAAGTTGATTGTTCCCTTTTCAAATCAAATTAAGAAATTGAAAAAATCTAATTAAAAGCGGAAAAAGAGTTATTCGTGAAATGATGTGTGTCAGAAGATACGCTTTTATCCATTCGTTATGCTTGGAATCGGGAGGAAAATCCTGTGAAAACAAAGCTTACCGCAGCAGTTGTTTCTCGACATTCAGTGGGAAGTAATTCTCGATAACCCTTTCCACAAAGCTTGCTTAAAAAAGGAGAAAGAAATTGATTGCAGAAATTTGATACCTATTTGATAAAGAAATATAAAACAAAACAATAGAGAATATTTGCCATGAAATAAAAGCATTTGTAATATTTAGGCAGAATAGGGTGGGGGGGGGAACTGGGAGATACTGAATGAAGTGGGAAGCGGTCGAAAGAGAAAGGGAAAGCAAAAATGAACACGAATTGCTGCTTATGAAAAACATCAAACAAATACATACATGCGAATGCTGGCATTTTAATCTTGGCGAGTGGCAGAATACTATCAAAGGTAGCATCAATGATCTACGCAAACGAAACGAGGCGGTTTAAATATGGCTATGGTTAAGCAACAAATGGAAGGGAACTGCGTACAGATGAAAAGATTTTAACCTGCAATGATGGATGGATGGATGGATGGATGGATGGATGGATGGATGGATGGATGGATGGATGGATGGATGGATGGATGGATGGATGGATGGATGGATGGATGGATGGATGGATGGATGGATGGATGGATGGATGGATGGACTGATCAACACAAGGAACTGAAGAGTGACCACAGAATTTCGAATCAATTGATTCAAACAAGGCTCGGGGAATTCGAGCGTCTAAATTCCTCATATTCGCGAAGAAATCAGAGAACAAAAAGCTTCTAAACTTCGGGTTCTCACATGTGGATTCAACTAAAAAGTAAACTAAAAGGATGAAAGAGCAAGAAAAGTCACGTTAAAACGAGGTGACAATCATGGTCAATCATGGTCGCAATCATTCCCAATGGAGGTCACAGTCATAGACCATCAGTATCTGAATCGCAGTCAATCATGGTCGCAATCATTCCAAATGGAGGCCACAGTCATAGACCATCAGTATCTGAATCGCAGTCAATCATGGTCGCAATCATGGCAAATCGAAGTCAGTAATGATGCACTGCTTACCACAGCTTTAATTTGAGGATAGGCCATAGCAGCATACGACAAAGAAAACCCACCTAAAAGACAAGAGGATGTTAGAAGGAACATGAAAATTATCGTAGTAATTGTAAATACAAATAGAAAAGTGGAACTCTCATTTTGCAATAAATTTGCAGACTGAAATTTGCACTTATCAGAATTCGAAAAATTCTGCACATAAAAAGGGAGATTCAAATGATACACGCAAAGAAATGCTTTCCATTTATGAAAATATTCAAGGAAATTATTAGATTAGGATTCCATTGGGGGGGGGGGGGAGGTGAAGGTAGGATTAGTTGATTGGGGGGGGGGGCTTGAATGTTCAAATTTATACCAAGTTCTTTATATTTGGCAGCGGTCGGTCTTTTCAGTCCTGTTGAAATAAATGGAAGTGAGGAAAAAAAGCAAGATGAAAATTGAAAGTCTGTGTACCAATTGACCAGCCAAATAAAATGATTTCATTAAATTGAAAGCCAAGCTTGGTGACAGCATATTTCACCACAACGTCAATCGCCTTTCTCTCTGCCTCTGGAAAGGGGGTTCCCTGAATATAAATCAAATGGAGATATGTTTGTAACTGTAAATAAAAATGTTCATTTTGGTTACATGAAGAAAACACTGCATTCAAAAAACCGGTGCTAAATTATGATAAATTGGCAAAAAACCGAAATCAAGTGGACTGCAAGTAAATAACAATCTATCATTATTCAAAAACATGAAATCCTATGGGAAAAATTCCAGATCATTCAATTTTCATAAATGCTTAAAATAGATAGATTAAACATAGTAATTATATTTGTACCAAAAAGGATGGAATGAAAAAACAGTAAATGAGAAATTAGCTACCGAACTGCCAGAAAAACCAGGATGGTTCCATCCAAGCACGGAATAGCCAGCTGAAAGGAGAACCAAAAAAGAACTAATTAAATTCACAAAACATACAACAAAAAACGAGAGACCAAAAGCAAAAGCGAAGGTTTAAGGTCGCTCCTTGAAAACTGGGTGAATAACAATCAATAGCAAGACACCTTTGCAGCGTTTTGTCCACCGTATAATGCAATAATACAATATAATATAATTTGTTTATTCAAGGTTGGCACGATTAGAAAAATCAACAATTAAAAATAAATTAAGGCCAGCCATTTAACAGAAGTGAAAATTAAATTCTATTTACATCTTGTCGAAAAAATTCTAGATAATTTACATTAATCTTGCACAACCTACAGTAAGTGGGAAAAAGCCATTCAACCGTAAGATTTACTATTAAGTATTGTAAACTTCAGTTGCAGTTAAATGTACAAACAATTATCTCATGGCAGCTCAAATATCGCAGATCATTTATATCTTTCTCAGGTTTTCAATGTTTGAAAACTTTTGAAGCAAAGCCGATCTTGAAATTGGCAGAAATAATTGTTCAAGGGACTTCCGTGATCTCAAACCGTAGATTGATCCTCACTGTGAAATGAAGTTACTGTGAAAGATGCTTCATGTCAAAGAGAGGAAGACTTCCTTCGAGATATTAGATTGATTCTGTTCAGACTTAAAATGGCGGACGAATGTAAAATATTGTGCAAAATGTGAACGTGAACAAGAAGAGGGGTTTGGTCAGTCTATTTGGCGTGATGAGAGCCCTTTGTAAATCGATAAGTCCAGCTGAAGGGCTGCCCTCCTTAATTGAATCAAATAGAAGTAGAATAGAAATGAGAGGTGTGGTGGTTTCACATCACATTCAGCAACATGAACATACCAATCCTGGGTGTGGTCATGCATCCTAACTCATAAAAAGCAGCATTTCCTTCTGCACAAATCACCTGGAAAATTATCAATAATAATTTAACAATTGCTGTTTGAATCAAATGAAATTTTAGACCTTGAAAGTGTATTACTTACGCACCACGCTCCGCCGTGCTCTGCTGTATTGCTTTTTGAGTTTGGAGTTTTTAACTACACATTGTTAAAATCTTTTAATACTGAAACTAATTGGTATACGCGCTGTTCAGACATACCAAATTCGAACCATTGAGTTCTCTATTTCTCTTATCCAAAAACATTGTGTCGATCTCATTTCCATCTTCTGCCAGAAGCTTCGCTCGTCTTCCATTCTATTTGAATAGATAATTGGAGCTTAACATCTTTATGTGCATGGATAAAATTAAAATATTAGAGTAAAACTGACTTCCATACTCATAACTAGCTTTGAGGAACATCTTGTTAGCGAGGTATAATCAAAAGACAAAGCATCTTGACGTAAATGGCCAGTTATAGAGTCCATTAATTCCAATTTTTAACTAAAAGTTTTCTTTTTGCTTTCATGCAGAAGTTTTTACGGGCTTGTGTCGAAAATTCTGTTGCAGTCTTGAATTAGAAAATTTGTAATTGCTATTGCATGGGAGCAAAAAGAAGAAATTTCGTTACAAAATAGACTTATGGATTGTATCCATTCCAAAATTAGTTTTAACAGTTCTAGCACCTTAACCCAGCCTAACTTTTAATCACATATGAAGTAGATGCAACGACCAAATGAAGAGCCAAACTATGGAAATGCTGGTCTTGACTCCTTCATAACTCCTTCATTCATTCCTTCTAGTTCTATCATCATCTTAATCATCTTCCTCTCCAAAATTTAACCCTGGCTTTACGCCGGTTAACCATTAGCTGTTGGGTAGACAGAAGAAGGGTACTCAAAAACGTAAACTCCACAGGGCACACAAGTAATGAGTTGTAGCTACAAGATCTGTTGCCCCCTTGTGTTCAGTTCAAGACATCCACGAGGAAATGGCAAATGCGTTCTATGCAACCTTGATAGCAACTTCTGTTAAAAATAGTGTGAAAAACATCAAATGTATGAAAAACTAAGATGCCGTACAGTACCTTTTCAATTAGGTAGGCACGTCCTGTTTTCAAAGGCTCAGCTACAAAATGATAAACAAAGAAAGTCAAACAATGAAATTCCCTTAACTTTGCGTATCGTTCTTGAAAATCAGTCTTGTTATACAAGTCATACCAAGTTGTAGCGTACCAAGTGATTTTTGTTTGATTGGTAACGACATGAAATTCATGACACTCCCAATAGCTCCTTACCCAGTACAATACTAAATAACCCTCTTACGTCACAGCTCCGAGTCTGGAACAGCCAACGCTTGGTTTCGAGACAAGATAAGATGTTCAAATTTAAAAAACAACGGGCATGGCAAAGAGGCTCTAATATATGTTTGTCTCTAAAAATTGAATTCTTCTTGCTTTTATGCTCCAAAAGCAACCCATCGCCTTATTCGGGAAGCAGAGAAGATGCTTGCCCCAAAGAGCAATAAGATGAATAGGAGATAAAGATTGGATGGCCTTCCTAATACGCGAACGCAATTAAAACCGCGGGCTGTCATGGGGGTGCTTATTCTCAGATTGGCCTAAAAAGTTACAAGCAAAGCAAGATGTAGTTACCAAAAGCATTTTGCAACAGCTTGACTGAACCAGGATAAATAAGGGGCCTTGCGAAACAATGTGCAATGAAATACCTGAAATGTAACAAAAACCATCGTGCCTTAAATCACTAATTACTACTTATATTTCAATTCTCTATCCTTTCTTTCTTTCTTTCTTGCATTCCATCTTTCTTTCATTATATGGTAGAAGTCCCTATGAACTTCAGTATTACAATTTGCAGTTATGAAAGTTACTCAGCCCGTAGAGCATTGACTTTGGCGTCTCAGGGTTACAGGTTCGATAACAACATTCGTCAATCAGAATGCACTGCATATCAACCATAAGAAAATCTTAGATTTTGGGACATTCAAGGAGGGCAAATCTATCTTGGAATCACCCCATGGCATATCTGCGTTGCATACTCGATTTCGAGCGTAGCAGAAACCAGAGACAGGGCTCTGAGTCTTTTTCAAGGGAAGTGGAATTCATGAGGTGGTTTCCCGTTGCCTTCCTCACCAATGGCATTTTTTTAAAATGACATATGGAGAAATCGAACTGACAACCCCTGTGTTGTGCGTCCGCATGCTTAACCACTACGCCACGGCACCATTATGGCACTACTATGTCAACTTTTTTTAAGATTGGTTTATTTTACATTCCACTTAAAATAAAAACAGTTGTTACAATTTGATAATGATAATGACAACAACAACAGCAATGTGGATAATCATAGTGATCACGGAACATGCACAAAATACAGCTTTATTAGGAACAGCCCGGATATTAAGATTTCATAAGTTGGTTTCCTGTTACCATCCTCGACAATGGCGTTTTCATTATGACACGTGTAGGATTCGAACTCGCAACCCCTGTGTCATTAGTCAGCATGCTTTAACGACTACACCACGGCACCACTATAACAATGGTACAGACATCTACAGAGGAAGACCTCACTTCACTAGAGGTGCATTTTATGAGGGCCTTCTTTAAGCTGCAATAATACTGTAATTTATACTTTATAACTAGAAGCAATAGCAGAAGCAGCAATCCGACTAAAAGAAGCAACAGACTGCCTTGAAGTCTTCAGTTTTGACTACCCTGATGACAGCTTAATGGGCCAAGAGCACAGTTAGTAGAGCCTTTGCTTAGGGACACCAAGGTTTTAGGCTCAATACCAATCCTCACCAAATCAGCAACCTAGCCTGTGAGGTTAATTATGATGATAGCTGATGACAGGTGTGGGGCTCAACCTCGACAAAGGAGTTAACCTGGTCAGTGGCTGTTTCGCTAATCCTGTTTTACTTGCATTCATACAGAAGCTACTATTAAAATTAATTGTCTGAGATCAATTGAAGGTATTTCAAAACTTTGTGGAACACTCACTCTACAGCTTGTAGTGGAGAATCTAAGAGCTTTCTAAAATATGACTTCCTGTCCTTCTTTCCTGCTGATTCTTCAAAATCTAGTGCACAAAGACTGCTATCATTCCATCTGAAATCCACTGGCCAGGCAAAGAATTCAAAGTCATATTGCTGGAGGCAATCCTGCAAGCAAAAAAATGGAATAACAAAAAACACTTAGCTTCTAATAACAAATAGTCTTAAAAATGAGAAAATTGATTGCACCATGGTGAAAAGAACAATGATTGATTGAAGTCTTTTGTTACCCTTTTGGATGGATCTTTTTTTCCTTTCAACAAAATCTCAAGGAAGCATCTATAATCTGGATTTCTACATCTGCCAATCCCTAGGAAAAAATGTCAGATTTTGCCATTGAATAATTTTGTAAATGACTCTTGTCTAATATAACTTTGCGGCTACATCTGCTGCAAAGTAATTATGAAGCCCATAGGGCCTAAGTAGGTAGAAATGTAAGACTGTGCTTCCTATGCATTGAATTACAGTGAGCTGGGACTTGGCTCAGAAAAAGTGAGGCTTAAAGCACCGACCGTAGGAAGTGTGAGGATGCACTTAAATGACTTAGCAGTCCCTCAACCAGGCATCATAATCATGTTTTTGATTTTAGGGCTTATATTCTGCTAACCTCATGGCAAAAAGAGTTTGATATCATTAAAGGAGATTCATCTGCATACCTCTAACAATATGAGCTGTCACAACACTTGCTCCAATAGCTGCAATGAACTTAGTGATGTACATCATGTGACTTGCCGTTGTCATACCTATTAAAAAAGGAAAAATGTGACATTCTTCTATGTCATGAAATAACTAAGGAGAGGATGACAGCAACAATATTTCCCTTGTGAATATCATTGAACCTTTAGCAACTAAAGTTCAGTACAAAATTACAATAAGCTTGAAAAGGGGAAGACTCCATACCACTTTTAGATCTGAGGAAAATTGCTAGAGATTATGATAATAGCGATGAATTGTGATCAACTAAGGGGACATTTTCGGTGTTAAACATGGCAAAATTGAAGTCACAACAGGAAAACCCACATTTCCCACTTGCACTGAGTTACAGAGAACTCTCTTCACTCTAAATCAAAGTTAAGGCTGATCTTTGCTTCCAAGGGCAACTTTCATATTTTTCCTCCAAGTACCAACTATTGGTTTCATGATCAAGCCCCCAAAACACTGGCCCATTCTAACACATAACTTAAAAACTTGAAAACTTCACAGTTATCATAATTTGATACTTTTTAAAAAAGAATGAAAAGGGGACACTAGCAGTATACAAACCTTTCTTGTAGATGTAGCATGCCATGACTGGCGATGCATATACTGATAGTGAAACTGCATATGACACCTAAGTAGGGGAAAGTAGTTATAATGAAGTAAAAACTACATGTTAATTAATTCATTAAAAAATCATGGCATAAAAAACTGAGAATTAAACTTGGTAAAAATCATACATAGTCATCCAAAGCAAAATGGGTAAAAAGTGAAATCAAATTAATTTTGAATCTAAATCAAAGTAAAGTTTACCTGAAGAAGGATTCGAAACATTGACCACAAGATCAATGCGCAATAATCTTACCACTGAGAAATTCTCATAAGTTTGCTGGCAGCCATTGGTAGGTGTGGCACAACATCAGCAAAAACGCTTTATGGTTTACCACAAATGGACAGGAAATAAACTCATTTGCTGCTTGGTTGATACTGACATTAGGCCATTATGACTATGTCAATCTTCTCCAAGATGATTATCAAGAAATCTTGATGAAATCAAAAGTGGAGGATGTGACTTCAGTGCCATTATGAAAAAAAGCAGTTTGGGAGGGACATAAATGATGAACACTTACAGTTTTATCAAAGGAATAAAATGCAACAAATGAATACTTACAGATGTTAAAAATAATTCACTTAGAAATTCCAAATTGGATGGATCATAATCTCTTCCCTGGAATTAATTCAAAGTCAAATTTATGACAAAATTTCAGTGAAGGAATGTAAAGATTCTAAATAAATGGAAGAAATATGATACCAAGATAAAATTCATAAACAAATTTATTCTTTCCTATTGGTAGAAATTCTTATCTAAACTACAAAATTATGACATTAAAACAAAAACAACATGCAGAATCAAATATATGCTTACACTGCTTCCTCCAGATGCTGGGAAAATCCGAATCAGCCTTGGTCCAAGGACATATCTTTTCAGAATGATTAGAGCTGATAAAATGTTAGTTCCTAGTGCAGACATTGTTTGAGACACCCTTGAAAACTAGAAAAAGAAAATGCATTTGTATTTTGAATACCTCATTGATAAAAAAAAGTCTACTTCTTGCCTGCAAAAGAATATAACAGTTTGCCTCTACAGGCAACAAAATTAAATCTTTACTTCTTTTTAGACAGTTTTTAGATGCCATAATATTTGCTTTTGTAAGGGTATGATCTGGAAGCAAGTTTCATTTCTATGTTCGCTTCAATTTTCTAAGATTCATATGGATATGACTGCAACAATTAAACAAGCTGGATCCTATTAATAATGGTCAAAAGCTTTGTATATTGTCATTCTTATCATTATTATTCATTAATGGTTTTTCTAGATATTTCGTTGATTTCTAACTTTGGTTTAAATGTGCCAGCCTATAACACATTCAGAGATTGTGGCCTTCAATCCAGCAAGGCTCACGGTATGATTACTATTAGTAAGATAGGCAACTGGAAATTCTCTTCTCCAGAAAAAACTGGAAGTCATTTATTTGGTTCTTGCTCCGCTCGAATTGAGTACCTCATGCAGTACATATGTGGTTCTACTTTGTTTAAAATACATCCCAAATGAAAGCCTACTGAAACTCGCCGACTTGCTGCTGCTCTCTACTACCCTCAAAGTCGATTAAACCATGCAGTTTGCCAACAGCTGTACTTTAATTGAACACATACTCATACCAAGACATACAGGCGAATAAAATTTGGAGTCTTGTATCAGCTTTTGGTGTCGCTCGAAATCGAGTTTACCGTGCCGCCATCCTATGTAAATAAAGACCTCTACAAAACTCTCATGGCAAAGCTAAAATCGGTTATTCCTCCACATGTCTATTCCAACTCTGAATGAAACTGACCTTGTCAACCTCTGATGCTATGCTCAATTTTCTCGCTGGAAGAGAACTGTTCAACGAAGCTGCAAAATTCCTTCTTCACCTTTAATTCAAAGAAATTGTGACCCTCATTTTGGTAAAATTCAAATCGAGGCTCAACAACAAATTCAGGTCTCAAATTGAAATTGTTTGACGTTCTCTCTCATTTCGATCAGAAAGGTGTGAATTTGCAATATGGACGAAGAAACTATGGAAATTTCTATTGCTGGATATAAAGAACAGGTATGAGAGGTACTTGATGGGTACTTGATATTTTTAGCTCACCTAAATAAAAAAAGCTGCATATTGAGTTGCATGATGCCTCTCTATCTATCTAATAAGAATTACTTACTTGCTTACTTACTTACTTACTTACTTACTTACTTACTTACTTACTTACTTATTTACTTACTTACTTACTTACTTACTTACTTACTTACTTACTTACTTACTTAATAGCATGGAGCATGTTGCCCCCTTGCAATCCAACCGCAGAGATCCCCAATGTCATCCTTCCATCGTTTACATGGTCGTCCTCTTCGTCTTCTGCCCTGAAAATCTTGCTTGAAGCTGGCATTGATTATACTGGGCTCGGGAATCCGGACAACATGACCAAAACGGCGCAATCGCCCAGCATTGAGAGCATCATCTATCGTCTCTTTCACTTCTAGGATGGCTCTGACGTCCTCCTTCCTAGTTCTATCATTTCTAGTAATCCCAAGGATGGCTCTCAAGCATTTCATTTCGAAAACTAATAATAATCCTCGATCTAATAATACTGTAAATCGACCTATAAATAGGTATTTAATACAATGGCCCTGCCAGGACAGGAACCTGAAATTGCCTGATCTTTTGTTCAAATTGGTCGGTTAATACTCATCCCAGTCTTTTGCAAGTTAGTCTTACGAATAGTGGTTCATTAATTTGAAAATTGAAGTTTTGTGAAATCATCAATATCATGACTTAAAGGATCATTAATAACTTAAATCTCCCCCATCATCATCATCATCAATCAACATCACCAAAATCATCATCATTATCATCATGAACCTCCACATTGGTGTCCCTGGATATCGACCGCCAAAAGTGATCTAGACTCATTTTTGTCCGCTCGTAACCGATTCTACAACCACTTTCCCTCAAAGCACATTTGAGGGAAAGACTTGATGAATAATTATCATCATCATTGTCATCATCATCAAGATCATCATCAAGATCATCATAACTCCTCCACTTATGATATCTGGTCCTGCCCAAAGCTCCTCTACTGATAGTATATTGCTATCACTCTTCATACGAGTTTTGTAAGATCCATTTGTCAGCCATGTATTAATTACCTTTTAGTGAGGTTCTTATTTGTAACATTTAAAGAAAATGAGGTTTGAATATAATTCATGGCAGTTTCAATTAGAAACCTTTGGTCTACCTCAATCAATGACCACTGAGAAATCCCTTTGCTTGATATCTATAGATAAACCAGCTTGATTCACTTTTGCTTTGCTGTGATGAGAAAAACAAACACGAACTCATTCAACTAAAAGCAGATTTGACCGAACTAACTAAAGTTACTGAAGGTAATTTATCTTTTCTACACCTTCTCCCGTCTGTGGATTGTGGCTACTACCTTGTGCAGTTTGAAACATCTGTGCATGGATTACAATTATATTATTAGGGGCATCCAAATAGACATCTAATGTGGCGTCGTTCAGGGTTACGCCAGGGCAGTCCTTGTGACAGGGCAATTCAAACCTCGGGTGAGAGGGCAATTGTGAAATTCTGCCTTTAACCCGCTACAATAAACTAATTCCACCAAATTGCAGCAACACTGCCACTGGGTGGTTTTGCCCCCTGTCACATCTGCTCATTTGATATGAATGCATGTCTGATGAAAATTATAGTTGTTAACTTGAATAAAAATCTGAGAAAATAATTTTCCAATAGTCAGCAAGTGCTGATATGATAGAGGCCACTACAATTTCAAAATCAATGTTTTTGCAAGGAAATAGCTGTAGAAAAAATTGCAGAAAAAGCTGCTTTCAACACTCTGTTAAGGGCCAATTCTGTTGTTCTATGAGTTCAAACTTCACTTGCTGATAGCCATGGTATGGAGCATTAGCTAAGTAAAGGCTAAACTCTTTTGTAACTTTTTTATAGTGTAACTTTGTAAATAGAGAAATCCTGTCTTTTCCATGCATGATGACATAAAAAGCTACTCTAAAAAGTGTTCAAAATGCAGCTTTTGATGCCATTTGAGTCAAAATTTTATTTTCTCATGACCCTTGTGAAGGGCGTTGATTGCAGAAAATGACCCCAGACTTAAGTTTGTAATAGTGTGCCTGAAATGAATAGTGGAATGAGAGTGAAATATCTTAATGCCAAGAAATTTGATGATTGACCACTCATGCAAGTTACTTGAAACGGAGACAGGATTAGCAGAGCAAACTCAAGATCTTAAGAAAGAAATTTTGTCATAGGTTTTTGGGTTTTGCAGCAGTTCTATGCCATCTGTTGACCCTTTTTATGTCAACACGACAAGGATGCAGCAAACATCTGAACCAATAGAAGATTTTGGTAAAATTTACTAAGAATCAAACTGGCAGTCATTTCCAATGCAGTTTTTATGAAGCTGAGAATGTAGGACTCACGTTTTGATTCTCTATGAAGCCATTTATGTTACAAGCTCATGACACACTTCACCTTTCTTGTTTGTTTAGAAAGCCTGCTTTCATTGAAAAAGAGCCGACTACTTCAAGAACTAACTGATGATACTAGTTTGCTCTCACGAGAAAAGGTTGGATTTTAATGGTTTTTAATGGCAGTTGAAGTGAAATGCATCTATGAAGATATATCAGACTAAACTAAGCCACCCTATGGCACTTGTCTCTCTTAGTGACAGCTCAGTAAAATTCATTGCAAGTAACAAACTGCATGAAAAAATTTTTAAGAAAAATTGTTTACTGAAGATTTCAAAAAGCATCATTCAATGTCTTTTCATAATTTTGTTGTTGACATTTAAGATCAATCAATTTTGATAGCTTTTTTTGTAACAAATAGGATGACAGCTTGTTAAGCTCTGCATCAAATGCCTTAGAAGGTGATGAAAATGAGACAGATGGAAGTAAGTTCATGGGGATAAAATGCAGAGTACGACATTCTCATGTAAGTTAGTTTCAATCCTTCTATTTTCCTTTTTTTGCTCATGAGATCAGTTACTGTGAAGGACAAATTTCACAAAAAATGCTTTATATTGTCTCCAGTCACAGTGGCCTAACGGTAGCATCAGTTGAAAAGGGAAGCGTTCCATTCTCTTTGCATTAGTTCATTTTGCTGAGGTGGGGTGCCACACATGCCATTGACTCCCAAATGATTTAATGCACGAGGAAGATAGCACAACTTTTCTTGCTCATATGCAGCACTATCAGAAAATGTATCAAACCTGGAGCCTTAGGATTCTCATACTAAAACTCAATTAACTTTACTGGCCAAGCCAACGCAACAAAGGCAGATGTAGCCGTGCTCAACCTAATCTGTCAGAGGATAGATGACCACTTGACAGGCATGATCTGATGACAGCAAGGGATGCAAAAAGAAAAAGACTGAGTTACTAGCCCATAGACAGATGCAATTATTGATTCAGTTCAATCCAGTTTTCATTTGGAAAATTTGACTACATGCAAAAATCAGTTAAGAAATTTACAATGTTGCAATATAACAAGTTACAGAAAATGAAAAAGTTATACCAAGATTATACAATACATCAGAAAATTGTATGGAGAAGAATTTTCTTGAATAAGGAGCTCTCTGATTAGGTGGATTAATCATTATCATAAGAATTTTGAGATTGATCGATTCATAAGAAATTTAGACTCTATAAGCTCATCATTGAAGGATGATGACTGGGTGATGGAGAAGAAATAGCTTCTGAAATTCAAGTCAAATAGAACTCTTTTGTCAGGAATGGGGTCAAACAAGATATCAAAATGCCATGGTTTTTCGTACTGAAGAAAACAAGGACGGTGAACAAAAAGTCAGAGTTCTATTCATGAACCCAACTCACATGTCAATGGTTCCCTGTTCGTTTTTCTTAAATGGAAAATGCAGATTCACTGAAGAAAAATGCAGGTATTTGTTTTATTTCAAATGTGAACACAGTGATGGCCAGTTTATGATTGTTGATCAAATATTCAGATGGACTATATTTAATTATTTGCACTGTTACTTTCTTACCAATCTAGCTCAGTCTCTCGTTGTTGTTTTCATGTATCTTAAGTTTTAGTTTTTGCTTGTGGTTTCAAAATGCATTGTCCTTTTTCAGGTTTTCGCATGGATACTTGGCAGATCTTTCTGATTTGGAGGAATACATTGAGCCTGATTTTAGGTAGATTTTTTTCCTTATCATTTTAGACAAATTTAAATAAATAATGTAAAGATCTGTCTATCCCATACTGTTCTTTGCATTCTAATTACTGGTTTTTTCCATTTTAGCTTATTATATGAAGGAGAAAAATGTCTGGCAAAATATGAGGATAGTATTTGGTACTATGCAACAATCCAGTAAGATATCAGACAGAATGGATTTAATTTTTCCCTAATTTCATTCATTTAGATCTTTTTCTAAACTGTTTTTGGGAGATATTGTGATGATATGATGCCAAGGCACTCAAACATCCATTTCGTGTGGAAAACCAAGGATTATTAATGCAAGAAAAAAGATTTTTCCCTCCATTTTTCTGAGTCCTCAGCAACTTTTTCGGTTATAATATTCACAGACCAGGTGAAGTTGTCTGAAGCATCAACATTCTTTGTCAGCATCAGTCACATAAAACCAAATTATAGCTATCACCATTGTTTTTCCCTAGAAATGCCTTAGATCAACTTCTGGTGCCAAAACTTGAATCAAACGCAAGAAAGCTCTTCAACAAGTAATTGGTTTGACTTTTCTCTTGCAGAAAAGTCCATGATGAAAAAATTGATATTCACTATGATACATATGATATGGATGCCACTGTTGATATACATGAAGTACTCCCTGTTGGTAAGTAGGCCAGTGTCCCTACATTCTATGCGTGTACAAGAAGCATGGGAATGAATTAGAATGATTAAAACGGATCTAAAATGATTAGGGATTTGATTTAAAGCTATCTAGAGCTGCTAAGAATTATCAAGAATGAATAAGAATATGATTTAGACTGATTTGGAGGGATCTTCTTGTGGTGATTCACCCACTTTGAGGTTCTTGTTTGTTCATGCTTTGTTGCCTATATGTGTAGTTTGTTAAATGATAAATGCATCAAATCAGAGGATATTTAAAAGTTGTTTATGTTTAGTCATTTCAAGTAATGATGATGGCGAGAGCAGCAGTGGCTCAGAATTTGAGACGGAAAGTAGCAGGAGTTTTCAGGAAGATGATTATGTTGCTGAGATTTCAAGAGATCCAATCAGGAGCACTGGTCCACTTGGAGAATGGGAAACTCATACCAAGGTTGATTGATCTTCATTTTCATTGGGTACTTCTTCTTTGATAGCACAAGAGCAGCAGTATAACTTTTTCACACAGAAGATCTTTTCATTTGATGTTCATCAATATGCAAGTTTTTTAAATGATCTATGTTAAAACAAAGGAATCTGCCTGGTGTAGCCATTGTGAATCATTTTTGCTTTGGGCTCTGCAGCCATTTGAAGGGTGATAGGCAATGATAAATCCTTGCTTTCACATATTCTTATCTGCATCTAGTCATAATTTTCAGTTTTATTTTGACTATTATTTTATTTCACTTCCTTAAAATGCACTTACAGTTTAAACCAAGCAGCCATTACTGATTTAGTTCTGTAAAATATTTTGGTAATATGATGGAAAAATTTTATATTTATCAGCATATGATTGCTTCCATGAATTTCTTCTCATAATTGGAAGACATTCAGCATTGCTACAAGCAAATATATTTTTTTTTATTTCTTGGCTTCTTATTTCTTTGCGTTTGTTTCCGTTTTATGTTGTCATATTCTTGATTTCAATATTATAGCAATTTAATTATGAGCCACCTTTCCCGTTTCATGACTCAAAGTCAGAGTTTAAAACTGGTTATTTCATTCTAGGGCATTGGTTCAAAGTTGATGGCAAAGATGGGATATGTATTTGGGTAATATTCTTTTTAAAGCTTTGCTTTCATTAAAATGAAAAAATCAATGAAGCAAAATCTTTATTTATGTGTCTGAATACTGAGCTTACAGGCTGACAGGTACATCATGATTTGATTGACAATGCTCCCATTTTTGTACCATGTATGTATGTATGTATGGCTATGTATGTATGTTTGTATGTATGGCTACGTATGGCTATCTAAATTATCTCTTCAAGTGCCTAATAGGGCTAAGTAAAATACTTATCTTAAACCTAGTGTGCAAAGAAAAGTAAATAAGATCAAATTATATTAAAAAGAAATTAATTAAATATGCATATATGAAGATTGTGAACCAAAAGAAGAAGATTTTAACATTTAAAAGTAGTTGTCAGTTCTAATCGCGTCAATAAAGACCTTTTTCGCGACTTCTTACACATCTTTAGAGATAGGGAATCCTTCGTTGTAGATTGCTGTCAGTTCTAGGGTTGGGCTCTATGATATGCATATGTCCTATTGAAAATTTTACTTGCTTCCCTTTTGATAAACATGGCATAATTAGATACTGTTCTGGTTCTATGAGAATATATTTTTGAAGTGCTTCAATTATCATAGGAAGGGTCTTGGTAAGGACGGTGAAGGAAGAGTGGAGCCCATTGACATTGTGATTCTTCCTGCAGGTTAGTTGATAGCAAGCGCAGGCCACTTTGCACGAGCAAAAGTGGATCGGATCTATACGGGATCTTCTTTGAAAGCGATCCAAAAGTAACCTATTTAGCCGACCAAAACTGAATCAGATTTACAAACGCTCCCGTTAATGCAAGGTGCATCCATACTGAAGGTATATGAACTTCAACTTCGATCCAATCCAGTCTTGCTCGTGTAAACTTGGCTGTCACTTAGGAATAAAGCATGGTCGGAGTTTTTTAGTCTGCTCGTAATTTGCAATGTTATCATGTATCTACTGGGTCACGATAAACGATTCTAATGGGCGACGCCATCGGAAACGGCACAGTTAATAAAAATGAGAGATTATCGCGAGGAAGCCCGCCTGACGATCTTACCACCAAGACGATGCATAAATGTTATAGGCAGCGGAGAATGGACATTCAAAACATTGCAGAAGATCGCGACAGCTGGAGATGATGGGCGGAAGGGCTGAATTGCTAATTTCGAATGTTACAGCGGCGATAAAGAGTCGAATGACCGTCGTTTTATCTATTTACCATGTGTCATTTATTGTGTATATCCTTTTTCTTTATCTGTATCTTTCCTGGATTAGAATAGAATCGGCGTTTCCTTTGCGCGTTGTAAAAGGCGATTAAAATAGATTGGTGACAAGCAGGGCTTACGGCCGTAAAATCGAAGCCCAACCATCATGAAGATGTGGACCTGTTTCTTTACAACCCGTTCTGGTGTCCCCATTTTTTTTTCAGAAAGGATTATTGTTTTCACGTCTTTTATAATTATGTTCTTATTTGAGACGGGTTGTCTGCCTCTTCTCGTTCCTCTTAGCTAATCTTAAACTTCTTTTCAAATATATGCAGCGTTGTTAATGATGGCTGGTTGACATATGGTGCATTTGCCATTTGGTTTTCTGCATGCCTCGTTTATGTTTGATGTCTCTCGACTTTTATATATATTTCTGAGCTCATAGAAGTAGATTCAACTCTTGCGAATTAACATTTACTTATAATCATCAGTCATCCGTTTTTTAAGGAAAGAGTTTAGACGAAATTGCTGAGCTGAGAAAAAATGGGCGGTTACATAAACCATTAAAGAAGAAAAAGTCGAAGAAAAACTTTGCCAAACTGGATCGGAGTGTAAGAGATGGTGGAGGCTCTGTTAACAATATAAATAAAGTAAGGAAATGCCTCATATTTCGTTAATTAGTTAGAAAAGCGCAATGGAGGTCGAATAGTTTGGGCAGCTGAAGGGAGTGAAGATTGAAGCGAAAGGAATTGGGGTGAAGAGAAACTTATACGACAGGAAGTGTTTTCCCCAGGACATTTTGGGGAGCTTTTTAATCCAATGGTACTTGAGTGATCTTTTGATGCTGTTGAAATTTTTTGGCCCCTTTGATAATAGAATATGAAATGATTTGTTGTTTTTTCTCGCCCTCCAGGGGACTGATGTGTTTGAATTTATCAACAGCAAACTGACACATTACGGTGAGCTGGAAGCAATTCGATCGATCCTTCTCTCCATCACCTTCGTAAACTTCCCTCCTACTCTCCAATGCGTTTGCTACACTGCACAATTTTTGACAATAAGCCTATAAATTTCAATTAATCACAGTTACTGACAATTCTTTTAAAGTTTGGGTTCCATTATTTAGAGAATCGACTCTCATTCTATTTGTTGATACTGAAAATGAATGCATAAAGATCGTCCTTACACGAGACTTATAAAAAAATGACAGCAAATAGCTCAAAATTGGTTTAGTTAAAGTTGCGTAACTCCAACTCAATCAACCACAGTGATGTCTACAGTGATAATAATAATAGCAATGATAATTTACGAATATCTAAACTGCATAAACACTTCAACTACTTAAAGCTGTTGTAAACGTGTGTCCAATGGTACTTGATTGATTCACATACAGGTCGTCAGTGTTATATTTGAATTCGTCGGTCGCAGCCTTTTCGTTTCAACTTGAAATAATATATGTTTATCATTTGTGCATTCAGCGTTAAAAAGCTCGAAAAATTATTTTATCTCTTCGAGTCAATAATGAGCATTTCCAAATTTTTTGCCTGTCTAAATACTGAGCTGAGTTTCTCATAATCGATTTCTGCTAATTGTGTAATTGTAATTAATGTGTAATTGTAATTAATTGTGTAATTGTAAGGGCATCTATTCATAAAAAATTAGTTAAGAGCCGAAATCATTAGGAGGTTACCAAAAAGCTTATGCGAATCACAAAAGTGAACAGATTTCATACTTGTAATGTCAGCACTATTCCTTAACCAGTTGGGAATTTCTGTAAACAAGATGGATTCAATGAATGAAAAGTATTTTCGAGTAAATGAGGCTGTAAATATTTGTATTATTATTATCTTTGTTATCCTTGTTATTGGTATCGTTCGTTCGTTCGTTCGTTCTTCGCTCATTCGTTCGTTCATTCGTTCATTCGTTCTTCGTTCGTTCGTTCTTCGTTCGCTCGTTCGCTCGTTTTTCTTTCGTTCTTGTGTGTTCTTTATTTCTCTTACTATAAGTACAGTACCCAAGCAGGTTGCATTTTAAGTCTGTTCTCACGTTGGAAATTTTAGACTGCAGTGGTCTCGAGGAAGAAGATATTCATAAAGAAAAAGTGAAACATAACATCGAAGAATCATACCAACAGTTAAAAAGAATAAGAGAAAGTAAAAGGAAAGGAGAAAGCTCTCATAGAAAGCAACATTCGGGGCCTAATTGGAATATACAGCTTTTCAAGAACAACGAAAAGGCGATGAGCTTGAAAAGAAGACTTGCTAAACAAAAAGAATCTTTGAAAAGAAATTTAGGAAGGTATTATGCTTTTCTCTTTACTTCATTTGGGATATTTTTCAAGTGTTTCTCTTCATGGAATGATCCAGCATATGAGTCTTGTGTTTCATGGTAAAGCTAAGTCCGTTATGTCATTTATGAAATGTTCCCTCTTCCTTCCTTAGTCTGATTTACTGTCATCCTTTTTTAGGGACCAAGAGATGGTTTCTCGTTTACAATCAGACATAAAAGCCTTAGAGACTGAATTGAAGGAGCTTGAAACATCAGGTAGAACGATAGAAAATAAGCTTCAATCTAAATCAGAACACAAAAAATTAACAGTCTTTTAACTGCCTTTGTTCAGTTTTTGGTATGAAATTATTGAGAATAGTGTAGAATTTTGCATCTGGTGTCGAGATTCGTCTTTTCTGATGTTTGCTGGTGGGCCGCCTCGTTATTAGTTGAAATGATATCAGGCATTGGAAAAAGCAACAAAATAGTCGGCGGAAGTCGCGAAGAAAAATCAAGCATGCGCAGTAGTGTTTAATACCCTCGAGCACCACCCGTTCACTTTTAAGAACAGTAGAAGCTGCATACCTAATAGTAGCATACTTACCTGACAGGGGAAAAATCGCTGATCACCTAGGGCGTTTTCCCAGGGTGAGGCCGTACCATTGCAGTTCGGTTCGGTTGACCCCTGCGATTACCCCAAACGTGGGTAACTCGACTGTATAATTTGTGGTAGCGGGGACCTGCGTACGCGCTAGTCCCCATCTCAGTCAATAAATTAAATAGGACACTGATATCTATGACAAAAATGGGAGGCGTAGAATATGTCATGTCAAAAAACCATTCCTGGTAAGCTTGAATAAAGAAGCCTACGATCGTATGAATCAAAAACAGAATAATATAACATCGAGGAAAAGGGAAATGAAGCAGGGAAAGAATGCAAGTTCTGGGAAGTCTACTCGGTACAGAAAAAGACGTCAACAGAAGAAAGATATTCTCAATTGGTCCCTATAAAACGTTTAACAACTATAAAAACAGCATTCTCAGCAGCAAGAAAAACTCCACGAAGATCAAACTCAGAAATGTTAGTGCCGATGTAGTGAGTGTGTTTTTGTACAATAGCGACTCTAACGAAGAAGCTAGAAACACCATCGACACCTTTCAACGCAGACATCTAAAAAGGATTATAGGAATTAACTGGTAAAGAAATATTACCAACAGCGAGCTCTATGCCAGCACGAAATGTGAACCATGGAATGAAAAAATGAGAGAAAGGAGACTAACATGGCTAGAACATATCGTGCGCTTGCATCCAGAAACACCGGAAGGGAAAGCCCTTAAAGAACATCTTAGGGAAGTGAAACGGCCACAGGGAAGACCAAAGACGACCTGGATGCAGAAAGAAGGCAGGATTTACCCAGCGTCTGAATTGAACTTGATCTTTCGAGCAAAAACTTTGGATACACTGTCTAGACTGACACATGATAGAAAGACCTGGCGTTGGATTGTGAGACGCGTTGTTCAGTATTAACTGTGTGTGACGTCTTTGAAGTAGTAGCATTGACATCTATCTGCAAGTCTCTGGGCGTTGTAGGCAGAGTGAACCAAACATCAGCAACGAATGCTTTCTCCAGGACATGCATCAGAAGTTTCCCATAACAATCCCGCCGCCTTTTTGTCCAAATTTTGGTCCCATCTTAGTTAGCTGAACTGACATCTTAACAATACTCTTTTGCGATACGTCGCCAGCATTCGTATATTATCGAAGACTATAGTCTGGTTTCTGCTACGCTCGAAATCGAGTATGCAACGCAGTAGTAATATAGTATCTTCAGCCCCCTCCTCAGCCCCCTCCCTATGCGCCCTCACAATCAGCCGTGTCTTCTGTCTTACGTAGTTGTCATCTCTCTGTGTTACCAACTGAATCGCGTCTCTCTCAGCTTTCCAATCAGCGCCCGCTTCGTTTTATGTAATGTAAATGATATAATAATCTTCTTTAAAGTTGGTCTATTCACAACAGTAGTATAACTGCTAATTTATACCAACTATTTACAAAGACAACTGTAACAGAGAATATGCAACTCAAAAATTCTGGCTATTTATAAATCTGGCAATTACACTTATCGCCAAGCCAGTGCTTGCTTGCTCTTTTGAAAGCTGCTACTTTTGGAAGTGCTTTTAGCTGGTCACTAAGGGTGTTCCAAAGGAAGTTTCCTCTATAGGACAATTACTCTATTCAAAATTTGGTTGTTCGTGTTTTTGGCACACGTTTATCGATCAATTCACACCACATAACTGAGATTACATGTTGTCTCTATTTTGTTAACGTATTTTCCAGTATACAGCAGCTCTTCCATTCGAACTCTCTGGGTATCGTAAAAATGTTCGAATTACAAAAAGTTTGAATTACAGAGATTCGAGTTATGAAGGTTTTTTGTTAGGAGATTTTAAAGGGGTCTGAAAGTTTTGTTCGAATTAGCAGAAGTTCGAATTTCACGAATTCGAATCAGACAGAGTTGACCATGCTGTATTTTCGAATCAGCAGACGCTGGACTCTGCTTTTCATCGGCTTCATTGCGTAGGAGCAATGCTGCTTTGTGCGAAGGAGGTTTGTATGTGCATCGAGCATGTGCATTACGCTGTAATCAAACGAGTTCTTTCGGAGGGGAAGCTCGCAACTCCAATCTGCTTTGTCGAATCAAAACCAGCCACCAGAACTGCTAGCTGAGGTGTTCACGATAACATCGAGTCTTAAGTCAGTTTTATAAAGCAAGTCAGCGTTCAGACCTTTATCAAGTAAGGTAAGTAAACATGTTTGACAACGTGGCCTAAGCTTATTTGAACTCTGCTGTTCAACCCGCTATAATTCGAACCTCTATGTACGCTACCATTAACAGCCAATTTAAGGAAAAGAGCGGAAAGCAGTAGTTATTTAATAATTGCCAAAGTTGCAGCTATAGTGGGAAGAGCGAGAAACGGAAGGTTAAACAATCTAGCAGACTCACCAGCTTTGTAAATACGCCATGCAAGTCTGAATCATTTTTGCGAGGAAACGACAAAGCACCCCATATACATGCGAACTTGATAGAAGGTTGAATGAGTAGTTAAATGCTGCTAGTTCATAGGAGTCACTAGTTGACACTTGCCATCTTTCAAATCTAAGATAAATAAACTTGATCTTATCTCTCTATCCTCTTAGCTGCTCGCTTTCTTCTTTCTTCCTTTGTTGGGGCTTTGTACAGGTCACCATGGCCTTTCCTCAACATAACCCACTAAAAAAAAAAAAAAAAAGAGACACCTAATGAAAATGATACCAGGTAACTACAGCATAAAAGTTTACTTCCATAGACAAGCTCAGAGCCCTCACTTCAGTTTTGGATACCCTAGCAAGCTGAGTGTACTGTGCAGTATACCACTCTCTACTCGTTAATGTTCCCTGTGGTTGATCTCTGTCGTGCTCGAAGTAAAGTCTTTTGTATTCTAAAAAATCTAACAATTTTGTTGCATATGATAAAGATGGGTGAAGAAACGGCCAAAGAGGGATTAAGGAAAATATTTGTTGGAGGATTGAACAGAGGAACGACAGATGAGAAATTCAGAAGTTACTTTCAGCAGTTTGGAACAATCGTTGATTTGGTCATCATCAAGGATAGCCACACAAAAAAGTCCAAAGGCTTTGGATTTGTAACATATGAAAATGTTGATGCTGCTGACAATGCACTTGCTGCTCGACCTCATACTCTTGATGATTGGGAAGTTGATATCAAAAGGGCAATCCCACGGGAGCAAAACACAGATACAGCACACCAGAGGACGAACAAATTGTTTTTAGGAGGGCTTCCCAGTACAGCTAACGAAGCAGATATTATGGAATATTTTCATCAAACTTATCCTGGGAAAGGGACAATCGAAAAGTGTGACCTCATCAAAAACAAAGCTACAGGAGTGTCACGAGGATTCGCATTTCTTGAATTGAACAGTGAAGACTTTGCAGATCTGATCATTATTGATAATGCAACACCAAACATTTGTGGCAAAAAGGTTGAAATTAAAAAAGCAGAGGATAGACGAGGTAACTGGTATTTTTCCCTTTGATCATAGGAAGTAATTATATGTATTCTTATGCTCTTTTAGACTCAAAATAGGCCACTTTTTACTGTTTGTTTTGAAAAACTATTGGAAGCACACCAACAGTTGAATTCTTATGAATATGAATCCCATTTGTAACACTCAGTTGAGCATACTCACTTTGTTATCATTAAATAAGAGAAATATAAATTAAATTGTAGGTGAATGTTTGGTCAGTTCTTAACAATCAGTGTCCTAGAGAACCTATCTCTGTTTTTAAATTAAAAAGGGAATAAATTTTACATCACCGCATCCATAAATGAAAATGTCTGATTTTCGCTGTTGTTTTCCAGGTGGTGGAGGTGGTCAGGGTCGAGGTAATCCAGGGAGAGGTGGCATGCATGACGGTGGTTATGGTAGAAATGGAAATGGGCCACAGACCTACAGAAACGATTATGATGATTATGGAAGAGATCCTTATGCAGAAGACCCCGGAATTTTCCCTGGTAATGGGAACGTATTCTACCCTAACGTTGGTTACAGTGGCTATGGGCCAATGCCTGGGCAAGACTATGGTACTGGCTATGGCAACCCTTATGGTGATTTTGGAGGTGGTTATGGCAATGGTAGTAACTCGGGATATGGACCCATGAGGAGTGGAGGACCAAGGAGAGGTGGTGGAAGTCAACGTGGTGGGAGGCCATATTAGCATATCAAGTGTCATCTTGTGGTCTTTTAGGTAAGTTTGTTATCTTTTAAGAAAAGAGTGCATGATGATTTTTGTTAAGAATTCTGTACAGCTGCAATAAATGTTTTGGTTAAGAATCAGCCATGGTTTTTACTTGACATGCTTTTGATTTAATCTTTTGATCATTTCAATTTTGCCTGCCAAGAGTTTATGAATGATTTTTTGCCTGATATCGATAGATTCAAGTATTTCGTTAAACAAACATCTTATGTTGGTTTAACCCAGCAATTCTGCATTGTATTTTAATGTAAAACATTTGTAGCCTTTGCTTATTTTTCTTTCTATCTCTTAATTGCAGTTTTGTTTCATGTTTCTTGACAGGTACTTAATTAGGTGGATTAGGCGTATTTGCACACGGCAGGCAGCACTTATGCTGGAATTAGGCAGGAGGGATAAGAAGACAAGTTGTAAGAAAGACAACAGATAAGAAAAAACTTGATGTGAATAAGAAATTGTGTTTGCTTCTTTGAGGTAAGATAGGATATCAGGAATAGCGTAAGGTAAAACTTTGCATGAAGAAGTCTTGTTAAGGTGTTGCTTGGTATAACTCTTTTGACTACCATTTTTTCTAGTTATGCCTCTGTGCATGTTAGAGTTTGCATTTATTTTTCACTAATGGACATTGTAAGTTTATGATGTAGGTGAGGTTTAGCATCAAAGAATTGGTCGTTTTTCTGATTCCTATCTGCTATTAGAGTAAGGACAGTTTTACCAGGTTGTTTTCAAGTAGGAGCCAAAAGGAAAGTCTGACTGTTGTGATAAGCAATCAATGGAGTAGTTTATAATTCAAAGAGTTACTAGATTCTCTATGCTTTAATAAATTGTTCGTCACGCTCACTGCTCAATCCTTGTCTCAACTAAGGTGAGGTGTTAGCTCATTGATCATTAGACATGGTCCCACCAACCCATGTGGCATTAGCTCAAGAGTATGAACTGTTGCTGGCTGCCTCTTACTTTAGGCGCATGAATCATTAGACACGGTCCCACCAACCCATGTGGCATTAGCTCAAGAGTGTGAACTGTTGCTAGCTGTCTCTAACTTTAGGCGCATGAATCATTAGACATGGTCACACCGAGAATAAAGACCAGGACATTTGTCGATTTCCATACCCTAGCAAGTTTGAGTAAAATGCACCTTCTGATATTACACAGGAAACACTGTAAAATGAGAAGCTTTTTTCAATTTTCCAGCTCTGAGAAAGCTAGATTATCTGCCTTTGATAACACCATGTGAATAATTCATCGCAGTTTATCCGACCAAGGATCTCTTGTTTCTAGATGTGTTTTAAATCCAGGGCCCGCCGTACTCTTTTGCTTCCTAGCTATTGAGCTGAAACCAATGAGTCTGCATTGTATTCACTGAGTATCCTAAAGTTTACAAAGCAGCATGGGTAACGGTGCAACCAATGGCTATCGAGTGACGAATCTCTCTTGTTTATTCCACCAATCAAATTTGCCCTACTCTTCGTCATTCCTTAAACCGCGTGTTGAAGTCGTTCCACGTCCTTTGTAATTCGTTCAGCGATAGTCGTAGAGTATTGCTGTTTTCGTGCCCAGATCAAGGTAAGAGCATCACATTTTAACGTCAATTTAAGCGTCATCACTAATTTTAGTGATCAATGTAATTGGGTACTATTACCAGGTATGTTCAGGCAGGGAAAACCCGGCGAAGTACGCCAGGTAGATATGTTTTTAAGATGGCCGCCAAAGTTCGATACAAAGCAAGGGTGTCTTAGGAACAGTATTGTTCTCCTACTCCAACTTTAACAGTTTATCTCTATTTAAGAAATTAACACCAAACACTACTTCGATTTTAGCACAACTTTCCATCAGCACGGATGGTGTTAATTTCTAGTTTTGACAAAGTATTCGTCTCACCTCTTGTAGATAATCCAAAATGGGTGACAACGAAGGCATTTATGCTGAGAAAGAAGCTCTCAGGAAATTGTTTGCTGGCGGATTGGATAGGAACACTTCAGACGAAACATTCAGACAGCATTTTGAACAATTTGGCGTCATTGTCGATCTTGTCATCATCAGGGACAAAAACAGCCAGCAGTCGAAGGGATTTGGGTTTGTCACTTACGACCATTCCGAGGCAGTGAAAAATGCCCTCGATGCTAGGCCTCACATTATCGATGGACGTAATGTCGAGGTGAAACGAGCGATACCAAGGGAAGAGAACACGGCATCTGCACATCAGAGAACAAAGAAGCTTTTTATTGGAGGATTACCCGTTAACATAACAGAAGATGAAATTATTAACTACCTGAACACGACTTACGAGAGTCATGGCTCGGTGAAGAAATGTGAAGTGATCAGGAATAAGGAGACCGGTGAGGTTAGGGGTTTCGGATTTTTGGAAGTGAGCACTGAGGACATGGCCGATCTTATCATTATCAAGGAAGCCAAACCCACAATAGCGGGGAAAAAGGTGGAAATTAAGAAGTGTGAAGACAAAGGCGCAGGTAAATTATACGAATTCTGTAATGAGTTGTTATTTTTGGTAAAGTTGAATGAAAAAGTATTTTTAGAAGTAGATACTTAAGGGAACCATTGCTGACTAAGTATTTTTTTTTCAGGTGGTGGCGGTGCCCCTGGCGGAAGAGGTGGTCGAGGAGGTGGAAGAGGTTCCCGCGGAGGTCGTGGTGGTGGTGGTGGTGGTTATGCTGGGGAAAGGGGAGGTAACCAGTCTGGAGGTTACTGGGGTGGAGCAGGGAACATGGGTGGTGGTGACATGTATGGTGGCTATCAGGGAGGTGGCATGTACGGTGCAGGTTATGGTCAAGATTACACAGCGGCGTTTAATAATTACGGAAGTTACGGGGGAGGATATGGCGGTGGCTATGATCAGGCAGCTTACGGTCAACAAAATGCCTTTGGCAGTGGAGGCGGTAGCGGCGGTGGTGGTGGACGCGGAGGAAGAGGTGGTAGATATCGACCCTATTGATACTTGGTAGGTATCGTTTTAATCAAGACTAGGAATAATATAAAATGCATTTATGAACAATATTGTTATGCGATCTTGTTTGCAGGTGCCATCAGTGAATTGTTGAAAGAAGATTCCACAAGATTGTTCTCCTGCTAACAAATTTTGCTAACGATCCATTATTTTCAGCAATTGAGCTTATTGCAAAGAATTTACTCACTTCTTTAGCATGAGTATGCATGCACCAGCTCATGTTTTTTGTCTGTTTGTGCCTGGTGAAAAGAATTGATCATGATTTGCTTGTGATCCTCCACCATACTACAAGTGAATCATGTGATATGAATTTTATTTCGATATGTTCATGTTAATGTATTTATTGGGTGCTAAAATATTTTATATTCTTCATCTAGGCAATATAGTGAGTGGATTAGGTGTAAGAGTACAATGAAATACTAATGCAGAATTATTACAAGAAACATCTCAAGCAAGCAGGCAGGCAGGCATAGATGTGTATTTATTGCAATAGCTGTTAGCCTACTGTGCAAATTCAATTTGATGAAAAGGATAGGATATAAACACAGTTAGATGCCAACTTGTGAAACAGTCAACACCACTGAAAGGCAGGCTAGCTAAGCAAGCAAGGATGCGTATCATCAGTTTTCTAAACCATCAACTTTACCATCTCTTTACTAACATTTATGATAGTGTTCTTATAAACTGAGAAAAGATTAATTTTTACTTGGAAACTTTGTCTGTTATTTTACTTCTCTTTACATTAGATGAAAAATATATTCTATTTAAGCCAACATAATTGTTGTGGTTTGCTGTTGTTTTGTTTTCGTAATGCCTATGAAATTCTTTATTTCTAAATTCTCTATCTCTTCAATAAAATGGGATGTAAAGTATTTCGAACATCTGCTGAGAATAAATCCCCCTTCTCTAAAATTTACAGTGAAAAATATTTCATTTTGTAACATTTGTGGTCAGTTGAAAAGAAACCCCCAAATTTGCACGTTTAAAGGTTGTTACAAGTTGCTAGACTTCCTGCTTCGTGAGGGGTAACCGGGAGTCCTATTCAGAATTGATACAATGGTCAATTTCTAAATATATGGGTTAACTTTGCAATAAACTGGCTGCTCGCCAATTTTTGTGCATTAAATGGACGGTAAGATGGTTTGGACACGAATTTCATCGTTATTTGTCATCGAAACATTCCCTCATTGGCAACGGGAAAAAGTATTGAGGAAAGGAGAAGTCTTCATCAGCGGCTTGCACCTAATTGGGATTTGCTACAAACATGATGTTTACATTGGTCGTCGTCGTTTTTATCCAGTATCATTTATTATTCATCTTGTTTCCCTGAATTTGTGTTCATCTCTGTTCCAACAATCTCTGTGCGTTCCGTGGTTTAACTTTGTCCAGGTGGCACGGTGTGAGTTTAGTCTATCAAAAGGCAAAGATGACATGAAAACCTAGCCTATTATAAAATTGCTAAAGTCGTACGATCAATGATTTTCGCGTGTAGCGGCAGAAGCTATATGAAGGTGATAGAAGGAAACCTCGATCATAACCCTTGCGACCACTTGTTTCTTTCTTTATGTTTGCATTATTTCAACTTCTCTTGTTGGTATCCACTGAAGGTACTGGTCTTTAGCCCAACATCTCTGGTCTCTCACCTCCATACGAATTCGTTGCTCTTTTCCCTATACAGAACTTTTAGATGGTCTGTATCATTTCGTTGCGGACGCTTCTACGCTCTCCGTCGAATTATCGCACCAGTAGATATGTAGTCCATGCCATTGCCCTTATGATTTATGCCTTTAAACTGGCCCCTTTGGCGTTCCAAATGGTACGAAGTCCTAGCATAACGCTTACAGCAACACCAATTCTAATCTTGTGATTGTAGGTCCTAGGTAGTTTATCAGCCCTGGAATTTTGAAATTGCGGGATCTGTTTGATAATTAGGACACTACTCGTAAAGCACAGCTCCTCTGTGTTGCACGTGCAAATTCTCTGGAGCCTAGGCAGAAATCGAGTCAGAGGGACTGAGCATGGAGCTAGGGCAGGTCCCGGGCAGCTGGGCAGCTAATAGAAATGGGGCTTCCTTCTAAATTTCACTTTTATATCATTACCACATATAATAGAACCAATCAGCTTAAACCTCTTACTGACGCCGGGGCCGTTCCCCCCTACCCCCTCTCGGTGGCACTGCAGTCGAGCGAGACCTATTGAGTAGCGTATTTGAATAGCGAGGCAGGGTGCCTTGACCCATCTGCATGCTTTTTCATCACGTCCTTTCAACATTGCTTTTCAGGGAAAGTGGTTGCAGAGTCAGTTACGAGCGGACAAAAATGAGTCGAGATCACTGGGCGGTCGATATCCAGGGGCACCAAAGTGGAGGTTTCTGCATAGTCCCCACCCATTTAGCTGACTTGAATGACCTCCTTAAATGGGCATTCTGAGCCCGTTTTGTGTACGTTTCCCAGAAAGGGAATGTGCTGGCTCCACTGAAACAGTTTAAATGACGAAATCTTAGACAATGTCCAGCATCACCCGTATCTAGGAGTGGAGTTCGACAAAGATCTTAAATGGGGAAGTCACATAGAAAAAATTGTCAGCAAGGCAAATAGATCCCTTGGGTTTATCAAGAGGAACTTCTCTATGTATCCAAAGGAGATTAAGTGTGCTGCATACTACACTCTTGTCAGGCCTCAGCTAGAATATGCCTCAGTTTCTTGGGACCCACACCTTAAAACTCAAATGAATCGATTGAGCGAGTGCAAAAGAAAGCAGCCAGATTTGTAGCCAATGAACACTCAAGGGAAGTAGGTTCAATGACTAAACTTATCAATGATCTTCAATGGTCGTCATTTGAGGCTCGCAGAGCTGTACCAAGACTAACTTTTTTTACAAAATTTTGAGTAAACACGTCGACATTGAACTACCCCTTTACGTAACCCCGCAAAAGTATAACAAAAGAGGCTCAGATATAATCGCTCCGAAATTTGTTCAGATTTCAACAGTGAGGGACATTTATTAGTACTCATTCTAACCAAGGACAATCGTAGAATGGAGCTCGATTCCACCTGAAATTAGAACAGCAAAAAACGTAAACAGTTTTAAGGGTGGATGTGCAAAGGTTGTTAGTGTTTGAATGTATCTTAGTAATTGCCAAACTTCCACAAATTCATCATATGAAGCCAATCCCCATAGAGTTCCGATCTTTTTCATTGTCTCTGTGCCATGCGATGGGAGTGCATGGGTAGTGAGATGATCTCCATCAGTGTGATGCCTTATGGGTCTTATTGAATAAGATGTAGATGTAGATGTAGAACATACAGCTGTAGAAACTGCACGCTGCCAGAATTGCTAGAAATGGTAGGCATGAAACTCACGGAGGGAGCATTTGGAAGACCTTGGCTGGAAGACCATAGAAGAACTGATAACGATCGAGTCCGTAATGATGGTCTACAAATCTCTAAATGGGTTGGCTCCACAAAGCCTGCCTGGCGCTAATTCCTCGTCGTGGACCATGGCTGTCCATAGACGCTCTTGTAATTTATTATTGATTATTTATGTCACGCCACCCACACTGCGTGACGCTACTAGAAATCCAATGCTCTCGTAGCCTCCGTGACACCGAAAAAGACCGGAGGCTACCATTGAAAGAACAAGTAATGAACACAGGAGGTGGTGTGTTATGGCATGGCCTCTCGGCAGGGCAAGCACCCTTCCTAAAATCTTCAAGCACAGTATCTTGGTTTAGGCTAACCATCTTTCTCGTTGTTAGGTAATCTGAGCAGTATATTCTTGTGGGATTTTTCATTGTATCTATGCATTTTAAATGAAGTAGATAATTTAATCGTGTTAGCTAATTTCATGGGAGGGGGGCTTGAAAACCAGCTTTTGTACTGAAGGACTACCCTCCCCCTTAGCTAAGTATATGAGGGGGAGTGAAATGAAGTGACAATTATCACCAAATCGTGCCCCCTCTGGGTGCAGTTCCAACTGATCAGGAATGGCACTATCCCCGAGGAGATAAAACAATCTATCCATACAGAATTATGGCAAAAATCTGCACGAGTCGCACCACAGAATGTTCCCTTTTCAAGTTCACCCGACGCCAGCACACGTCAAGAATCTTGAAATCGCAGAATCTGTTACAACCAACCTTGTCTGTAGGTATTCATTTGCCCAGGGGCCTACGGAATTCAAGAGAGATGATTTTGAACAGCAACCTTTTCTTGTCTGCATGTTTTACGAAACTTTATAGGTTGCATCATCTGTTACACTTCAATGCACTTTAAGACATGATCTATGTTTTCGTAGTAAAATGCATCAGTCACTTTTGAGGGAATCCACGTATTCCAAGTTGCAGAGAAGTTCCTTTACACGACGAAACAGTGATTTACCCCCTTACAAAGCAACAATGTCAGCATATTCTGTACGTAGTTTCGCATTGACTTGAATTTCAATATCTGCGTGTTTCCCGCAGAGGAACGGCGAAAGGGTGGGTCAGTCAACAGATCATAATACAGAACATTCCATTCCCAAGATGGAGGAGTTCAATTTAACTTTGGCGGTATCTGACCGCGATATTAAACTGTTAGAAACAGTCGAAGATATCCAGAATCGCCGAGAAGAAGTTCTCAAACGCTATGCAGAATTTAAAGCAGCAACGGTTGCAAGGAGAAAGCGTTTGGAGGATGCTAAAAGATATTTTCAATTCAAGAGAGACGCTGATGAAGTCGAAGCATGGATCAGAGAAAGGCTTCAAATTGCATCAGAAGAATCGTATAAAGATCCTACAAATTTGCAGGTAATTGGTGCACTGCTTAAAAACCAACATCTAGTCGTAATTTGGTGACAGCGGATTTCTATAAATGGAGATGAATGCTATGCTAGGTTTGGATTGAATCAATCTAAGTCATAAGCGTATTTTGTTAGGGACAGATGGTAGTTGAACTGTTGGATTTCAATAAGTTAAAGGTTTAGCAGCTGCAGTAAAGTTTGTTATTTTCGATATGGTGATCTAGGTTTCATTTAAGAATATTTATTGCCATAAGAATGTCAGTATTGAAAGGCCTATCTATATTCAGCACTATCAACCCGGCACCCAGTCGGTGTACACGTGACAATTGGCTGCCAAAATCAAGGCCTTTAGTAGAAGGTAGTAGACGTTAGGGCGATGGAGTACTTCCGAATTGAGGCGTTAACCATATAGCATTATACAGGAGATAGCTGTCTAAAAGGATGTTAGCTGTCCGAAATATGGCTATTAAGATTAGTAGGCGGTAAGAATTTACTATTTAAGGAATTCAGACTTAAATTTAAATTTCGTTAGGATGGCACAGCGGTTGAAGTGTTTTGACTACTGGGCCAATTTTTTTTAGTGAGTTGTGTTGGGGAAAGATCATGGTGGGCTATACAAAGCCCCAACAAAGGAAGAAAGAAGAAGGCGAAAGGCTAAGAGTAGAGAGAGATCAGATCAAGTTGATCTTAGATTTGAAAGATGGCAGGAATTGCCTTTAAAGAAGGAATTGCCAATAGGTTGAGGCCAACCCTAGTGCAAAGAGAGTTGATGGGTCTTTAGAACTTGGTACTTGCATGAGATTCAAGGTTCTGCCTCACCAAGGTGAAGGAGCAAGACAGTCTGACAAGCATGCATAGTTTTTAAGGGCACTAGTCCTAACATTTTTTTTCAAATGCTAGATAGGATGTATTAGAAATTGAAAATTTGATAGAAGAAATTGTCATCAATTTTAGGTGAAATTGCAAAAGCACACAGCATTTGAAGCTGAGATCCAGGCCAACAAATACCTGCTTGATGGGATTGATGAAAATGGAATGGCAATGGTTGACACCGGACATGATCAATCTGAATATGTCTTGGTAAGGAGTAAAAAGCCAAAAAACACTGTGCTCTCATGAACTTAATATGGAGCTTGTTCAAATTTGATTCTACTTACAATCAAAGTATTACATGTGCAACTTCTTTCCTTTTACCAGGCTTGTTATAAAATTAAAGGAAACAAATCTTCAAACAAATGATATGAGTTAAAGCGATAGTAATTCCGGCTCAGACCTTGCTGTATAGAACAGGGGGTTTCAAACTCGCAGCCTACGGGCCAACTGTGGCCTGCAGGATGGTAATTTTGGCCCACGTCTTAGAACAGAAATGAAGATATTTGAGAGCATTAGGATGTTTTTATCAGGGCTTTTGCGGAAAACCTGATGCGGCCCAGCCTCACCTAGACTCTGCCTCCAGCAGTCCCCAGGTAAATTCAGTTTGAGATCCCTGCTGTAGAAGGTTGAAGAGTTTTCATGGGTAGCAAGAGGATAATAGTAATAGTGATAGGTCTTATTACAAATTTACACACTGCACCATGTAATGTTCTTATTACATATGTGTTTGAAGTTGGAGCTGCATGTGAATTGAAAGTTCAGAACATTCAGCGTCTCATATGTGAATTACATAAGTTATTCAGTTGAGTTATATATCAAGTGTCATTGAGTGCGAGCTTCAAGGATTCAATCGCAGATTTTTGAAAATGCATGCATTTTGAAGGAAATTGAGAAAATTAGTTTTTGTGGCATGTTCCCCTAATTCCCAAAGATTCACCTCTTGATGCAATATGTATGAATTTGTGGCATACCAATAAAAATTGCTGCATAGTAGAAACTCAGCTCATTGCAGTGATGTCAAATCATAGCTGTAAAAGTGTGTGTAGTTGTTTATTCTGTACGAGAAGGTTACTGAATATTAAATTTGTCCACCTAAAAATTTTTGTTCTGGAATGCTGTTTGTATATCCTGTAATCTTTTTTTCTAGGCAAGACTTGAAGAGTTGCACAGACTTTGGAAACTTCTGCTTGATAAATCAGCCGAGAAGCAGAAGATGTTAATTTTTACTCAAAGACGAATAATATTTGTGATCGAAACAAATGAAATCATATCATGGATTACTGAAAAAGTATGCTTTGTTTTTGAATTTTAATGGCAACAGTTAAAGTCAGTGTTTTGTTATCATTCTGTTTTACAATGGAATGGTTCTTGACATTGTGAGTCAGCAGAATTGATGTTGCCATATTTAATACAGGCCCTATTTTCTTCTACTTGTCCTGTTCCTGTGAAGGACTGGTTACGGATCAGTCTTTGTCACATTCCTGTCATAAGCTCATCCTTTCTAGGTATATACCCCTCTTGATCTCAGGATCATGATCAGTGTATCATGTCTTACTATTTGTCCCAATTAAGTAGGGGGATGCTTAAGTAGAGCCTTTGCTAAGATTTCTTGTCACCTCTTCTCTCTCTGTCTATTGATTTCTCATTAATGTGGTACAGGTGATGCAGATATGTATAGCAAAGTTATGTTATTGAAAGTTTCATGTGCTTTAAGTTGTCTGCTTTGTATGTGAGTGCAATATTTTGTGATCTTTTCAAAGGAAAACCTTTGCAGAACTCAAGAGCAAATCAGAGACATAGAGCATGTAGAAGTGCTTCAAAGGAAGTTTGATGATTTTCAAAAAGAGTTGGAGGCGAATAAATCAAGGATAACAGAAACGAATGAAACAGCTGCTCAACTTCAAGCTGATGGGCATCCAGACATTGAAATAATTTTTGAAAAGCAAAGGGAACTGAACGAAGCTTGGGAGCGATTGGAAGCAGCCTCAGAAACAAGAAAGAATGACATGAATACAGCGTATGAGATCCATCATTACTATCGTGAAGCGGATGAGACAATTGGATGGATAACAGAGAAGCAATCAAAGTTGGCAACTGATGACATTGGCAAAGACCTAGCAAATGTTACATCGTTAGAACGTAAACACGAAGTATTGGAAAGGGACCTGGCTGCCTTATGTAACATGGTAAAGTTTTCTTCTCCAATTTTGTGAACTATAATGTTTTACCTTCAAATGTAAAAAGTATCACAACATTTATATCTGAGAAATGAGGGGAGAAGGACCAAATATTTTATGGCCTGGTATTTACAAGGAGGACACAGCAATCCAAGTTACAACAAGCAAACAGCTTGCCAAGGCAGTTAAAGGTAAACAAGGAAATCTTGATATAAAATGGGCAAGGCATTATCAGAAATGTTCTTCTAAATCAAGAGAAATAATCTTAGAGAGAGTTTTTGTTGTACTTGCTCCAAAGAAATTAAGAGATCAATTTGAATTGGCAGGTGAATGGCCTGAGTGAAGATGGGAACAAACTGAAGGAAAAGCATCCTGAATTTGAAGAACCAATTTCTGCAAAGCAGGCGGAACTAGATGAGTACTGGAACAAATTGGAGACACGAGTAAGTATTTCTTGAGTAATATGTGAATGTTACAAATCATTTGAACAGTTGCAAACATGGTTTTTAGTGCTTGTTAGCATTTAGGTTTCAAGTCACAGGAGAACTGAAACGAGCCATTAATGCTGTGTGACATTCATTGTTCTGTTATTTCCTCATTGAGAAATGCTTTTTGCACCAAGATTGTGGTATGTCTGCATCACACAATTGCTTTTGATTAAATGCTCTTGACTTTCAAAGGCAAAAGAAAGGAAATCTCACCTCCACGATTCATATTTGTACCAGACGTTTCTTGCTGAATACAGGTATGCCATCTTAATCATTTCTACAAACCGACAAACTTTTTGCACTAAATGGTTTGAATTGTAATTTAGCAGGTTGACACCAGATCTATGCTGTCATTGTAGTAAGACATGCTTATCAAATGAAATATGGATGTCAATGTATGGCTATGCGTGTCAACGTCAATAGAATTGGTAGGTAAAAGAAAGGAAATCTAAGGATTTAAGTCCCACTACTCACAACTAGTGTTGGGGAGCACTTTTGTTGACATCTTCAGCCACATAATTGGGAGGTAAGGTGCCTAGTTGCTTTCCTTGATGTACTTTACCCCTTGCTTGACACCAGGCCTCTCTTTGCTATGCTGGACAGATGGAGCATTTCAGATTAAGAGTGTGTCTCAAAGCCAGAACCCTTGGCACATTAGACATGCCTTACCCACTATGCCAACTGCCTCCACATGAGGTTTATGCAAAGACACTATTAGGTTCTTTTGTCAACGACCTCCCTCCCTCCCTGATATTTGATTATTGATTTTTCTAGGGATTATATCAGTTTTATAAATGAACTGCAAGTTTTAGTAAACGCAGATGAGCTTGCCAAGGATGTAGCAGGTGCCAAAGCATTATTGGAAAGGCATCAAGAGCATAAGGTAGACCTTTGATATATGACTGGTCCTCTTTCAATGTCGTTTGGCATCATTTTTGAAATAGCAACCAATTGGCGTCAAAAGCTGTCATTATATTGTTGTAATATTTTCCAGGTGTGATAATCATTATTACCATTGTATCATACAGTGTTAATTGTATTGTGCCATATTGAACCCGTCTTCAACCCTGCCACTAGGGGTATTTACGAAGCACAATCCCGGGGCCGGCTCGAAACTCTGTTAGACAGGAAGGCTGCTGGCGCGAAGGGCATCTGGCTGTAACCCGAAGATGCCCCAACACACCAGATGCAGTTTGATGAAGGTTAGTAGCACTGGTAACTCCAATGAAAATGATTAAGGACAGGGTTTTCTTTTGCAATATGGAGTTTTCTTATCGTAGGGCTACATTGATGCATCAGAAGAGAATCTGAACAATGCCGTAGTGTTGGGAAATAAGCTGGTCGAAGAAGATCATTACGCAAAACCTGATATTGAAGAGAAGGTTATCAGGATTTCATTAATTTTTAGAATTCCATGCCAACCCGTTTTTGCGTTATTGCTCACTTGACTCAACGATCCCTGTTTGCACCTTTTGTGGCATTGTTGTTGTGATGTGTTGCTTTCGTCAAGTGGAACTCCTTGGAATTCAAGCGAAAATCAATCTTGAGATTGGTTTGGAACGAGTGCATTTCCTCTTTTTTGTCTCTACACCTTGTTCATTTTCAAGTTTATCATTTCTGCTGCATTTTCAACGTCAGCGTGGATCAGGTAGCTAGCATCCTTGTTAGAGAGGGCTGGGCACTTGCAAATAGCACCCACAGCAAAATTGCCTCCATTCAACTCAACGCTGCTGAGCCATTCTTTTTGCATTTGACATAACTTTATCCAATCCATTTACATATTCCAATCATGCTTTCCTCCCATTTTAGCACATTAATTAATTCAAAATATCACTTCCTAAAAACCCTGTTAGCTTTGGTCGTTAATATCCCTTTGGCGGGTCCACTGTTATTTGCGTAATCCATGTCTTGTGACAATCCATTCTGATTTCCTTTGGTTTGGTTCTTAGTTGGCTCACTTAGATGCAGAGAAACAAGGACTGATGCAACTCATGGAAAAACGACATCGTGAGTTTGAGCAGTGCATGGACTTGCAAATATTTCAACGTGACTGTGCCCAAATGGATGTTGTCATTGCAAAGCAAGAGGTATGGAAACAGTTTGCCGCAGGCGTCATAATTATAGTCTCATCTTGGTCTCACTAAAATGCCATTCTGTGTCTTTTGCACGAAATTGTAGGCATTGCACAGAGATGTGTCATGCCTCAGATGATGACAAAAATGAAACTATGATGCAACATTCCATACTCTGATAAATGTTGGAGGAAAACATCTTTATTGCTACGAGATATTGCTGGCGTTTCGCTTTGCAACATCGGGATTTTTGATTCAAAAAGTTCTAATTGTTAAAGTAAGTTTGTAATTATTCAAGGCGATGATTTGTCATCGACTCAGATCTTTTGATTTAGAATAGAGCTGCAAAAATACTGATGAGCTTAGAAGTGGAGAAAAAAGTAAACAAAGCCCTGCCTTTTTATTCCAGTTGTTTGTATTGTGATTAGTGCAGTTTAATGTAATGAATTGCATAAAGTTATCTTAAAATAGACATTTCTGATATACTTAAGAAAGAAATTCATGTTATTCCAGACGTTTGTTGCCCAAGAGCCAATGATAGAATCAATCGAAGCAGTCGAAACGCACGCTAAAAGACATGACGATTTCGATAACGTGTTCTTTGCACAAGAAGAAAAATTAAAAGTAAGATATTCGGATTGTCATCTTTATCCCTATTAAAGTGTTTTTTTATGAAATTAATATGTTTGACATGCGTTAGTTTCATTCCATGCTATATATGTACAAGTCTTAGATATGTTAAGAGCGATATTGTTAATGTTATACATGTTGGTTCGTTTGCAATAGAAACAAGCATTGAACTCAAGACAAGTTAGTATGCAAAAATGTTGACGAGCATATCTGGTGCTTTCCATACTTACATGAAAACATATCATCAGCATCGCCAAAATAGTAGTAACGAAATCCTTCTTAACACAGAGGGCTGTTCCAAAAAGTCGACCGTCAGCAGTGCAAAAATTCGGCTTCTCATTGCTAAAATTTGATGCCATTTCTGAGGGGAGAGCTTCCTGCTGACATGAATGACCTACCAAAGATGCATTTCCCAGATTAAGGACGATAAGCTGGAATTGAATATAACCGTCGTTTTTGAAGTAAAAAATTGAAGTTGGAACTCAAATTGATTGAACATTTTCTTTTTAAAAGGCGATTGATGAATTTGCCGAAAAAATGCTTTCAAATGAGCATTATGCTGCTGATGAACTTAAGCAAAAGATTGAAACCGTTTGTATATTTCAATTTTCACCTCCATTCACATATCATCTTTTCATCTAACGATGAAAATGATTAACCATATTCTCATTTTTATACTTTTCATCGTTTTCAACACCTTTACCCCCCCGTCCCGAAGTAGCATGAGTTTTTTTCCGGCCCCCTCCCATTAAGAGAACCGAGTCCTCTTTGAATTGTAGATTTATCTCTGGCATGTAGGTAGAGGTTTCAGGGTAAGCGAGGAGTTGATTTTCTGACTTCGCCTCCTTTTGATGTTCTCAGTTGAAAGACAAGCGACAGAGAATCGTCGAGAAATCAACCAAAAGAAAAACGAAGATTGGAACTTCTTCTCAATATCAGAATTTCCAAAGGGAGGTTGAAGAAACGAAAGCATGGTTGACAGAGAAGCTGAAAATAGCCACAGATGAATCGTACAGGGTTTGTTTTATAGAATTTATTATTTATGGTAAAATTATGAAAAAATGAAAAAGCAATTTATTGAAGTCTTAATTTCATTCATTTGAAAAAAGAGTTTTTCATTGATTTTTTGTATTAACTATAGAAGATTGAATAGGGGGAATGCCGATTTGTAAGGGCACGGTCTACAGTTCTGAAGGTCATTGGCTCGATCCCACATTTATCAAATTTCTGAATGCGCTCAAAATTTCTACTCGGCATTGAATAGCTGCATGAAATATGGGGTAATGTGCTTTGGGAAAGAAATTTCCCACTCTTCAAGATCAGTGCTTTAAAAAGTTGCTTTGCCGTCTGTGGCATTTTGAGTTTGATTATAACTAACATAATCTATTTGTCATCAGGACCCGACAAATCTTCAAGGAAAAATCCAAAAGCATCAGGCATTCGAGGCTGAACTGCATGCAAACGAGGGCTGCATCGTAGCCATAGAAACAAAAGGACAAGAAATGATTGATGCAGAACATGAAAAGTCACCTGACATCCAAGCCAAAGTTGACGGTGTTAATGAATTATGGACACTTCTTAAAGAAAAAACGGAAGAAAAAGGTAACTAGTGATAATGTGATAATTGCGTAGCACGCATGTTAGCCATCACGAAAGAGCACTAAAGAAGTAGGACAGGAAAGCAAAATAAGCCTTACGAAAATACATAGACAACGTGGCTCTCTCTCTCTCTCAGAGTCTCTCTCAGAGTCTCTCTCTCTCAGAGTATCTCTCTCTCTGAGTCTCTCTCAGAGTCTCTGAGTCTCTCTCAGAGTCTCTGAGTCTCTCTCAGAGTCTCTGAGTCTCTCTCAGAGTCTCTCTCTCTCTCAGAGTCTCTCTCTCTCTCAGAGTCTCTCTCTCTCTCAGAGTCTCTCTCTCAGAGTCTCTCTCACATTATTAAATGGACATGTTTTTATGCGTTTTAAGGACAACGTTTGAAGGAAGCGAAAGATGAGCAACAGTTCAACAGGTGATTATAGATCATTTGAAATATTTCATGATGATGAATTTGCCTTTCTGCTTTTAATCTCATTTGTGTGTGATCGCCTGTGCGGATAAGTGTCTACTTGCATCCGTATGGTGTGAAGTCCGGCATGGTGTGCTGTCCCATGTCAAATATAATAGCCCCCCCCCTCATTCGCCCCGGTTGGGGACTAGCATTTTAAATGTACTTGATGCACATCCCCGTTTGCTCTGGTTGCCATGGTTACGTATGAGTTTAGTAAATCAGTAAACTGAAACAGATTTCAACATTTATTTCTTTTTATTTTATGTAAGTCAATGTCAATTGTTATCATGTAATTCTTATTATTTCACAGAACATGTGAGGATCTGGAAATTTGGTTATCGGAAACCGAGGCTCAACTCGCATCGGATGATATCGGAAAGGTATTTATGCACGTGACTTTGATATTTATGCCATGCGTCTGCGTGTGTGCAAGTGCGCTTGCGTCTGCGAGCGTGCTCGTTTCATTCTTTCCTCAACTCTTGAATTCTTCTAGTTGAAAGCGTCGTCTTTCTTTTTCTCTGCCGTATGATATTTTCCACGGGTTCTTTTTTGAAAATTAAGCAAACCTTAATCGAGTTGAATATAGTTGTGTAACTGGAAATTATATCTTTTTTGCGTTTCTCGAGTTGAATATAACAACGGGTACCATTTTCTTATCAGGATTTGACAAGTGTAAAAAATTTGCAAAAGAAACACTCACTGTTAACGGCTGATACCGAGGCTCACAAGGTAATTTCACCTGCAGTTCCTTCGTGCTTTTTGTCCATTTTTCTCTTCGCTGGCAATCTCATGCTTTTCGCGTTGTTTATTTAGAATTCGATTTGTTGTGAAAGCCAGACGAGTCGTGCAGTAAGAGGGGTAGGATGGGACTCAAGGTGGCAACCTCTTTCCCATCTACCCTTTCAGCTCTTGAAGATTACTTGTTCAAAACCCTAACCCCCTCCCTTGCCATCTCATATCCCTGATACCATCTGGACTGACTAAGAATCAAAGCACCCAGAATGGAAAAGATGGACGGCAAGATTATGTTAAGAAACGAAAAGCATTTCTTTTCTTTCATTGTGATGGTTTTATTGTTATTTTTTACTATCATCGTTACTATTATAATTTTTCGGTTTTAACCGTTGTTCATTCCTATGCTTTCGTTATCAATTTTTTCGCCATTTATTTTCAGATCCCCGTCGTGCAGCCTCATTTTCGTAGTTGCTGAGTTTTAGTTCTCGTTTTTCAACAGGATCGCATCGAGGCAGTGCAAGATCAATGCGAGACGTTTAGCGAAATTAATCATTTCAATTTACCGGTCATTGAAGCAAGACAGCAAGTGTTATCTGAACGATTCAACAACTTGGCAGAACCAGCAGCAAAGCGCGCGAAAATTCTAGACGATTCGCACAAGTTTCAAAAGTTTTTGCACGATGTTGAGGATGAAAAAACTTGGATCGACGAAAAAGAGCCGATTGCATCATCACTCAATACAGGTAGTATTTCAGGCGTATTTCTCTCTACTTACTCATTCCCTGTGTAGCTCTGTCTGCGAAACACGCTCCTCCTAGCATTGTATTTCTTGCTGAAACGTGCTTCAAACTATTGTCCAAAAATCTCCCATTTGTATTTTCATGTTTACATTGCTTTCTTTACAACGGGCCTCCACAAGGTTTCCTCTTGCAGCACTCCGAAATAACCCACTCTTTGAAGCTCTCTACTAGGATGAATTTCTCCCCTCCCCGAAGCTCCCATCTGCGATGTCCCCCCTCCATATTTCTTGCCTTTCAATTCATTGTTCGTCTTCATCGTTTTTGTTTGTAGGACGTGACTTAATTGGTGCCCAAAACCTTCTCAAGAAACAAAATGCATTGATGGTAGGTGTGCAGAAAATCCTTGCAATTTTCAAAGTTCTGTTAAGAATGGTTCGAGATGTTAGTTGTTGGTTTGTGAACTGTTCGGTTGATTAATGGGGTCAGTTGATGTGTGGGTCGACCAGTTGATTAGTTGATTAGTTGATGGATTGATTCATTGATTGGTTGATTGATTAAGGAGTCGGTTGCTCTGACTTGATATATGAGTTGATCGATTGGTTTGTAAGTAAGTTAGTTGGCTGAGTGGCGGTTGATGTAGTATAATGGGTGTCTGAAGAATTTTGTAACAGAAGAATTCCTTGGAAGCTTTGACAGGAAAATGAATGGGCAATAACGGCGTTTTTAGAAACAGGTTTGCTTTTTTTTGTGTAGAACGAAGTGAATAGTCACGAGCCAAGAATCGAAGCTGTTTGTGAAAATGGTCAAGAAATGGTTAATGAAGGTATGAAATTAATTGAAATGCTTCTTCAGTTAATCTGATGTTATTCCCTGGCTTTATCTGTTATTTTAAATTAATTACACTTCAGTTTATGTTTTATTCTTGTCAACTGGCACTCTCGAACTATTATTTCTTAGAATAACCCACTTCCGTTTCAGAGCACTTTGCGAGTGAAGAGATTAGAGAGAAATGCGAAGAACTCAATGGCTTATGGAAAGATTTGATGGTTCGTCCCTTCTCATCTCCTCAAATTTTTATCACCTCGTTTGTTTGATGTTTTTCTTATTTCGATGTGTTTATTTGTTTAATGTATTTCTAATTTTGATATATTTATTTGTTTGATGTATGTTTATAGAGTTAAATCTGTTTAATGTGGTGATTGCTGGTGACTTCCCTCAGATCTTGCTGCGTTAAACATCCGCATGGCAAGGGACTTCTGAAACAATTTGTTTTCTCTGCATCAAAGTTGGCCATTCTTTGACTGTTTTTGCCGCATTTTCGATATAAATCTGATATTTGTTAACAGGAAAAGGCAAATAATCGTAAACAAGACTTGGAGGATTCTGTTCAAACGCAGCAATATTTATCAGAAGCAAGTGAGGCCGAATCATGGTTACTTGAGAAGGAGCCAATAGTATGCAGTACAGATTACGGCAAAGATGAAGACACAGCACAGGTCACAATTTTACGAAATATCTTCTTTTTCTATTTTTGGTTTCAATTTGGCGTTATGATAATTCAGCTGTTTGCACTATGTTCCATCTACAGCAAATATTTTTATCAAAGTTTGATAGATTTCGTCCTAACAATGATTCAGTGGTCTGAAATAAGTTTATTTGCATTTATTTTGGAAGATGGAACTTGTTTCTCCAAGCAACTAAAAATGAAATGTCACTGATGAAGCCCAATGGTTATTGCGGGAACTTTCACTCATTTTCTTAAGACGTTAATTGTAAATAGCGCTTCAAAAAACGTTTTGTTAATTAAGTGTTTTAGCTGCATTTTGCTGTCAAGTTGCTTGGTTGATAACCACACTCTCATTTTGCTGAATAAGTTTACCTTTATGAATATGGTCCATTAGTATATTATCACTTGCAGTAATTTCTGAGATGCTCTGTTAGGCCGATATTTTTATCTATTGTTCTGAGATTTTTATCCATTGTTCACTCTATCATTGATAATTTGGTTTAATTAATTCATGATTAATGGGATGCGACATGCACCTCAAAATTTCGTTTTCCTGAATCACCATTACGTCAGGTTTGTCTTGGTAAGCTTGTTTGCAATATTTACCTTTTTTCCTTCTCTTTTAGGCCAAACTAAAGAAGCACGAGGCTCTAATGTCCGACCTTGAAGCGTTCAATACCGTTGTGGAAGGTCTTCGTGATCAGAGCCTTCAGTGCAAGGCTAGTATTTTCAATATTAAAACAACCCCTCGTTTGTCGTCTAAATCTTCACACTCATTTCAGGAATCGCGACCTTTTTGTCTTTTTTTATTTTTCGATTTGTTTGAATTGTTTTTCATTTGTCCATTGCACCGGTATGTTGCATTTGTTTGATTTTACTTTTTTTTCACTTTTTTCATTTTTGATTTGTTTATTTGTTTCTTTTTTAATCCGGTTGAGAAACATTGATTGGTTTCGTTGATGATTAAGATATAGTGCAAAGAATCAGGCACCTTTCTTTTGATCAAAGTTACTTTTGTTTTCCCTTGTGTCCTTTGCATATGGGTTTATCTCCTCCCTTATACTAAGCCAAACTAAAATGCGATGTACAATTTCCCAATCCTGAGTGTATTCACTCAATTCGTGATTGAGATTGAATTGTGCTGACTTTTAGAGCGATTTTTGATTTCGTTTGATTTCTCTTTTCACGTTACAGCCATTGGCTTTGCAAGGTGATTTGTCACGGAGGGATTGTGTTGTTGCCTTGTATGATTATGACGAGAAAACAGCGAGAGAGATCTCCATTCGAGAAGGAGAGGTTCTCACACTTCTCAACAGCAACAACAGAGTAAGTTACTATGATTTTCTTAAAGTGCACCAGTTTTTTTATTCTCCTGGCATTTTGGCAGTTGCGCCACGGTGAAGACCCCGTGCCTCATCTTGGCTTTAACTGTCATCATTAAGGACTTTCTGTTCAAGAAATGTAAGTCTAATTGGGTGGTATGTATTTAATGTGAGATGCATCAGCCCGACTCATGTTTCTCGTAACGAAGAATTTTGTCCGTAGTTCTCCACCACAACTGTTAGGTAAGGAGATGCTTCTAATATTTGTACTAAGTTTGTCTTCTCTTAACGGAAAAAGCTGGTTTTTTGAACCAATCCATCTCTCCTTCTCCTGTTTTCGCGATCTTCCATCAGCACTTCCATTCCCTTTTACCGCTCAGGGAGGATTGGCCTTCAAAAGTAACTGATTTTCACGGGATCTGTAGTAAAAGAATTGAATTACAATATATACTTATGTATACAATATATACTATATGTCATAAAACTATGAGACTAGAAACCTGAATATATTAGTTATGCATTATCAAAATGAAATGAAAACCCAACCGTTATTGATATTGAGCAGCTTTGAGCTCATCTTGTTCGCAGTCAGTATCCAATGATCCAATTTTATGTATTTTTGTCGTTTATTTCAGGACTGGTGGAAAGTTGAAGCAGATGATCGCCAAGGATTCGTGCCAGCATCTTGTCTCAAACGAATCGATTCAAAAAGTGCATCGCAAGATCTCCTGTCGAAGATTCCAACTACGGATACAATCACTGAAAGACAAGCGGAGATCGATAAATTGTAAGTAGTTCATACTTATGACTGCTGCAAGTAGTTATGACTTGGCGTTTAATGTAAACGTTTGATTATTCTTGAGCAAAAAATGGAAGAGGAGAAAAGTCATTTGTGCATGGCATCAGAAGGAAGTTTTAGGCTACTGGCAAGCAATGTTTATCTAGCATTGATCAACTCCTTCGCAATGTGACCACAACACGTGATCCGATGCCTGCTATAAAAGAAAGCCAGTGACTGCCCTTATTCCGAGTGGAAATCAAGCTGGAAATTGGCTCCAACCTTCGACCAAGAAGTCCATGGGCAAGAATCTTATCTTTAAACAATCCCTTCATTCTTTATATGCCTTCTTAAATGATTTGGTTCAAGAAGCTTTTATTGGTTCATTATTCCTCACGTTGTCAGCTCCAATCTTGTAATTGACGCCTTTTTCTTCGCTTGACAGGTATGCAGATCTCATCTCACAAGCTCAAGAAAGACACAAGAAACTCGATGAATCTATCAAGCAACATGGAATGCTTCGGGAAGCCAAAGAAGTTGAATCCTGGATCCACGATGTTGTAAGTTGAAGAGTTGCCCATACGCAGAGCGTTCTTTTTCCAAGCTCGTAATGTCTTTATCCTTCACGTCTGATTTAGCAACATCTTATCATTTACTCCAATCGACAATTATCACTCGAGGTGTTCTTCTTAGCTATTTTATAGCCTTTGATCTAATCTCTCACTTCTTAACCAGCTCCGTAGTGTTACGTTCATGAATCCCGAATCCATGTCCGTCCCTTGGCAAATGATTGTCGATTCTATTGTTTGAAGGAAGCAGTTGTGACATGTGAAGAAGTTGGGAAAGATATGGATCACGTGGAAGGATTGCAGAAAAATTATGATGAATTTAGGAAGGTATTCTTGCTCAGTTATTGCATTTTGAAAATTTGATTTTAAGTGCATCTATGGACAGAAATTGAGTTTATTTAGATATTGGGGAAACTTTCCAGTAAAATTTTACATGTTTTCGTGTTTTTGTTTCTCTATCTGATAATGTTTCTTCTCTGTTAAGGACATGGCCACTCAAGAAATCCGAATAAGAGAGTTGGAATTACTTTGTGCTCAACTCAAAGAACAAAAATCATCTGAATATGAAAGAGTGCAAGAAATCCTGCAGGTTTGTTCAATGATACGTTCTTAACAATACTCTTTTCATTTTTGCATTGGTGAGTGTAATTTGATCACTAATTTTGGACTCATTCTACTTTATCATCCACTCAATCCCTTGTCTTGCAAATTTATCGATTCACCATCGTCTGCTTTCTAGTCAAAACCTTTTCTATGTATTATTTCTTTGTTTTTTAATCCATGTTACTTGCTTTCTCCCTCTTCGCTTTTTCATTTGTCTTTTGCCTTTTGTCACTCCAAATTGTGTGATCATTTTTGTTGTTGTTGCTGCTTTTGTTGCTGACATGTCATGTTTTGAGAAAGATTAAGAAAATATCACTGTTTGTATGACAAGTTGTGATGACGTTGGGTAAATCTGGATAGTTTCAAATCATTAATTTTGTTACAGAGAGTTACAGAGCGTTGGGAACAAATGCAGCTTATGGCTGAGGAGAGAAGAGTCGTCCTTGAAAGTGCTGGAGAAATCCAAAGATTTAACAGGTGAAATTGAATTTCCTAAAATCTCTGTCATGAAAGATCATGTCTACGTTTGGATTAATTTTTGCACAAGGACAGGCAAATTCAATGATCTGCATGATGTCAATGTTGCACAGAAAGTGGATACACGATTTTGTCATGCAGATGACCTTTTCGTCTGCAACTCATCATTAGGGATGATTGACCTCCGTTATGTAGACGTAAATTTTTCATCTCTTCACAATCACGTTTCAGCTTTTTTGTGGAGGAGAATGAACCTAGCTTGCCGTTCTTCAATCAATCCATTGATCATATCCTGTTTGCATTGGCATCCTCCTCTTCGGTGCACCTCGAAAAGTTGTTAACTCCAACTCCAAGAAACTAATTCCATCTCTTGTATTTTGTCCAAAAACACGGGTAAACAACCCTCAATTTTGGTGTCATGTGTGAAATAAGTTTGCTTTGCTTGTACAGAGATGCCGATGATACACAAGCATGGATTATAGAAAAAGATGTCGCTCTTTCATCGACTGATTATGGCCGAGATCTCGCAAGCGTGCAAGCTTTGCAGCGTAAGCACGAGGCGTTGGAAAGAGATCTAGCTGCATTGGAAGAAAAGGTGAGTTAATGAGGCTCGCGGAGTGGTATATTTGTGTATGCAGAGAAGAACGAAGAAGTGAAGACAGAAAATATGTAATAAAACGTTAACAAATATGGAAGAAATAATAAATGAGAAGATTGAAAGAGTCAATAATTTAATTGATGATTGAAGTGATGGATTTTTGGATTATGGATCTAATGATCTTCAGATGACTTGTTTCATCGTAAAAATTCAAGAATTGATAGAAGAAAGACAGGCAGTGTATTTCCGATTGTCGTTCCGTGGAATTAGGAATTATTATTGTCATCCCCAGGTTCGTGCTTTGAATGCTGAAGCTGACAAATTGAAATCAACTCATCCGAACTCAGCAGAAACTGTTGAGTCAAAGTTCAATGAATTGCATTCCGCTTGGGCAACTTTGTCTGAAAAGGCTGCAATGAGGAAGAAGAACTTGAATGAATCATATGCACTGCAAAAATACTTGAATGATTACAGGTACGTCGTGATTCTCATCGAAAAATGCCCATTGGCATGTTTAACTGTTTTGGACACTCTGTTAAGGCGAAATTTTACCTTTGTTGCTTCTTCTCCTGGCATTATCCCACTCTGAAGCAAGGGCTACCTGTATGGATGAGCGCTCTCTTGATGTCCGCGTCTTGTATAGTGTAGCTTGGGGTATTCCCCAGTTAACAGTCGGATGTCCCTCCTCCCACCAGCCCTCCCCATTTATTCGGGTTTGGGGCCGCATTGGGAACTGATATCACGGCACAGGGTTTTATTTTATTTTACCGAATTGCCGATGTAGTTCCCGTGAAGACGGAATTTCATTGTTTCACCATTTGACGGATCGTCCTACTTGTAATTTCTTATCACTTCATAATGTCTCATAGTTTGTAAATATTCAGCAGAACATTAAGTTTTACGCGTCTGCATCGTGTTCATTTGGTTGATTCGTTACTTATGGTGGATTTTTGTATTCCTTCCAACAGAGACTTGCTGTCGTGGATAAACAGCATCTATGCACTAGTGTCGTCAGAAGATTTAGCTAGAGACGTTGCCGAAGCAGAAGCATTGCAAGACAGGCACCAGGTACGCAAATGCATCAGATGCAGAAATCAAGCATGCATGTAGAAGCATCGCTTCTGATTCAAGTATAAGTGTCATATGTGATTTTATTAGCTTCCGCGTGGAATAAAGTTATTTCCCTGTGTATATTTTCCAACAAGTTAAACATTGAATTTCTTCACCGTGTTTTCTAACATCATAGAATTATCTTTTTTAGGAACATAGAATGGAAATTGATTCGAAAGCTCCAGTTTTTGAAACTTTTGAGCAGTTTTCTGCTGAACTTGTCGCCAATGATCACCCAGCCAAAGATGAAATTGAAGAAAAGTTGCAGGAAATTCGGGCTGAAAGGCTTAAACTCGACGAGTGCGTTTAAGTTTCCTTCTTTATTACATTTTCTATTTCATACACTCCTTCATTCAAAATCTAACGTCAGCATAACAACACATATTGATATTGCTCTTTTTTTCTTAATTTCCAGGACTTGGGAGACGCGGAGGAAGATTCTCGATGACTGCATGGAGGAGCAGTTATTCATTCGTGACGCTGAAATGGCGGAAACGTGGATGGCTGCAAGAGAGGCTGTGCTATTAAGCGAGGATGAAGGTGGATCAGCTGATGCTTTATTGAAGAAACACCACGATTTCGAACGAGCTTTAAATGCACAGGTGTGTTCGCAAACCCGTGTAGTCAAAATCATTGATGTTACTATGGTATATTTATGTCCGAGCTGTTTCTGTGCAGGAAATGTTGTTTGATTAATTTTGAGATCTTTCAGTTTGGTAAATTCATCCGATTATTTATCGGATCAAGTCAAAGTTCCTTCCCTCACCGTTTTGGTGAATATAGTGGCGTCCATCTCCCTTCTTTGGCTTTGAGCCGCAAAATTTTGCACCCATAGTGAATGCACAGTTGATGGCTAGCCGTCTTATTCTGTGTTCAGCTCTCGCGCCCTTTCCCAATGTTCTGAATATCAAATAAGGAACAGCATGTACTATTTTTAAAAGTCCTTGGTGTAACCCGACCAAGGTCTCAAACCCAATCTACTGCATACAGAGCTAGCACTTAATCACTTGTATTCATCTCCCATATGCATTTAGTTCCTGACAGTAGTCTGTCAATAACCTCTGGGCAGTGCGTGTAAAGTGAGTCTTTTTCTGCAAAATGTAAACTTTCGTTTCTATGTGCGTGTTGGGAAAATTGCAGATCATAATCACGGAACCAGCGTGCTCTTGTAATGTTCATTCGAAAAAAGGACGCTTAATGTATTTAATAAGCGATTTTGATAATCTCAGGAGGAGAAAGTTTCGAACTTGAAAAAGAATGCCGACAGATTGGTAGAAGCGAATCATTATGATTCAGTGGCAATCGGCGCGAGAATCGAAGCGGTCCTAGCCAGGTAAGATTGCTGATTGCATCATCCATTTCCTTTCCTTTTATCATCAAAATCAGAATGTAATTAAACATCAAGTAAAGTCAGCATTCTCTCACAAATCGTTGGGAAAATGGTTGATTAAGTCGTGCGCAATGTTCACCCAGTTTTTATCGTAATTTAGCATTAAATTTGTTTGAAAAGGTAAGCTTACTGAAAGGAATAAAAGCTTTTTCTATTGACACCCATCATACAGCCTACGGATGTCATCTGATCCTCTCGAAAAAGCACGGTAGGACCAGGACAGCAATTCGACGGGCGACCTCCGCGAAGGAACTGATGCTGTAAACCCAGAGTCATTACGTCATCAGAATCTAATGCGAATTTGTACATGTGAAATCTGAAATTGAATAAGAAAAAGATTATATCGAGGATCCCGATATATTTTTTACTGTTTTTCTTAGTTCTTTAAAATAGGTGGTTGAAATTTGTTTTCACCCATGCATTACCCCAAAGGTAGATAATTTAGCTATTCCATTAAAGTGGTCAAAAAGGAAATAGTTCACCAAACAAGTTTGTGTTCTATTTTGAAAATGACGTATCCATATTTTAGTTTTCTCACTATAGTATGATATGTCATTTAGATGATTAGGGAAATGATTTATGAATCAAGTTCTCACTTGTAATTTGGCTATATTATTGCATCTATTTCTCTCAGATGGGCCACACTGAAGGATGCGCTGGTGGAGAAAAGGTCAAAACTTGGCGAATCTCAAAATCTTCAACAGTTTATAAGGGATGTCGACGATGTAGAAGGATGGATTAGCGAGAAGATGCAAACTGCATTGGAAGAATCGTACAAGGATCCCACTAACATCCAGGTACTGATGAGATCAGTTCAGTTCAATTCAATTGTCAGTGCCCCGTAGCCCGAATTGAACCGTTGGCATCTCTGTTGATGGATGCTCTGACAGTAGTAGTCACGGATCCTTTCCATTTCCTCTCTGTTTTCCTCTGTTTTCCTCTGTTTTCCTCTGTTTTCCTCCGTTCTCGTTCACTCATACTTCACCTTCTATGGTCATCAGGACCAGACCCTCTGGTCTTCTCTTCCAGTGGGTCCATTCCATCCACGCATTCGTCTTCCCATCATACCAGCTGACTCGTAAGGCTGGCCTCCACAGCTACATTAACAAGATACGTTCTGATACTGATACATCCTATTTAACCGCGTTGACATTGTCAGAGGTGGGGATTATATGTTTTCAATCAAGTAATTGATGATGGAAAATAGTTTACATATTCAATTTGTGTTGGTACCATCGTCTAATTATTATTATGGCTTTATTTAAGATTTGTGTTTATTTTGTGTTATTTTTTTTTCTTTTGAGTCTCCAAACTTACCCTTTTTCTTCCCTCATTTTGATGAACCAGTTTTTGTTATTTTCAGAGTAAAGTACAAAAACACCAAGCATTCGAAGCAGAAATCGCAGCCAATGAAGACAGAGTGATTGGCGTCATCAATGTCGGGAAAGGTATTGATAAGACAGCATTTTGATCAAGCCTCGTTACGTCATTAACAATCATCTGTTAGGTGGTTGTTTGTGAAGTTAGTAAGTTTTTCATTTCGGAAGAACTTAGAAAATGAAAATTAAGGGAGGCAAGCACGGATCCCAGCGAAAACTGTCTCGAAACGAGGCATTCCAATATGTGTAACAATATTTACAAAATCGATGGGTTTTCAGTTATTAGGAGAATCGTGCGACTCGAAACCAGTTTATTGGATAAATACAGTGATTGATGATTTGATGAGTCCAACCTCATAGGATCTTATGTCATTGTTTGCTACAATATTGGTATTAAAAGTGACATTTCTTTCTCATGAACTGTCACATTTTATTGAAGCGAAACTTGTCTTTACTACTGACACCAGTCTTCGTCGAAGAGTCTTGAACTTCTCTTATCAGGTTAGAATTTTGTAACCTGGTAAAACCGATGCTCGAGAAAAATTCCCGTCCTGAGGCAAAGTTTTTATTTACCAATGCCTGATAGTTGGCAGAAGTGATGTAAAATTTTCATGAATTTTTGGCTGAAGCCTTCTATAAGAATGTTTAAAAAATACATTTAAAAAACGTTTTTGCCCCATGCAAGCATATCAGCATTGTGATATTACCTTATTTTGACTGTTGTAGGCCTTCTTGAAAATGGGAAGTGTCAAGGGAACGAAGAGACAGTTCGTTGTAAGATAACTACAATTGAAGAGTCGTGGACAACCCTGATCAAAACATGCAAAATCAAAACGCAAAAGTTACAAGAAGGAAGCCAACAGCAAACATTTTACACAAGCGTTAAAGATATGGATTTTTGGCTTGGAGAGGTATTTCATTCAACTTTCAACAGGAATTTTATATTTGGGATTGCATGTAAAAATTCCACGAAGGAGAGGAATTGAACCATCTGTCGATCAATAAATCATTCCATGTGTCAAGCACTTTTATGGTCTTATTTGTTTTAAAACGTTGGTCGTTAGAACTTAAGCCAAATTGCCAAGGCTTGAACTTCATCCTTGGTGGTCCTTACCGGTTTCTTTTTGGGGGAAGCCTTTCAAATAAGTGGGAATCAATCCAGCAAGAAATCAGAGTCTATCACGAAAGCAATCAGTCAATCTAACCAAATTATCAAGAATACATTTAAGATGAATTGACCTTTTCATCTGCTTTCCGACTCAATTATTTCAATTTTCTCTTTCATTCATTGCTTTCAGATTGAAACTGCGCTTTCATCGGAAGATTACGGAAAAGACCTTGCAAGCGTCCAGAATCTCTTAAGAAAACACCAACTGATAGAAGTTGATATTACAGCTCACGAGGTATCTATCGGCTACCATGATTAATCCTTTGAGAATCTGGCCTATATTTCGAGTGTACAACACTCACCTCAACGTTAGATTTTTTTTTTTTAGTGGGTTGTGTTGAGGAAAGGCCAGGGTGGCCTATACAAAGCCCCAACATAGGAGGAAGGAAGAATGCGAGCAGCTAAGAGGAGAGAAAGATCAGATCAAGTTTATTGAGATTAGATCGTCTGGGTAGATTCGTTTTTGGCTTTACGCCTTTCCAAATACAAGGATCCTCAATTTTGCATAGAAAAATGGAAACACAATTTATTCTTACTGGAGTTCTTGTTGACACTTTTTAGATTAAGAAACTTCGGATAATGGCCGGAGAAAAACTATTAAACTTGTACCGTAGCGACGTCAAGCAAAAGTCTTGCGTCCGGGATGCATCAGAGTTTTAAAGTTGGGATGATGGCCGAAGTAAGATTGTGGTACTTGTACCCAAGTACGAATCAAGACATTTGAAAATGAGGGATTGACGCAATTGAATGATTGCCTGCTGAGACCAATTAATCCCGTCACTTTTCGCCTTGTTTAATAGAGAGATAGCTATGTTTCCATTTTTCTGGGCAATATTAGAGTTAGATAGATTACAGAGGATAAACTTGGTTAGCCTAGCCACTAATCTTCCCCAGGGTCCTCGATTTTTACATAAAAGCATGTGATTCTGTCTCTTGCTTTGTAAGCCAGTGCCTTGTTTTTGGCTTTTACACCTGTCATCATTTTGTGATGCCCTACTATCTTGTTTTATCATATCTTTCGTCATTTCAGGAGCGTATTACGTCATTGACCGTTCAATGCGAGCATTTCATAAAGATAGAGCATTTTGATGCAGTTCAGATAAAAGAAAAACACGAAATTATTGTCACAAGATTTGAAAAGTAGGCCAACTTTTCCTTTTAATCCTTTCATAGCTGCATGCGTACATTTTCGTTGCCATTTCTCAAAGCAGACTGCCAAACAAGAGTAGTTTTCAATCCGATGTTCATTCTCATTCTGGTTCATAAATTCTCGATTCCGATCTCGTGTCATTCCCATTTTCGACGTATTCTCTTCTATGATTTAATTTTTATCTCTGCAGGATAAGAGTTATGACGAAGACACGTCGTACTAAGCTGGAGAAATCTCTCGCTTTGCACCAATTATATCGTGACATTGATGATGAAGAATCCTGGATAAAGTGAGATTTTTTGGAAAATCTTTATTTTTCTTGGAAAATGATGTAATCATTTGATGACGAATTTTGAGAACAATTGTGTACCTAATACAGTAGAGGTAGAAATAGATTTCTTTATTCTAAGGTTAACTACATGTCGGATACGAAAAGTGACATTGCTCGCCTTGACTAGTCAATGAAGAGACACGCTCACAAAATAATGAAAATGATGATTATTTAATTTGTTTTGTTGGCGAAAGGCCCTTGTGGCTTATAGAAAGACTGAACAATGGAAAACGGGAAAGGTTGAAAGGAGGAGATGATATCAAGTTTAATGATTTTGGATGCAAGTGAAGCAGAATCCGAAACAAATTGTTCCAGATTGTATATGGAGTATTGTCTTTGGATAGAAGTCTTCCTGAAGAACGTCTTTCAATTCGTTCTTTTTACACCTGCCTGTTTGCATTTGTTTTGACTTTTCTTCCAACCTGATCTTGTAACTATTGTTAAAATGCACTGGTTATCTGTCAGTTTTTTATTTCAGAGAGAAGAAACTATTGGTCGGTTCTCATGACTTCGGCAAGGATCTAACGGGAGTTCAGAATTTGAGAAGAAAACATCAGAGATTGGTAACTGAATTGAAAGCTCATGAGCCGAGAATTTTAGCAGTCGTTGAAACTGGGCAAAATTTCATGACCGAGAGTGACCCGAGCGAAAAGGAAATCGAAACGAGGTCGAAAAACCTGATGGAAAAATGGGACGATTTGAACAATTCAGCCAATGAAAGGTATGTGGTATCAACAGTTGTAGTTGCATTGTTTTCAACCCAAGCTCTGATCAGTTAAGAAGGTTAACCTCCATGCTGCAAACCTTGTAGTTTATATCATATTTCATATCATATTTTATATCATATTTTATATCATATTTTATATGTTTATATCATATTTCATATCATATTTTATATCATATTTTATATGTTTATATCATATTTCATATCATATTTTATATCATATTTTCTATCATATTTTACATCATATTTTATATCATATTTTATATCATATTTTATATCATATTTTATATCATATTTTATATCATATCATGCCAGTCAGTTACTTTTCTAATCTATCGTTTGTTTTTCTGTTGTTTTATTATTAGTTAGTTAGTTAGCTTTTTCGTTAGTTTCTTTATTGATTAATAATTTAGTTTCCTTATTTCATTGCTTATAAGTCTGTTGGTGCGCTTGTTTATTTGCTCGTGCGCCCATTCATCCAATGAGCACAAGTCGTCATATCTCGTATGATGTCATCATATCTCGTATTCCCTCCCCCTTTCCTTTAAATTTCCACCCCCAGACCAATTCATCCAAAACGATTCTTTCATTCGAATTCTTCACATTTCTAGATCTTTGCGTCTTGATGAGTCCGAAGCTTATCAACAATTATGTGCAAATATTGACGAAGAAGAATCGTGGATCGCTGAGAAGAAGACGCTGGTGTCTAGTGATGACTATGGGGATACTTTGGCCGCAGTTCAAACCCTGCAGAAGAAGCATGAAGCCTTTGAAAGTGATCTGGATGTTCATAAGCAAAGAGTGGATGATATAGAGGCCGCTTGTCAAAAGCTAATTTCTGATGGCAATTTCAAAATGGAGCAGATTCAAGATCGATTGAAGGATTTGCTGGCAAAGTTGGAAGATTTAGAATCACAAGGAAATGTACGCAAGGCAAAGTTGAATGACAACAATGCGTTCTTGCAATTTAAATGGAAAGCTGATGTTGTTGAATCGTGGATTGACGATAAGGAAAGTTTTCTCAAGTCAGACGAAACGGGAAAGGACTTGCCTCAAGTTCAAACACTCATCACAAAGCAAGACACATTTGAAGCAGGTCTGCAGGCATTCAAGCACGAGGGAATCTCCCGTGTTACCACTCTTAAAGACGAGCTTGTCAAATCGAACCATGAGCAATCGCGAGCTATCATCCAACGACATGATAACCTTCTAAGCAGGTATTTATTTCTGTTCCATTACTTTGCATGCATTTGTATACGACTGAGTAAAGTCAACATGTGGATTGGTTTTGCTGCAGTTTTTTTTCGTTTATTCATCTGCATGTCGCAGTGTAATGGTGTCCCAGTGTAATGGCTTCAGTGTGGTGTATCACAGCGAGGGAATAACGGCTGCCATTTCTTCTTGGTGCATAACAAAAACACTCTTGAAGAAGGCAATGGAAAAATAGCTCGTAAAATATTCCTGCAGAAGAAGCAGGGAGCCCAGTTTCAGTTTAGAGGGCTATTCAGCTTGAATCTGCATGGCAATGGAGAAGCAATTTGAAATTTTTGGAGATTCCCTTTGCCGTTGGTTATGTACTGTTTGAGATTCCTTTGCCGGCTGTTAAGTTTTATAGAAGATTCCCTCTGGTGCTGGGCACTTGCTGTCCGAGATTCCTCTTGCCGTTCGTCACGCAGTGTCTGAGATTCCCCTTGCCGTTCTAAAGGAGTTCTAAAGGAGTGTCTCAGTTGTTTTTTCAAGTTCAACGTAACTTTGTGTCACCTTAGCTAAAGTCATTTTATAAGCTTTCTACCCAACGTTTGAAGGTAGATACTGAAGAGCTTTTGCAGTGTCCTTGTAGTCCTTATCGATGTGACAGCACCTGTTAATTCCTATGTATGGATTTGCAGAGAGCTAGCGACTCTCCTCACTCTAGGTGAAAGTCCAGCTCAAGGTGGGGCTTCAACAACTGGCCTTTGTAGCAAGTATCGCACCACTAGACCTTCTTTTTCTTACAATACTGATCATGAACCAGGGGTATAGATAATATAATTTTATGCTTGAATATCACGGGATTACAAGTGCACCTGAAAATGAGATTTTGCTTCTCTTTTATTTATTTTTGATTGATTGATTGATAAGATTTTTTATTATTGATATTTTCAAGGTGGGAGCAGTTGTTAGCTGATTCCAAAAATCGGAAAGAGCATCTGATGGACATTGAGCAACAATACCAAAAAGTGATTACTCATTAAACATCTATTCTCGTGTTTTGTGGTTTTTTCCTCTATAGTCATTGCTCTTCAACATAAATAATTAATTCCAAAGAAATTAAGTCTTGAATAACTATTAAGCATAATGTGAATTTTTTTAATAGATGAAGTGGTAGTTATAATTCATTTTGTTATTGATACGTTGTTGCAGAACCTGAGTTTGCAAAACTATCGCGAAGAAGTGGCGAAAGGAGGTAGACCAAAGGTATAAAAAGTAAGGCGTAAAATATGAAATTAAACCGAGGCCAGAATAAATATGACTGAAATAAAATCGAATTCATCAAGTCAACTGAATTGGAATCAATAGTAGTGTGTAAAATGAAGAAGATTAAATATTGAACAATGATTTGATAAACTTAAACTGAAATGTATATTCGAAACATAAGCGATAACGTGGATAAAGCGTACAAGAATATGAAAAATTGTACACATTTTTCATTTATTAATACATGAAGTAAAATTGATGTATTAACAGTTAACTCAAAAATAGAGAAATCTTAATTTCATAATTCCTTTGAGTGCATTCAATGGCCATCAAGAGATAATAAACAAAAGCATGTTTCAATGTAACTTTTCGACATTTTTAGATTGAAGATTTGTGCTTACTGTTTGCAAAGAAAGCTTCAGTCTTCAGCAGCTGGTATGAAAATGCGGAAGAGGATCTTACGGACCCCGTTCGTTGCAACTCGATCGAGGAAATCAAGGTATTGCATCATTTATTTATGCTATTTATATATTTTCATCTTATTTGTTCGAATTCACTTCTGGTCTCTTCATTGGTATGAAAAATGTGACCAATTATCCATCTCAATCTCCATCCTTTGCGCATATGATTTCGCTATTTCCTTGTCATTAATTTGAACGGTTTTCCTATGGATCTGATAAATCCATGGTTACTTTGGTTCGAACTTTGAAACCCTCGTATCTGTAAACTTGTTATTCGTTATTTGCAACAATTTTTTGCCATACAGTCAACTTTCGCTATCTCGAACACCAACTATCGCGAACACCAACTATCTCGAGCAACAACCTACTAAGTCGAATGGATTCCCATATTCCCATTTAGGATTTTCTATAAAAATGAATCAGTTATCTGGAACATGGATGTCTCAAATTTTTCTTTACCTCCACAAAGTTTCTGTCCCGCTGTAGAAAGATCCGGTGTTCTTGAAGACGTGTTCGACATTTACTTTGTTGTTGTTACAACCTGGAAGGAAGCTAAAGAAGCAAGAAAACTTTCACCTGTCATTTTATGAAAAAGCTCAGAAAAAAGGAGGACATTAAAATTCATCAATTGAAACTTTTTCATTTTGGACTGCAAAGAAGCTGTTAAAGCAAGCTTCGGCCAAGTACCAATCGACTTCAATTTCAGGTCGAAATAGAGTTTTCTGGTAGAAATTATCTCTTGGTTTTGTAGATTTAGCCCCCTTGAGTTTGGAAAAATTCCGTCTGAATATCTCGAATCTACCCTACGTCGAACAGGCTTTCACTTCCCATGAAAGTTCGACATAGTGAAAGCCAGTTTTATTTTAATCGTTATGAAGTCTACCACTATTCAGTTTCATGTAAACATTTTTTCAAACGTTGTTTTTTGAAGGGATTGTTAGATAACCATACTGAGTTCAGGAAAACTTTGAATCAAGCAAAGGAAGATTTTAAAGAGCTCATTGAACTTGATCAGCAAATCAAAAGCTATGGTGTCACCATCAACCCGTAAGTCGATCAACCTTTCTCTGTACCCTTCCTTCACCTCATTTTCTAGCATTGGGCAGAGCGTTCACCCTTCTTGCACTAATGACAAGGGGAAAATACAACGTCATCAGCTCCTAACTGCAAATGGTGCTTACAATGCAACACCTAAATTTGTTACATTTGAAAAATGGACTGGATGAATTTTAGATCAAGTTAATCTGACCTATGTGCTCCATTGTCTGGGAGAAGATGTTAGATATTGTTCGATATACCGCTACTTCTCAACAAAAGGAGTTTGCGTTCCCGGGTGTTGCGCAAGAGAAGAGGAGATAGACTTACGTAGTGTCCGATTGATACCGATATTAAACCACGCCAAACGATTTATTTACACGTAGAAAGGTGTTTCCCGAGTGCGTCACGTTTTGTTTCAAGTTCCACACAACGAATGATGGATGTTCGATGGAGGTTTTGATCTTCCATCTTCTACGAGATAGCAATGAGATAATTTATGAGCGATTGAAATCATCTTTTATTTCAGGTATACTTGGTTTACTTTGGATTCTCCAGAAGAGACTTGGCGCAATTTAGAAATCACAATCAGAGTAAGTTCAATTCTATGTTTATAGATATACGTAAATATATATCTTAAGTTTACGTTAGTTTAGATTTCTGAGTTTCGTGTTTATCAGTCGTCAGCTAAACGTACACTTGTGAAACCTTTACGGACTACGTATACGTTCTAAACCAACACTTATTCTCTTCTGCTATTCTGTTATAATGGTATGGCATTATGTTGTTCATATGTCCTTATGTTTTGTGCGGTTGAGTTGATTTATTTTCATTGTACTCTGTAACTGATTTATTTTCCCTCAGGAACGTGAAAACAAACTGGAGAAAGAGTCGAGAAGACAAGATTATAACGACGAACTTCGTCTTGCTTTCGCAAGCAAAGCCAATGAGTTCCACAAATTCCTCACCGAAACCAGGTGACGTCTATTTTTAAATGCATCGTATCAACTGAAAAGATTTAGAAAAATCAAACCGTTTCCGTAAACAAGCTCTATATTTTTTTGTTTCATTTCACTTACTCATTTTCCGCAATACAATGCTTGATTTTCTTGGTCTGTTGCATTGTTTATTCATCGCTTAGAAGTTTGGTAGTTAAGTCTTTGAGGAAATACGTTTTCCAGACTGACGTGATTACTGCTGCTCAGAATTGAAGCTGCAAGAATGTCATGTTGGTTCAAAGACCTCCCATGGTCATTTGTTCATTGAACTATATGGTGCTATTTAGATTAAGACTGAAGGATAACTTTGAATAGAAACGATATCTTGTTAACAATATATTATATAAGCGATTTCTCGCAAGTTTTATCGTAATTTTGTCGACCATTTTACATTCTATTGAAATTACTGTTCTTTTCTTTTCTATTGCGTTTGATTTTTCAGGGGCCTCTGGGTTGATAACTTTACTTTCCTGTAATGATGAGGCACTCACCCTGTATAGAAATTTGTTATTTTGAAGCCTGTGATCTCACTTGGTATCACTTGTCTGAGATTGGGGGAAATATTTTCAAATAGATTCCTATTGTTCTAGAACTTCAATGGTCCAAATTGCCGGCGATTTAGAAGAGCAACTTCCTGTATTCAAGGTACGTTTGTTGTTTTTTCTCCTTGAAATGAAAATGCCTTTCTATCGATCAGAAATGTTAACTCATGTTTCCATCCAAATATTTGTGTATTAGGGCTTACAGGCACTGATCAACGACCAAGGGATATTGTGATTTTCCGCGTTCTCACCGGCCTTTGAATGGCAGTCGATGTCAAATGATGTCAGTTGTAAGACATTGGATTTCAGGCCCTACTGTCAGTGGTTTCAGCCCTAAATTTGGCTTGACTTGCGTCACGAGTGAGTTTAGAGATGCTAGCTCTCTCTAACTGTAGATATAGACTGCGTTTACACCGAACCAGATCACTTTGGATCCGATACGAAAGTGTTACGGATCAGCCATGCGTTTACACTAGGTAAAATGATCCGGTACAACTCTTTACCTGCTATCAGGTACAGTTTTGTATCTGCTGGGAAAAAGGAACAGTTTTGTACTTGCGCTGCTCCGAAACTGTACTGGTACCGTGTAAACGCGAGGATAGTAATCACGAGATGTGATCGCTTTCGGTGGACGAACATGACACTGCGTGGTGATTGAACCGTTAAAGCTTTTCATGACAAGCAATTCACCATGCTGTGCTTCCGTTGCTGTTATGAGTAGTGTGTGATCATTCTCATTGATCTTCAATTCAGCTCTTCTCTTCAATTCAGCTCTTCTCTTCAATGTTAAGTCTTTGATTAAATGAAGTAGAGAAATTGATATTAACTTGTGCTATGAGAAGCGATCAATGCGACTTAACAAAAGTTCAATCATTCTGCTAGAATGGATTCATCACTAAGTGGCGATTTGCAATTGAAATTCATTCCAGCATTTTGATATGGTGACTAATTCAATGATTAATCGATTTGAGGATTGATTCAAAAATTGATTTTATCATCGGTATCGTTTTGTTTCCTTCAGGAAAAATCAGTGGCAATTAAGGAGAGCAAAGATGATTTGAGTGAGATTGAAGATCTTGGTGGTCAGATGGAAGAGCAGCTCATTTTGGACAACAAGTAAGTGCTGAGCAATGATAACCGGAAAGAAGTTTTTTTCTTTAAATCCCAATCAAATTAATCGATTGAAATTGAAAATGGATCAATCTACAAAGCCAAAATCATTTATAGAACTCTGCACAATCTGCAAGTGGATAAACCGCCATCCCGCTGTTTTATTTTTCTCTTAAATTCTTGAACTCTGCAACAGTCTTTCAAAAAGCTTGGAAGTGAACACACACACACACACACACACACACACACACACACACACACACACACACACAAACACACACACACACACACACACACACACACACCACCACCACCACACACCACCGCCACCACCACCACACACCACCACCACCACCACCACACACCACCACCACCACCACACACCACCACCACCATCACCACCACCACCACCACCACCACCACCACACACCACCACCACACACCACCACCACCACCACCACACACACCACCACCACCACCACCACACACACCACCACCACCACACACACCACCACCACCACCACCACCACCACCACCACCACCACCACACACACCACCACACACACACACCACACATGCACACCACCACACATTCACACATGCACACATGCACACATGCACACACCACATACCACCGCACCACCGCACACATTTTCATGGAAAACGATTAACGCTGAGTGGTCGGTCTTGATAGGTATACAGAACACAGCACAGTTGGTTTAGCACAGCAATGGGATCAGTTGGATCAACTATGCATGAGAATGCAGCGTAATCTGGAGCAGCAGATCCAAGCGAGAAGCAGAACTGGCGTCGCAGAAGAGACCCTCAAGGAAATCACTCTCATGTTTAGGTAAGTGACGTAATTTATATGTAACAATAAATTTTTATGCGAATGCTGTTGATTTCAGAAGACCAGGTGAACAATGATTGAGAGAGAGCCATTAAAAAGTGCCCTGTCTGTGCGCATTGCGTGATTTTCGTAGCAGAGCCTTAGGTAGAATAATTACAGCAACTTAACTGCTCTCCTTAATCATCATTGCAATCGCTTGAAGTTTACTGGCTGCGTGTTCTAGAATCATATTCTTGCTTTGATCTTTCTTGGATTCCTTGCCTTCCATTCTGCAAGACTGATGTGATGCTCTTAAATCTAGACATTTCGACAAGGACAAGACAGGATACTTAGAGCACCAAGAATTCAAGTCCTGTCTTCGATCTCTTGGTTACGACTTGCCAATGGTTGAAGAAGGTGAAACAGATCCTGAGTTTGATGCAATTCTGGCCACAGTGGATCCAAATGGGTACGTCATCGATCATTTCCTATGCTTTATTTATCGTTCTGTTTAATTATATTTTCTCTTCTTTTTTCCTTCCATCTCCCCCGTTGAATAATTTTGCCAAATATTTTATCATTTGCTATTATTTTTCCCTTAAAATTTATCTTTTTCAAGGGAAATTTTTTCCTCCGTGATTTGTCACAGATTATGTGATGTTTCATTTTCAAATCAAGTTTTTGGGACATAAGCGTTTTTATATTTGCAAGCCCCATTTGATTTCAGTGATGGCAGAGTTTCGATGAATGAATACATTGCATTCATGATAAGCAGAGAAACGGAAAATGTTCATTCAGCCAAAGAAGTCGTTGATGCCTTCAAAGCAATCACAGAAGGAGGTGCAAAGCCTTTTGTCACGGAGGAAGAGCTCTACCAGGTATCATTGTTTTCATTTATCCAGCATTTCAAATCAACACCAGTCTTAAAAAGATCAGACGCATCCAGAATAAAAAGCAGCGATCAGACGAAAATGAAGCAAGACCATTTGATTTGAAACTAATAATGGAACGACTCACCTTGAATCAGTTCACCATGAATCTACTATTTCCAACCTTCTTTTCCGTTATCTCTGTTTATTATATTTATTTTATTTGTTATCCTTATTATGTATGCCCAGGCAAGACAATGGTATATCTGAAGGCCTAGATGGTGGAGAGATCCTTATGTTCGCACATCCAACTTAGATATTTTGCATTGTTCTATTTTGTACTCTATTTTGTAAAGACAATCGATGTGGCAGCAGAGTGATTTTCAGCATACGTCTCACAAGAATGCCTGCTGTGTGTTGATCACAATCTTTGCTGGATTCAATTGTGGTAGCGTACAGCGTTCGTTGCTGAAAAATATTGATCGTGAAATGGCGTCTTCTGAAGTGCATTGACCTTCCATCTTGCTTCTTTCAGGCTTTAACAAAAGAACAAGCAGATTATTGCATGATGCGCATGAAGCCATACATTGACCCAAAAGGAAGGGAGGTTCCTGGCGGATTCAATTATGAAGATTTTTGCGAAGACCTTTTTGTTGCTTGATCATTCTGAAACTAGACCTTCTCATGAGCACGTTAACAGATTTATTGATTTGTGATTTTAGCTTGGTTTTACATTATTTGATCTATTCTAGTTAACTTCATATTGCAAGCTTCAACTTTATCATATTATATTGTAATCAAGGTGCTAGTCATCCAACATGTTTGATTTTCTCTTCTGTTTCTCACAAAAGCATAAATCACCCTCCGCCGTAGAATTATTCCAAAACTCCATGGAAGCACCGACCGATTGATTTTCATGTGCATTCATAAGCTTTATGTTCAAGCAGAACCATTCAAGCAGAGCATATTTTGATTTTTAATTGTGGTTCCATGTTTAGCCCTTGTTCTACCGGATTTAGAGTGAAACCCTTCAGAATAATTTTCACTTCACACATGTTTGAATAATTCTTAAATGCTAAGAAAGCTGAAATGAGAAGGAGTCAGAGATAATCGAGAGAGGATGACAATGCCATCGCCTTCTTCAATATAACTCACTAAAAAAAGAAAGCTTTTTTGCAAGGCGCCATTTTTAGGTGATACCGAGGCTGGTGATTTACCGCCTATATTTCATCGACGGCCTAAAGTGAGTGAAAGTGAATTCAGGGTCCAGTAACTCCATCCATCATGTCGGGACAAAATAAACCAGGACAACAAATAGGATTTGCAGGCTTTGGAAATCTAGCTGCATCAAGTGCAGCACCTGGATCTGGTTTTACATTTGGCTCAGCTACATCCACTTTGGGTAAGACTGTTTTTGTGAAAGAATGTCTCAGAGAGTTTTAACTTTTCCGAAGTCTCAGTTCAAAAGAAGTCGCAAATGAGTAATGTTGCTTTATTCTTCATCTCTCTAAATCACCAATAATTGAGTGAATTTCTCTATTGGTTTAAATTTCTGCAAAACATTTAAGCTGGTCAGATTCCTACGGGCAGCGTTTGCCTTTTTTGAAACACTACGAAGAAGTAACTTTTTATGGATGGATGGCAATGGTAGCTTTAAGTAGTTGTAAGAAAAGGTAGTCGTTTGTTCAAAGAACAATATGGAAAATAACGATAGAGCTCATAGCGGCCCCGTATTGCTAACTTTATTCATTATAAACCATACATTGCCGTCACACCGTTTTGTTTCTTTACCTATATTATTTTCGAATGCATCCTTTTTCTTAAATGCTTCCATTCTTATGCCTTATTAGTTATTATGAAACAATGTCACACTCAGTTGGCTAATCATTCTTTGAGAATGCTCATCAAGAACTTAGTGGTGCTTTTTCTTTGTTTACGTTGGAAAGTTCAAGTTATGGGTTGAGAATTAGCACATGAATGTACGATAAGAGCTGCAAATGTATGACTTTAAATGCAAACTTGTTCTTTGAAGGGTCATCAGGAACCAGTGGATTTTCATTTGGCTCCGCTTTATCCGCACCTCAGCAGTCTGGTGCTGCATCCTCTGTTGCACAAAGCCAAGGACCTACTAGCTTTACCTCAAACCCATCTCTCTTTGGCACAGCTGTTGCTCCCTCTGCTCCAAGCACTGGATTATCTGTTGGCTTTGGGCAGGGAACTGCAGGGCTTAGCCTTGGAGCTGCTACCTCCAAGCCCTCAATTTTTGGCACTGCTGTTGCTCCCTCTGCTCCAAGCACTGGATCATCTGTTGGTTTTGGGCAGGGAACTGCAGGGCTTAGCCTTGGAGCTGCTACCTCCAAGCCCTCAATTTTTGGCACAGCTGTTGCTCCCTCTGCTCCAAGCACTGGATCATCTGTTGGTTTTGGGCAGGGAACTGCAGGGCTTAGCCTTGGAGCTGCTACCTCCAAGCCCTCAATTTTTGGCACAGCTGTTGCTCCCTCTGCTCCAAGCACTGGATCATCTGTTGGTTTTGGGCAGGGAACTGCAGGGCTTAGCCTTGGAGCTGCTACCTCCAAGCCCTCAATTTTTGGCACAGCTGTTGCTCCCTCTGCTCCAAGCACTGGATCATCTGTTGGTTTTGGGCAGGGAACTGCAGGGCTTAGCCTTGGAGCTGCCACCTCTAAGCCCTCAATTTTTGGTGCTGTAGCATCTACGTCTACCGCTAGCACTGCAGCATCCATTGGGTTTGGACAAGGAACTGCAGGTTTGAGCCTTGGAGCTACTTCAGCAACAGGTGCAATAAAGCAAGCTGGCCCAGGGTTCTCATATGGTTTGCAGTCATCTCATCAGTCAGGGACAGAATCAGCATCTTCTGCCATCCAATCTCTAGGATCAGCTGCAAAAACCACACCTGCTCTACCAGTATTTGGCACATTAGGTGCAACAACAACTACCAAAAGTACTGCTTCATCTGGGCTTACTCTTGGCAGTTTGCAAACACCAGGTATATACAAGATTTCATTAATAGCTTTGCATGATGCATTTGATGTATGATCCAGTGCTATGTAATGCAAGCTATACCTCCTTTTCATTTGCAATGCAACAGAGGTAACAATTGGTGCACAGTGATCCAGCAAGAAGAAAAAATGCAAAAAATCGTAAAAATGAAGTTGATTAAAGCATTCACAATGATGCAAAATATGAAATAGGATACCTCAAGGATCAAAACAAAGCAGAAATGAAACTTTTAAGACTTCTGAGTCCGGAGATATTCAATTTCAAAGTTTGATGAAATGGACATTGTTTACTTTCTATGCAATTTTCAGCAATTATTTACATTATCAACACTATGGCAGCAACTTTATTTGCCAATATATCTGCCCAGGGTCATCCGGTTTTAGTTTTGATTACTTTAATTGATAGAGCTACATGTTATCTTACATGGAAATGAAAAGTTGCACTTCCTTCCGACTTTTCTTTCCTCTTATTTTACCATAAATTGACTGAATTTTCATAATTCGGCACTCAAAATTCATAATTTCAAAATTTGCAGTTAAAAATAAAATAGTTAAGGTTGAAAATGTGTACCAAACCTAGATTTTTGTAAAATAACACATTCCAAAAGATATGTGGTGGACTGACATGGCTACCCGGTACCTTGTACTGCCAACCCCAAAACCTCAGCTAACCCTTAATGACCAGATTTTTATTCAACATTCCCACCATCTGACTCTAAGCATCTATGTCTATTTCCCACATCACAAATTTCTCAGACTAGAGATTGCCTTTTGTAACAACCCATTGCAGATACATGCACTGTCTTTCCACCAGTCATTCCATTTTCTCTCAGACATTTAAGGGTCATAGATGCTGTTAAAGATCTTAGCCCCTTTTCTCCACCATGTTGTTTCAAGCTTAAGGCCTCCATTTTCTAATGTGTAGTTTTGATCTGAGATTTTTACCTATCAGTGCTGTCTTAAGCTAACTCAAACATTTTGGTTAAGCCTCCCTCCAGTGCTCCTTTAGTGCCACACTTTGGATGGGAAGCAATTATTGTTAACACTGATAATTTTTTAGCATTTTATCATTGTTTATCATCAATGTTGTGCTATTTTTATCATTTTATCAAACAAAAACTTTAATTTTGCTCCACATTGTTTTGATTTCATCTTTTCCGATCAATTCCTTGGTTGTTGTTACATTCTCTTGTCTTGAATTTTCTGCGTTTTTTACATTCCATGCTGTTCTTCATAGCTTCAATTCAGTCTTCTACATCCTCCATTGGTTTTGCATCAGCAGCTGCCCAGAATACGACTATGGGTCCCAGTTTTCGTCCGACAACAACTCCTGGTCAAACTGCAACTCAGGTAAATAAAGCACAAATGATTTATTTGGCAAGTTTCATGCAAGTAATAAATATTTTGTTGTACAAAATATTTTGATTCTGTACAAACAAAAGGAAATTTAATTGTGTATCATTGAAGACATTTTCATCCAATGTCACTAGGGTAGGAAACTGTGGATACCAAGGGCATAATGGATGATGTGAAATGATGGAAGTGATGTGAAATGATAGAAGTGATGTGAAATGATGGAAGTGATGTGAAATGATAGAAGTGATGTGAAATGATGGAAGTGATGTGAAATGATAGAAGTGATGTGAAATGATGGAAGTGATGTGAAATGATGGAAGTGATGTGAAATGATAGAAGTGATGTGAAATGATGGAAGTGATGTGAAATGATAGAAGTGATGTGAAATGATGGAAGTGATGTGAAATGATAGAAGTGATGTGAAATGATGGAAGTGATGTGAAATGATGGAAGTGATGTGAAATGATAGAAGTGATGTGAAATGATGGAAGTGATGTGAAATGATAGAAGTGATGTGAAATGATGGAAGTGATGTGAAATGATAGAAGTGATGTGAAATGATGGAAGTGATGTGAAATGATAGAAGTGATGTGAAATGATGGAAGTGATGTGAAATGATGGAAGTGATGTGAAATGATAGAAGTGATGTGAAATGATGGAAGTGATGTGAAATGATGGAAGTGATGTGAAATGATAGAAGTGATGTGAAATGATGGAAGTGATGTGAAATGATAGAAGTGATGTGAAATGATAGAAGTGATGTGAAATGATGGAAGTGATGTGAAATGATAGAAGTGATGTGAAATGATGGAAGTGATGTGAAATGATAGAAGTGATGTGAAATGATGGAAGTGATGTGAAATGATAGAAGTGATGTGAAATGATGGAAGTGATGTGAAATGATGGAAGTGATGTGAAATGATGGAAGTGATGTGAAATGATAGAAATGATGTGAAATGATGGAAGTGATGTGAAATGATAGAAGTGATGTGAAATGATGGAAGTGATGTGAAATGATAGAAGTGATGTGAAATGATAGAAGTGATGTGAAATGATGGAAGTGATGTGAAATGATAGAAGTGATGTGAAATGATGGAAGTGATGTGAAATGATGGAAGTGATGTGAAATGATAGAAGTGATGTGAAATGATGGAAGTGATGTGAAATGATAGAAGTGATGTGAAATGATGGAAGTGATGTGAAATGATAGAAGTGATGTGAAATGATGGAAGTGATGTGAAATGATGGAAGTGATGTGAAATGATAGAAGTGATGTGAAATGATGGAAGTGATGTGAAATGATAGAAGTGATGTGAAATGATAGAAGTGATGTGAAATGATGGAAGTGATGTGAAATGATGGAAGTGATGTGAAATGATGGAAGTGATGTGAAATGATAGAAGTGATGTGAAATGATGGAAGTGATGTGAAATGATAGAAGTGATGTGAAATGATGGAAGTGATGTGAAATGATGGAAGTGATGTGAAATGATGGAAGTGATGTGAAATGATAGAAGTGATGTGAAATGATGGAAGTGATGTGAAATGATGGAAGTGATGTGAAATGATAGAAGTGATGTGAAATGATGGAAGTGATGTGAAATGATAGAAGTGATGTGAAATGATGGAAGTGATGTGAAATGATGGAAGTGATGTGAAATGATGGAAGTGATGTGAAATGATGGAAGTGATGTGAAATGATAGAAATGATGTGAAATGATGGAAGTGATGTGAAATGATAGAAGTGATGTGAAATGATGGAAGTGATGTGAAATGATAGAAGTGATGTGAAATGATGGAAGTGATGTGAAATGATAGAAGTGATGTGAAATGATGGAAGTGATGTGAAATGATAGAAGTGATGTGAAATGATGGAAGTGATGTGAAATGATGGAAGTGATGTGAAATGATAGAAGTGATGTGAAATGATGGAAGTGATGTGAAATGATAGAAGTGATGTGAAATGATGGAAGTGATGTGAAATGATAGAAGTGATGTGAAATGATGGAAGTGATGTGAAATGATAGAAGTGATGTGAAATGATGGAAGTGATGTGAAATGATAGAAGTGATGTGAAATGATGGAAGTGATGTGAAATGATGGAAGTGATGTGAAATGATGGAAGTGATGTGAAATGATGGAAGTGATGTGAAATGATGGAAGTGATGTGAAATGATAGAAGTGATGTGAAATGATGGAAGTGATGTGAAATGATGGAAGTGATGTGAAATGATAGAAGTGATGTGAAATGATGGAAGTGATGTGAAATGATAGAAGTGATGTGAAATGATGGAAGTGATGTGAAATGATAGAAGTGATGTGAAATGATGGAAGTGATGTGAAATGATAGAAGTGATGTGAAATGATGGAAGTGATGTGAAATGATAGAAGTGATGTGAAATGATGGAAGTGATGTGAAATGATAGAAGTGATGTGAAATGATAGAAGTGATGTGAAATGATGGAAGTGATGTGAAATGATAGAAGTGATGTGAAATGATGGAAGTGATGTGAAATGATAGAAGTGATGTGAAATGATGGAAGTGATGTGAAATGATAGAAGTGATGTGAAATGATGGAAGTGATGTGAAATGATAGAAGTGATGTGAAATGATAGAAGTGATGTGAAATGATAGAAGTGATGTGAAATGATGGAAGTGATGTGAAATGATGGAAGTGATGTGAAATGATGGAAGTGATGTGAAATGATGGAAGTGATGTGAAATGATGGAAGTGATGTGTGAAATGATAGAAGTGATGTGAAATGATGGAAGTGATGTGAAATGATGGAAGTGATGTGAAATGATAGAAGTGATGTGAAATGATGGAAGTGATGTGAAATGATAGAAGTGATGTGAAATGATGGAAGTGATGTGAAATGATAGAAGTGATGTGAAATGATGGAAGTGATGTGAAATGATAGAAGTGATGTGAAATGATGGAAGTGATGTGAAATGATGGAAGTGATGTGAAATGATGGAAGTGATGTGAAATGATGGAAGTGATGTGAAATGATGGAAGTGATGTGAAATGATGGAAGTGATGTGAAATGATGGAAGTGATGTGAAATGATAGAAGTGATGTGAAATGATGGAAGTGATGTGAAATGATAGAAGTGATGTGAAATGATGGAAGTGATGTGAAATGATGGAAGTGATGTGAAATGATGGAAGTGATGTGAAATGATAGAAGTGATGTGAAATGATGGAAGTGATGTGAAATGATGGAAGTGATGTGAAATGATAGAAGTGATGTGAAATGATGGAAGTGATGTGAAATGATAGAAGTGATGTGAAATGATGGAAGTGATGTGAAATGATGGAAGTGATGTGAAATGATGGAAGTGATGTGAAATGATGGAAGTGATGTGAAATGATAGAAGTGATGTGAAATGATGGAAGTGATGTGAAATGATAGAAGTGATGTGAAATGATGGAAGTGATGTGAAATGATAGAAGTGATGTGAAATGATGGAAGTGATGTGAAATGATAGAAGTGATGTGAAATGATGGAAGTGATGTGAAATGATGGAAGTGATGTGAAATGATGGAAGTGATGTGAAATGATGGAAGTGATGTGAAATGATGGAAGTGATGTGAAATGATAGAAGTGATGTGAAATGATGGAAGTGATGTGAAATGATGGAAGTGATGTGAAATGATGGAAGTGATGTGAAATGATGGAAGTGATGTGAAATGATAGAAGTGATGTGAAATGATGGAAGTGATGTGAAATGATAGAAGTGATGTGAAATGATGGAAGTGATGTGAAATGATAGAAGTGATGTGAAATGATGGAAGTGATGTGAAATGATAGAAGTGATGTGAAATGATGGAAGTGATGTGAAATTGATGGAAGTGATGTGAAATGATAGAAGTGATGTGAAATGATGGAAGTGATGTGAAATGATAGAAGTGATGTGAAATGATGGAAGTGATGTGAAATGATAGAAGTGATGTGAAATGATGGAAGTGATGTGAAATGATAGAAGTGATGTGAAATGATGGAAGTGATGTGAAATGATGGAAGTGATGTGAAATGATGGAAGTGATGTGAAATGATGGAAGTGATGTGAAATGATGGAAGTGATGTGAAATGATGGAAGTGATGTGAAATGATAGAAGTGATGTGAAATGATGGAAGTGATGTGAAATGATAGAAGTGATGTGAAATGATGGAAGTGATGTGAAATGATAGAAGTGATGTGAAATGATGGAAGTGATGTGAAATGATGGAAGTGATGTGAAATGATAGAAGTGATGTGAAATGATGGAAGTGATGTGAAATGATAGAAGTGATGTGAAATGATGGAAGTGATGTGAAATGATAGAAGTGATGTGAAATGATGGAAGTGATGTGAAATGATAGAAGTGATGTGAAATGATGGAAGTGATGTGAAATGATAGAAGTGATGTGAAATGATGGAAGTGATGTGAAATGATGGAAGTGATGTGAAATGATGGAAGTGATGTGAAATGATGGAAGTGATGTGAAATGATGGAAGTGATGTGAAATGATAGAAGTGATGTGAAATGATGGAAGTGATGTGTGAAATGATGAAGTGATGTGAAATGATGGAAGTGATGTGAAATGATGGAAGTGATGTGAAATGATAGAAGTGATGTGAAATGATGGAAGTGATGTGAAATGATAGAAGTGATGTGAAATGATGGAAGTGATGTGAAATGATAGAAGTGATGTGAAATGATGGAAGTGATGTGAAATGATAGAAGTGATGTGAAATGATGGAAGTGATGTGAAATGATAGAAGTGATGTGAAATGATGGAAGTGATGTGAAATGATGGAAGTGATGTGAAATGATGGAAGTGATGTGAAATGATGGAAGTGATGTGAAATGATGGAAGTGATGTGAAATGATAGAAGTGATGTGAAATGATGGAAGTGATGTGAAATGATGGAAGTGATGTGAAATGATAGAAGTGATGTGAAATGATGGAAGTGATGTGAAATGATAGAAGTGATGTGAAATGATGGAAGTGATGTGAAATGATAGAAGTGATGTGAAATGATGGAAGTGATGTGAAATGATGGAAGTGATGTGAAATGATAGAAGTGATGTGAAATGATGAAGTGATGTGAAATGATAGAAGTGATGTGAAATGATGGAAGTGATGTGAAATGATAGAAGTGATGTGAAATGATGGAAGTGATGTGAAATGATAGAAGTGATGTGAAATGATGGAAGTGATGTGAAATGATGGAAGTGATGTGAAATGATAGAAGTGATGTGAAATGATGGAAGTGATGTGAAATGATAGAAGTGATGTGAAATGATGGAAGTGATGTGAATGATTAGAAGTGATGTGAAATGATGGAAGTGATGTGAAATGATAGAAGTGATGTGAAATGATGGAAGTGATGTGAAATGATAGAAGTGATGTGAAATGATGGAAGTGATGTGAAATGATGGAAGTGATGTGAAATGATGGAAGTGATGTGAAATGATGGAAGTGATGTGAAATGATGGAAGTGATGTGAAATGATAGAAGTGATGTGAAATGATGGAAGTGATGTGAAATGATGGAAGTGATGTGAAATGATAGAAGTGATGTGAAATGATGGAAGTGATGTGAAATGATAGAAGTGATGTGAAATGATGGAAGTGATGTGAATGATAGAAGTGATGTGAAATGATGGAAGTGATGTGAAATGATAGAAGTGATGTGAAATGATGGAAGTGATGTGAAATGATAGAAGTGATGTGAAATGATGGAAGTGATGTGAAATGATAGAAGTGATGTGAAATGATAGAAGTGATGTGAAATGATGGAAGTGATGTGAAATGATAGAAGTGATGTGAAATGATGGAAGTGATGTGAAATGATAGAAGTGATGTGAAATGATGGAAGTGATGTGAAATGATAGAAGTGATGTGAAATGATGGAAGTGATGTGAAATGATAGAAGTGATGTGAAATGATAGAAGTGATGTGAAAGATAGAAGTGATGTGAAATGATGGAAGTGATGTGAAATGATGGAAGTGATGTGAAATGATGGAAGTGATGTGAAATGATGGAAGTGATGTGAATGATGGAAGTGATGTGAAATGATAGAAGTGATGTGAAATGATGGAAGTGATGTGAAATGATGGAAGTGATGTGAAATGATAGAAGTGATGTGAAATGATGGAAGTGATGTGAAATGATAGAAGTGATGTGAAATGATGGAAGTGATGTGAAATGATAGAAGTGATGTGAATGATGGAAGTGATGTGAAATGATAGAAGTGATGTGAAGTGATGGAAGTGATGTGAAATGATAGAAGTGATGTGAAATGATGGAAGTGATGTGAAATGATGGAAGTGATGTGAATGATGGAAGTGATGTGAAATGATGGAAGTGATGTGAAATGATGGAAGTGATGTGAAATGATGGAAGTGATGTGAAATGATGGAAGTGATGTGAATGATAGAAGTGATGTGAATGTGGAAGTGATGTGAAATGATGGAAATGATGTGAAATGATAGAAGTGATGTGAAATGATGGAAGTGATGTGAAATGATAGAAGTGATGTGAAATGATGGAAGTGATGTGAAATGATGGAAATGATGTGAAATGATAGAAGTGATGTGAATGATGGAAGTGATGTGAAATGATAGAAGTGATGTGAAATGATGGAAGTGATGTGAAATGATGGAAGTGATGTGAAATGATGGAAGTGATGTGAAATGATGGAAATGATGTGAAATGATAGAAGTGATGTGAAATGATGGAAGTGATGTGAAATGATGGAAGTGATGTGAAATGATGGAAGTGATGTGAAATGATAGAAGTGATGTGAAATGATGGAAGTGATGTGAAATGATAGAAGTGATGTGAAATGATGAAGTGATGTGAAATGATGGAAGTGATGTGAAATGATAGAAGTGATGTGAAATGATGGAAGTGATGTGAAATGATGGAAGTGATGTGAAATGATGAAGTGATGTGAAATGATAGAAGTGATGTGAAATGATAGAAGTGATGTGAAATGATAGAAGTGATGTGAAATGATAGAAGTGATGTGAAATGATAGGAAGTGATGTGAAATGATAGAAGTGATGTGAAATGATAGAAGTGATGTGAAATGATGGAAGTGATGTGAAATGATAGAAGTGATGTGAATGATAGAAGTGATGTGAAATGATGGAAGTGATGTGAAATGATAGAAGTGATGTGAAATGATAGAAGTGATGTGAAATGATGGAAGTGATGTGAAATGATAGAAGTGATGTGAAATGATAGAAGTGATGTGAAATGATGGAAGTGATGTGAAATGATAGAAGTGATGTGAAATGATAGAAGTGATGTGAAATGATGGAAGTGATGTGAAATGATAGAAGTGATGTGAAATGATAGAAGTGATGTGAAATGATGGAAGTGATGTGAAATGATAGAAGTGATGTGAAATGATAGAAGTGATGTGAAATGATGGAAGTGATGTGAAATGATAGAAGTGATGTGAAATGATAGAAGTGATGTGAAATGATGGAAGTGATGTGAAATGATAGAAGTGATGTGAAATGATAGAAGTGATGTGAAATGATGGAAGTGATGTGAAATGATAGAAGTGATGTGAAATGATAGAAGTGATGTGAAATGATGGAAGTGATGTGAAATGATAGAAGTGATGTGAAATGATAGAAGTGATGTGAAATGATGGAAGTGATGTGAAATGATAGAAGTGATGTGAAATGATAGAAGTGATGTGAAATGATGGAAGTGATGTGAAATGATAGAAGTGATGTGAATGATAGAAGTGTGTGAATGATGAGTGATGTGAATGATAGAAGTGATGTGAAATGATAGAAGTGATGTGAAATGATGGAAGTGATGTGAAATGATAGAAGTGATGTGAAATGATAGGAAGTGATGTGAAATGATAGAAGTGATGTGAAATGATAGAAGTGATGTGAAATGATGGAAGTGATGTGAAATGATAGAAGTGATGTGAAATGATAGAAGTGATGTGAAATGATGGAAGTGATGGAAATGATAGAAGTGATGAATGATGAAGTGATGTGAAATGATAGAAGTGATGTGAAATGATAGAAGTGATGTGAAATGATAGAAGTGATGTGAATGATAGATGATGAAATGATGAAGTGATGTGAATGATAGAAGTGATTGTGAATGATAGGAAGTGATGTGAAATGATGGAAGTGATGTGAAATGATGGAAGTGATGTGAAATGATAGAAGTGATGTGAAATGATAGAAGTGATGTGAAATGATAGAAGTGATCTGAAATGATGGAAGTGATGTGAAATGATGGAAGTGATGTTATGTGAATGTCATAAGCAGTCAACCAGCCACTTCGTCAATGGCTCTTTTCTGCTCCTTTTGATCCACATAATTCTTAATCTTCTCTCAGCCACAATCAGAATATCTTTATGAATGGGTTTCCCCACCCTATCCATCCCATTTGCCTGATAAAGCTTAAAGTCAAGTGATTAAACTGTTAAACGGTTGAATGTTTGCTCCATCTCTGCTGTGTCATTCTTAAACAGAAGATAAAGATTGCTTGGTTTTGTTATTTCCATTTTGTAAATAGACCATTAGACTTTTCCACAGATGGATATCCAATTATTTGTTCTTTCCTCTCTGTTCACTGTCTTTTTTTTTATTTTGGAAGATGGTTATTTTGGAAGATGAATCCAAGTCTCAAATGTCCTTGTAAAGACGGGGGAAGCTATAAAACAAGGCAAATTTATGTTCATGTTCTTCAAATGAATTGACATGCCACTGTCAGAATGGGGGTCTGAAAAGCTTTTAATTGATTTTGGTTGAGCGAAGTGGAAGTCCAGAGCATGACAGCACATCACAACTATATAACTTAGTTTACCAAAAGAAATAATCATCTGTTGCTTTTTGCAATGAACTTAATAGTCATTCCTAGACAATGCCTTTGCAACACAGTTAATCATCATTTTCATGACAGCTTATTTATCCAGTCTAGCACATCTAACGTAACCCAGAATGCTATCTGATAAAATCATCTGTGCATGCATTTGTGTGTGTTTGTTTGTCTGTTGTTTGTCACTTTCTGGTAAAATGATCTCTCTTTCTGTCCATTGGAATAACTTGCTGTGACCGGCGCACAAACGATTTGTTAGCCATGGAGATTGGAAGGCTAAGTGGTGAGCTATTTTCCCTCGTCAATGTTACCAAACGACAAAAACTGAAATGGTATGGCAACATCACCCACCACCCTGACCAATACCCCCTAACGCACACCATAACTATCTGCCTGTCCATCTGTCTGCCAGCATGCCTGTTTGTCTTTCTGTCTTCATCTCTATCCATCTCTTATTCTGTGTTATTTTTTCAAACATTGCATGATGGAAATATTTTCAACTCTCACCAGCAGCCAATTTCACTGCTTGGAGCCTCATCGCAACCAACAACAACCTCGAGGTATTGAATTTTTTAACTCGCTCTTTTTTTTTAAAAAGGCTTACAATCCTTAAGTTTCTTTTATCCTCATCCTATTCTTGATAAAAGAATGGGATGTTTCTTAGCTGCAGAAGATGTCATTCTTTTCTGTCATAAGTAAGTGTCTTTGATTTCAAAATATGCTTCATGTAATGCATTTGTTTCTCTTGGCTTGATTGCAGTACCCCATTTGGAATCCTTGGTGCAAAGTCAACAGTTCAGCCACTTGGTTTGTCAACAGCAAATGCAACTCAGTCTACTACAAGTAGGCATAAATTATCTTTGAATATATTTTTTACAATTGCAGGGAACCAAATTACGTCCCACTTGGGATATTTTGTGAATATAAGTTTTTGTGTACAATGTTACACAAAGGAGTGCAGCATAATTGCACCGCACTGAAGGTCTTCCCACCTAACTCTCATCTAAGAAGGAAGCTCCAGGTGATGACCAAATATCCTGATGGTAATGATATTCAGTCCCTGATGAGCGTGGAACAAAAAGATTATCTGTATCAGACCTATTTTTCCTGTGGAATTTTATCATAACTTTGCTCTTGGTTTGAATCATGCACTGTTTGCAATGGAAATATATTATCTTTGACAAAAGTGACAGAAAGCCATCCAGTGAATTCTACTTCCTTTGAAAGAACAGAGCCTTGTCTCTGGTTTCTATTAGAGTTGGCATTGATAATGCTCTGTTATCTTTTTACTATAACTGAAGACAGTCATCCTCAAGAGAGCGAGACTTTTTTAAGCTTTACAAAACCAGTTTTCTTTGGTTCCCCCTTTTTAATTTCCTATACAACCTTTGGCCGCTGTGCCTGTTACTTGTCACCTGTTTCAGATTCATTTGAAAATTTCTACTTGAGTTTTTTTTCTTCCAACAGAGGCTACATCACTTTTGCAGTCATCAGCAAGGTATCATAATCAATATTCCTTTGGTTGAAATTGTACACTGCTTTTGCATTGAATTGGCTGCATTTTATCATTCAAAAAGTTTTCTGACAGAAATTCATTTACAGTAAGAGTGCTGAGTTTCCAGATCACAAGTTATCCTTAATTTGCATCCTTTTATATCATTAAGTTCTTCCTTGCATAATTAGTTGTGATTTATTTCATTTTCTCTCAAGCACCACAACTTCAGCAGCATCCACAACAACTGAGAAACCATTAACATACAAACAACTTGAAGATATCATCAACAAATGGGTAAACGAATTAGATGAGCAAGAAAATGCTTTTCTGAATCAAGCAAAGCAAGTGAACATTTGGGACAGGCTTCTCATTGAGAATGGAGAAAAGGTTCTCTTACTTGTCAAAACATTAGCTGTTGCACCACACAGTGCCAATTGTATTTATTGTAAGAAAGTACCCTGCAATGTTGGTTGTACCTAGCATTCAAAATTCTACCTGAAGACGTTAAGATTCAAGACTACTTATTTAAGGCTGTCTGTACTCCCTGAGGATATGGTAACACACACACAAACACACACACATACATACACACACACACACACACACACACACACACAAACACACACACACACACATACATACACACACACACACACACACACACACACACACACACACAAACACAAACACACACATACACACACAAACACACACACACACACACACACAAACACAAACACACACATACACACACAAACACACACACACACACAAACACAAACACACAAACACACACACACACACACATACACACATACATGCACACACCATTCTCACACGCTCTTGATGCACATTTTCTGCCTTCATTCATAAGGCAATTGAATATGGATGAATGGAAGTTTTTATCATATTAATATGTGATCACAATGACTAAGTTTCAAGGAAAAGGTTTAAGCTTGCATTAGGGATTTAGCTTCCCTTTTATCATTTGTATTCATTCTCTCGTATTTGTTTAAGATATTTCAAGTATTTCAAGATTGACTCACCTTGTTTTCGTTTCTATGATGCATTTTCACAATATGTTGTTATCATCTGTTTCAGATAACTCAATTGAATGATGAAATTGAAAGACTGAAAACAGACCAGAGCAGGTTCAAAGAACCAATTCCACTTAGCCTTCTTATTGTCATTCTGTTCGTTTTTCTCCTTTGTGGTTATGTTGACTTGATTCCCAAATAAAATATAATGCCACATGCGATTACATGGCAAGATTTTCGATATCTGACCTCAATCTCCTGTCGCTGTATACATTTTAGTGCATTTATTTAATAGACAAGGAAAGAAAAGCGTACAGATGGCCCTGTCGTTAAGCCATTTTATCAATGGTCTTATTCTCCACTGTTGGGGTCCCAACTCCAGCTTGAATTCACTTAGAATGAAAAGAGGTATTACGACTCTGTAATTTCAGGCCTTGAAGTCATGAGATGGGGTCTCAGAGATGAACGACCAGGGTACTGCCTGATAAACTTAGCTTTTCACTAGCCTCATTATTCAGATGCCAGGTGGAACAAAGTAGAATTGAGAAATAGTAGGGAAGATAAAGACCTGATTCTTAATGCAAGCGAGTGAAAATTCTTTTCTCATTAGACTAGATCGTGAGCTGGACTTTATTCTATCGCAACAACAAGAGTTGGAGGAAGTCCTTGCACCGCTAGAAGATCAGATCAAAGCACAACAAAGCATACCGTACATGCAACACACAGATTTAGAGCGAGAGAAGACGTATGTTGTCGTAGTTTTAATGCAGCTACTAATGCAGTTACTACTTTTGGCAGATAGGACTGCGCCTATATCCTGTTCTCTAACTTGTGGGCCGTACAGCTGTGTAAGGCAGCGAATGCTACAGGTAGGGGCGGAATGACTGATACCATTGTGTGTATTTGACTCGCGTACTCTTTCCCGAATTGCTGGTTGCTAAACAAGGAAACAGAATTTACCGTTTTTCGAATCTCTGGTGTGGTCTGACCAAGGTATCGAACCCAGATCTGCCACCTGTTAATCGAGCTCTCCGTCCATGCTAATTTACAACCAAATGAGGTTTTATTTGGAAAATTTCTCAAAACCTTTCTACTGGTAAACAGTTGATGCCTTTTTGGCTGACGAAAGTTCGTCTGACTAGAGCTTATAGTTCTGAAAAACTATTTATGTACTTTGCATTGATATATTGATTTGGCTGTAGGTATAAAATGGCGGAAAATATCGACGCTCAACTGAAGAGAATGATGCAGGATATCAAAGATATTATCAGCCACATTAATTCGTCAAATGTGAACTTGAATGAAAGTGATCACCCGGTTAGTCTTATTTCATTTTCCTGAATCTTTTCGTAATTGTTTGGATGTTATTTTTGATCATTGGTTTTCATTTTTGATGAAATTTTATTGAAATAAGTAGCCTAAGAGTTCTTATGGAAAATTTAGCGACACTGCTAGGACGATTAGCACCAAATGAGTAAAAGACTTTGACGACCTCAAATCAATTACATAAACCGCACCGCAAACTACGTTGAAATTATGCATGCGATGAATTATAGATGAAATGAACAAATGAAAACTAGAAAGAATAGGGAAGAGTAACACGCAAATGCAAAATTGAGAGACAAGAGATGGTGATGTATCGCAGTATGCATTGAAAAGCATCAGGAAATTAGTGAATTTCAGATTCAGAATTAATGTTGATACTATGTCACTGAAACGCATTCTTTTCCACTTACTGTGAAAGTAATCTCAAATTTTTCGTCAAATTTTCATTCGATTCCATCTGGTTTCACCAACGTGACATGTCGTTGGATTTGTCTTCAGTTGGGTGTACTGTTATCATCATTGTCATTATTGGCAATATTTAGACAGGATATGCATTTCAATATTGCATGCACTGCTTGCAACACGTGTCCTGTCAGTTGTGTTCTTATGCTTCCATTCATCATTTGATATCTAAATACCATTTCATTGATAGCTCTTGTTAGTAGAGGTTTTTCTGATATTCATATCGAATTCACGGCTTCACTTTTGATACTTCAGATGACACAAATCGCAAAAATATTGAACTCCCACATGGATTCTTTGCAGTGGGTTGATCAGAATGCTGGTAAGTTAGCTCCTCCTCTTGCCGTTGCAATATTACCTTCCTTTTTCACCACCAGTCTATTATGGCAAATCAGCTCTCCATCCTTCTGGTATCAATCTATTCTGAGAATGACTTCAGTCTTCCTTGGTTCGCGTCGCTCGTATCAGTTACACGTTATTGACTATTGAGGCTATCATTGCAAAAAGACTTGTGAACAGTTATGAGCAGGACGATCGATATTGTTAAGTGCACTTCACTCTTGGCCGTACTTCAAACCAGAATGCAACATCATTCACATTTTCATTAAAACTAATTCTGGTATTCCTTCTTAATGGTAGAGGTAGTTGATATATTGGTTAGCCTAAAAATCTCCGTTGTGCTCAAGGTGCCGAATACGAGACACGACCATTCCGTTTCTGAATGCTCTCTTCCTTTTGCAAATTGCTAATTGCTAATTGCTAATAATTGCTATCTATCTATCTATCTATCTATCTATCTATCTATCTATCTATCTATCTATCTATCTATCTATCTATCTATCTATCTATCTATCTATGCCTATCTATCTATCTATGCCTATCTATCTATCTATGCCTATCTATCTATCTATGCCTATCTATCTATCTATGCCTATCTATCTATCTATGCCTATCTATCTATCTATCTATCTATCTATCTATCTATGCCTATCTATCTATCTATGCCTATCTATCTATCTATGCCTATCTATCTATCTATGCCTATCTATCTATCTATGCCTATCTATCTATCTATGCCTATCTATCTATCTATCTATCTATCTATGCCTATCTATCTATCTATACCTATCTATCTATCTATGCCTATCTATCTATCTATCTATGCCTATCTATCTATCTATCTATCTATCTATCTATCTATCTATCTATCTATCTATCGATCTATCTATCTATCTATCTATCTATCTATCTATCTATCTATCTATCTATCTATCTATCTATCTATCTATCTATCTATCTATCTATCTATCTATCTATCTATGCCTATCTATCTATGCCTATCTATCTATCTATCTATCTATCTATGCCTATCTATCTATGCCTATCTATCTATGCCTATCTATCTATGCCTATCTATCCATGCCTATCTATCTATGCCTATCTATCTATGCCTATCTATCTATGCCTATCTATCTATGCCTATCTATCTATGCCTATCTATCTATCGATCTATCTATCTATCTATCTATCTATCTATGCCTATCTATCTATGCCCATCTATCTATGCCTATCTATCTATCTATGCCTATCTATCTATGCCTATCTATCTATGCCTATCTATCTATCTATGCCTATCTATCTATGCCTATCTATCTATGCCTATCTATCTATCTATCTATCTATGCCTATCTATCTATCTATGCCTATCTATCTATGCCTATCTATCTATGTCTATCTATCTATGTCTATCTATCTATGCCTATCTATCTATCTATGCCTATCTATCTATCTATGCCTATCTATCTATCTATCTATCTATCTATCTATCTATCTATCTATCTATCTATCTATGCCTATCTATCTATCTATCTATCTATCTATCTATCTATCTATCTATCTATCTATCTATCTATCTATCTATCTATCTATCTATCTATCTATCTATCTATCTATCTATCTATCTATGCCTATCTATCTATCTATGCCTATCTATCTATCTATGCCTATCTATCTATGCCTATCTATCTATGTCTATCTATCTATGTCTATCTATCTATGTCTATCTATCTATGCCTATCTATCTATCTATCTATGCCTATCTATCTATCTATGCCTATCTATCTATCTATGCCTATCTATCTATGTCTATCTATCTATGCCTATCTATCCATGCCTATCTATCTATGCCTATCTATCTATGCCTATCTATCTATGTATCTATCTATCTACGCCTATCTATCTATCTACGCCTATCTAGCTATATATCTTCTTTCTGTCCAACCAACAGTAAGTATAGGTTGATGTAGAACTGAGCAAGGGGACAGGGATCGGTTACCCTACCTCATCATATCGTGTTTGAGGATGCTGCCTCGGTACCAATGTGCTTCCCGACGCTCATTTGGAGCATAGAATTCAACATGAACCTCTCTTGAATTAAAACACGAGTGTAAATGTGATGCGCAATCATTTTGATGCTTCTCAGCACTGCTACAAAGGAAAGTTGAAGATATAAACAGACAAGTTGAGAACAAGAGAAGAGACCATGAGAGATCACTAAGATGGGTAAATTGAAAATTCTTTGAAAATTTTTTCTTATCTCTTTTTCTGTAAAATATGGAAGTTTTGTACGTCGAGACATTTATTCGCCATATGTATCATTTATTCATGCATTAATGAATTATACATCATGGGAATTTTTAATCCTTAGTTCAATGATTTTTACTCTAATAAATGGCATGTAAAAATGCATCCAAAGTTTCTTTTTTATATTTAATTCATCCGTTCGTTATCAAAGCAATTTTCATAACTTCTTTCCATGTTATGCCAAACTACTGTTTTTTGTGTTTTCTTCGCATTTGCTTTCCAAACCGTCTGGCGCCCAATTTTTAATGCACGTAATTCTGCCCGAAATGATGAGTTTGAACTTTCATCTTAGTGATATTCTTTATCTTACAGACGTTTGATTAAGGACGCAACCTATCTTCCTGCGTCAATCGGCAGAAACAGTACACCACGTTTTATGAAAGAGAGGCCGACGCATGTCAGATGTCAGTGGTAATGGCAGGTGAAGTGGAGGCGTCAGGAATTCCGAAATATTTTAGGCCATGTTGCAGGGACAATGTTATCTGCTTTATGAAAAAATTAACTGATGAATTAATTTTTTAATGAAAGATTTGAAGATCATTTTTGGATGAATGGCAACATTCTCCTTGCCTTTCTCCTTCATTTCACTGTCTTCTGACGTCGTTTTGAACGTTGATTATTACAGGGAACCATTGTTTTGATCAATTTATCACATTAGCCAAGACAAGGTTTTTCAAAATTAGCCGGTTTGTGGTTTCAAATTCTGCACGGCTCCAGTGGAAAACTATCAATAGGATGGCAATGGGCCGTAACCTCAAAAGTCCACTCCGACTGAGAGAATTCTGTCTCTTGGGTTCTGCTAAGTTCAAATCGAGTATGCCGTGCAACAAGAGCAGCAGAAGTTGTGATTGCGTAACCAGCGTTAAACTGGTGGTAAGTACGTGATGAAAAGTGAGTGGCCACCCTTCCTTACAATGCCATGGTTCAGGAAGGTACCTCTGTAACAAAGTGCTCCCCCCCCCCCCCCCCGATGCTTATATCCAGTACGGGACTCAACTCACTCTCTTTTAACTTTCACGTACCAACTGTTTCTCGTCAACTTTGCTTTTGAATAACACATGTTCTTCTCCAGGTAGTCTGACTTTTCTCTATGATTGTTTAGTTTGTGCCTCGTATTTTTGTTTTTGTATGCAGAGCGCGCTGCTCATTTTCCGCGTAGCAGATTTGAATCTAACAGATGTGTTAAGACGCATACGGGCTCGGCATGTTTGTATAGACCATAGCGAGTGGCTGCATTCATTAATGTTCATACCAGCTCGTGGCATGTTTAGGGTAACTGTCTTCCGCGAACCCACGTAAACACTGCTTCAACACATACATTCTTAATATCCTCCGTTTACCCATTTTCATTCAGCTGTCATCAAGCTGCATCTTCCATTCTCTACACATCTAAGGCTAAGAATCTCAATATCCAAAATCAGATATTTTTGATATACAAAAGACTTTTGACCACCAACAGCAAGCACTTCTTATTCCAGGTAAGCATTCGATATCTGCGTTTGAATTTTTTAAATGTTTCACCAACTCATTTAATTTTTCTTTCGAGTGCAAATTTTTCAATTGCTTTGTTCTCCATGAAGCTCTTAACATATCCTAGGAACCTTCAGTGGTCAAAGATTTCTGCTACCTGTACGCACAGCATCACAAGCTTTTGGGTATCTTCGTAAAATGCAGATGCTTGTAAGAAATAGGATGTAATTCTCATGGCACTTTTCCAACATTCTTTCTTTTTCATTCCTCTATCTTTCAATATTTGTTGGATTCTGTCCATTGTTTGTCAGCTGCTCCTTAGTTCTCCATAGAAGACTGAAGCAGGGATTGAGTCGCTAAACATCCCTCGCAGTGCTTGGCATTGTTTTGCTGTGATTCCTAGGGAATTATGGGAGCATCAATTGCAGTGGCGGCGGCAGAAGAGATTACCGAAGACTACGAAAACCCCGTTAAAGGTGCTGATATCTTTAATAAGGTAAGTTGGAAGTGAGTGTTAACCGTGTCTGTTTCTGGCTACGATTAAGAGCATACTGGGTTTATGGTCGATAAATCTTCGTTAAGAATCTCCCTAACTCAATCTCGTCATTTGCTTTTTAAAGGCAATATTTCACGAATCTATCATCTCAAAATGTTTTTGTGTTCATCCTTGTCAACAGTATCAATTAAGCCTTGTTATCACTGCCAACTTGATTCTGTGCGTCCCTACCTATCTGACAAATTGATTGTTTACATTATCCAACAAATCTCTTTCCAACCTCACTTCATGCAAATTTTTGTATGTCTAAACATCTTATATGTACGTATTAAATTTGCCAACATCTAACGCAATTAACTTGATATTGACATCAGGTTTTTAGGGCCTATATCAGAATAGTTTGCTTTGCTATCTAAAGCGTTGCGGACATTTTTACCAATGATCTCATATTCTTGTTGTACGTTAATTTGTCTCTTTGTGTCTGCTCATTCCATGTTTGTTTTTCCAAATACATTAACTGTCTGTCTGTTTGTTTTTTAGTCATTCTGGTGTTTATTACGTCATTTGTTTGTCTGTTTATTTGTGTACTTCAGTGTATTTCAAGTTTCCCTTCTTCAGGTTTGATAAGTTTTGACAAGGTAAGTTGTTTTTATTCAAACAACCTTTTCGGTGAGTCCAATTTGCCATTTTGCTTTGATCAACTCAAATTTTGCATCCCTTCCTCGATGAAATTTTCTCCGTTTCATCCTTACATTAGCCTTTGAGATGCTTGATCATTTCACTGAATGCTTTTTATAATTTTCAAGGTGGGAATGATTTATCTTTAACGAAAATACTACAAATTTAATTTTATTGTAAGCTTTGATACGCTAAAAAATTTTAAGCAGAACTAAACTGTTGTTTATTTGAGGTATTCTTTCAAGCTTTTTACTAAAGTATGACTCTGTTTTGAATTTTCCCTCGCCTTAAACTGTATCCCTTTGTCATAAAGGCTGCACCATTGCAAACAGATTTCAAATTCGAGCATTTTATGAACAGATGCCTAGCGTTGCAGAAGGAAAAGCGATCATTGGAAATGCAAATCCGAGCCGAGTTGAGTAATTGGCGATCACGTGCCAAGAGAGGTGCACCGACAAGTGAATGCCGGCATCGATTGGGCGTGCTGCTAAAAGGCTTCAAGGTAGCACAAGAGATGCAGGATCTTCTTATCGAAAAAGAGAAACAGAGATTAAGCAATTGTCATTTTGGCACCGTAAAGGCTCATACGTTGGAAGACAAGCTTAAGTTCTTCTCCTTGCTAAACAAGCAACACGAGAGCATACTTGAAATGGTGAGACAAGATGTTCTGGATTGCAGATCGATTTGTCGACAAAATTCTGATGAGGATAATGATGATGATGATGCATCGAGAATCAGGTAAACTAAATACTCTTATAACCGAATCTATGCCTATCTATCTATCTATCTATCTATCTATCTATCTATCTATCTATCTATCTATCTATCTATCTATCTATCTATCTATCTATCTATCTATCTATCTATGCCTATCTATCTATCTATCTATCTATCTATCTATCTATCTATCTATCTATCTATCTATCTATCTATCTATCTATCTATCTATCTATCTAGCTATCTATCTATCTATCTATCTATCTATCTATCTATCTATCTATCTATCTATCTATCTATCTATCTATCTATCTATCTATTTATATTCATGAACCTTCTATAAATATCAACCTTGTTCAGTACTTTTTCGTCACACTAGTATAACTCTAGGTGTCAGGATAGCGCTGTGGTAATATTCTTCCGCGGTGATCCTATGCTCAGTGGTTCGAATCCAGCCGCAGCTAAAATTTCACTCAGAGTGATGAGAGTCGCCAGCTCCTTTTGATTCCAGGTCTAAGAATCACGAAGTGTGGTCACATCTAGAGGAAGGACCTGGACACCGCTCGATAAGCGAAAAGCTTTTCAGTGTCAAAATGTCTGCCTTTGATATCCAGGTAGAATCATATAAAAAAGAAATAAAAAGAAAACAAACATATGTATCGTTATAGCAAATATAAAATCGAGCCTCATCCTCATCTGAATCCTCGGGAGCATCATTTTAGAGAGGTACCATCATGAGCTGGAGCATTCTCCGGTAAGGTGGCCAGTCCCATTCCTCGCAGCACTTAGCCCCTGCTGTATCCCAGGTATCCATTCATTGCTGGTTGGAGAAGGCACCCATAAACGCAATAGAGCCTGCATTGAGCACGGAACATTAGGTGAAGCAGATTCGTGTTGCAACCGCAATGGCCCATACCCCCTTATTATTTGCAGGAAGTTATTTTGACAGCACCTGATTTTGTTTGCCAAACAAGTTTCAATAATCGAAAGCTGCTCATGCTTTTTATTCAAATAGAGCATTGACATCTATGTCAAATATATTTCATTCATAATCGACTTTAACAACGTTTACAAACATGGCCAGACGTACAATTATTGACAGCAGTTTTCATATTCTCATGATTTCTGAACACTCATTCTTTCATTAGGTTGGTTGAATGGTTTTTAGGATGCTATTAATTTTTAAATATACCACGCTCCATTGATTCAGCAGAATTTGAAATTCAAATTGATCACATTGATTGCATTCCATTTCTTTAAATAGACACCATAACTGGTTTGCAGTGGCAATGAATGACTCTGTTTCTGAAATCTATGTAATTGAAAAACAGGCCAATTGATCGAATTTCCAGTAATAATTGTTGCATTTAATTCACGAGGAAGCAGCTCCTGCACATAACTATTTTGCAAAATGTTTGGTTCAATTGGGAACCTTTTATCCATGTGAAACTGACAGACACAGCAAACTCTGAATGCAACAATCGTCTTTCTCTTGGCAGATGTAGAATTTCCTCAAGATCTTGGCATTTGCCAGCTTCTGAGGAATGAAGATATCAAACGGAGAGAAATGAGGAACCAAGCCTTTTAGAGACACAGCAAGATGGTGGTTACCCCATTTGGTCAATAAGAAAGATGTATCTTCTCAATGAGAACAGACAGCAAGACTTACAAAGTTACACTCAGTGCAGTAGTGATCAGTCATGGTTTAAATTGCTGTCAAAAAGTAGCTTCTTAAAACATGATAGCTTTTTTATTCCCATTCACATTTTTGTCAATCAAAAACACTTCAGCAAATGAAAGTTACAATTCAAGGAATATTGAAAGTTAAATCCATGCATTTGAAGGAAGGAAGGACACAGTACAAAAACTTTTAATACAAAGCAGGCTTTTTAGGCTGAGGTTGACGATGTCGCAAAAGTTCATTTTCAATTTCATAATATGAGTACGGATCGTAAGCAAAGAATTCATCATTCTTATAGTTGCTGATGAACTTGTCATATTCTTCTTGGTTTTGTGGTATCAACGGTTTTTCAATTTCAACTTTTGCACTTGCTTTCTTTGTTTTTCTCTCTAAAAAAGGTAAAAGTCATGTGAAGATACACCAGCAATCTAAAATACTTGATTTTCATTTAGATATCGATGTCTTGTTATCTAAATCATGAATAGACATTTAAGCAACATTCTTTGTCGTGGTTTTCAACATAACGCATTTTCAGCAAGGAATGCAAAACTAACTTTTATACATAGATCACATCCATCATTGGCATAGCTATAATTTTGATATCATTCAGCCTTGCTTGGAATCTAACATTGCTTAAAAGAAATCCACTTCAACCTACATAAACTTCAACAAATGACAGGCATGCATTTGAATAAAAATTAAATTTGATACCCACCTTTTTGGTCCTTAGGCTTTGAATTTTTCGCAGCAAGCTGATTTGCAGAATAGAAGCTTCGTGAAATGACACCATTATTAGACAAGAAAACCTGAAAGAAAAGAAAGACGATGAGCCAATAGGAGATCCACTCTTTGATCAGAATGTCCCTTGAAGTAGCTGGCCTTAAATGCAATAGATCTTTTATATTTAGTGCCATCAGATTATTTCATAATATAATATCAATTCATTCAACATCTACGCTACGTTCAA